>OY725327.1:13823076-14394788 GCA_963242795.1 Inga leiocalycina | reverse complement strand
AAATTTTTAAAATTATTCCGCTGTGCTTGCCAATCCTAATAGAGGATCCATCCCTAAAGAAACGAAATGGTACCACTGGTTACTTTCAGCTCTATATGCTTGTGGCATAGCCTTAGAACCATTTCTTGTATAGCATTATCTTCATGATAGCAAAAATGAAGGCACTCCTTTATGGACCATGCTCCAATGGTTTTCTCCCCTTCCATATTGGAGAAAACAACTGAGATAACTCATTCAAAAATATGGTCTTTGGCATATAGTAGAAGAAAGTCAAACTACCCAAGCCTTCTTTACTTTCCATAGGCCTTGCAATGTAGATTTTCAAGGAAAAGTCTACATCTTAATCAGGCTTATCTTTGGAGTGTAAAAAGAAATTGGCCTCAATGCAAGGGACAAGCCTTGGAAAATCTTAAACTCTTCATCAGTAACTTAAGACAATGGTGCAGAAGGAAATCCAGGGAACGGATGTTTGATCCAGCCACTTTGGCCTGGCTTGATGCTAGGAAAAAGTGATCCCCTAAGAAGCGATCCCCTTCCAAAGAATTGCCATTGTTCCCTACTGACCTTAAAGTCCGTCTAGTTCCCAAAACCTATATGCAGATATCTAAGGCCCAACTAGTTCTTAGGACCTATATGGCCCATTCTCTCAAGACCTATGGGGGGCCCTTTCTCTTAAGATCTAGCAGAAAGCTCATTTACTCCAACCCAATATTCACAATATCCAAAATATTGTTCCTAAGTGTCGGCACAAGATGACAACGATGATGACTCAGAGTAGGAAGATTATCTGAGCTTGTCTCCATCACATGAGCCCATATGCAAAGGATGGTGAACTGTCAGAATCACGAGAATGTCTGCTTTATTACTTTTATCACATGGTTTACTTTTCAGAGTGTTTTTGCTTTAATAATTGTACTATCGGTCATCGGTCATCGGTGTGCTTAGCTATCCTACCTAACAGCTAGGGTGTAATAATTTACATTTATCATTTGGTGTGTCTCAGTTTCTATCTAAACAATGCTCCCGGTCTCAAAGGTTTCTTGAAGTTTATGTCAAAGTGATCTTATTGATCTAAGAATGTTTTCTATGACTTCCTTCCAAGCTTTTATCTTCTGAAAGCTCTATCTTTCTATAACTTCTCTCTTATCTCCCTTAGAGATTCAAGTATATATGCTCTACACTTGCCTCTTATAGAGAATCCTGTGTATTAGAATGAATCTGACGGGATCCTTGAGATTAAAGTTTTTTATGAATAATGTGGTTCTATCTGGGTTTCTACAGATTGAGGTTCTAATGAGGCCCATTCAACTAAGGAAAGCCTTGAGATGACCGTCTTAATTAAAATTGGGTCAATTTGTAGAAAGAAAAATCACTACAAAAAAAACGTGATTTAGTAGCGGTTAAAAATAGGTATTCGTAGCGGTTCTAACCGCTACAAACTATATTAGTAGCGGTTAGAAAAACCGCTACTAAATCGTACGTTGCAAGCGGTTTTGTAGCGGTTATATAAAACCGCTACTCAATAAAAATTAACCGCTACAAAGTTTGTAGCGGTTAATAGTAACCGCTACAAAATCAAAAGATATTTGTAGCGGTTATATAACCGCTACAAATATGAAAAATTTTATTTAGAGTGAATTTTTTTTTTGTAGCGGTTAAAAAACCGCTACAAATATATAAAAATGAAAATTTGTTAAAAATGACTTTTTTTATTTGTAGCGGTTAAGAAACCGCTACCAAATTTGAATTTCATGAAATTAGTAGCGGTTCTTAGAACCGCTACTAATTTCATGAAATTCAAATTTACCGCCAAAAAATTTAAATTTACCTTTAAAAAGGCGCGTTATTTAGTAGCGGTTTAATAACCGCTACAAATATTTAAAATTTTTTTTAAATATATACGTTAATTTTTTTATTTTTTTTCAATATTATATTAAATAGTTTAATTTGTTATTATTTTATTTGTTTCAATTAGTTTATTATTTAATAGTTTAACTTATTAATAAATTAAAAAGAAAAAATGTAATTGAATATGATTAGTATAAAATTATATTAATAATATTATTAACGATAGTTAGGTAATAAGGAATTATTATGTTTTATAATATCATGTAATTGTATCTGAAAAATAGATGAAAATGAGATAGAGTTAAGATATATGTAGAAAAAAAGATGTTTAGAATAAATTTTATAGAAAGGAAAGAAGTATTCTAAAAGAAATTGAAAATCTTGTTACCATATTTGATCGTATTATTCAGCTCCTCAACTCATAAGAAAGAAGTTGTAAATGAGAGGAAATGAAAGAAGGGTAAGGTGAAAAGAAATTGGGGGTGTTTGAAATGAGTTGTGATAAGGGTATTTATAGGGATTTACGTATTATTTGTAGCGGTTAATATAACGGTTAATGTAGCGGTTACTAATTAGTACGGTTATTTATATTTTTGTAGCGGTTTAATTATTTGTAGCGGTTATTTGTTTTTTTGTAGCGGTTTAATAACCGCTACAAATATTATATTAATTTTTTTTTAAATTTTTTTTTTTACATTTTATTTTAACACAAATTTTTTGGATTTTTTGTAATGAAAAATTTTTTACACTTGACTTCTACAAATATTATTTTAATTTTTTTTTACATTTTATTTTAACACAAATTTTTTGCATTTTTTGTAAAGACGAATTTTTTACAATTGAATTTGATCACTCATCGTCGCCATCCCTACAGAAATTTTGTAAAAAAATTATTATTATTGATGTATTATTAAATTTAAAAAATTTAATTGAGATGACGTGGACTTAAAAAAACTCACCGCAGTAGAGGTAAATTGTCATCGCCTTCAGGGAAGTAGTTTTCAAAATCAGCTGGCTGAAATGGCTCACTCTCGTAGGCGATGTTATCGCCTTCACCCATGTCGTAAAGGTCTCTTGGCTTTAAATGAACGACCATGTGCCAATCCCTATGCCGCTCGTCCTCGACATAATAAACCTGATGTGCCTCTAAAGCTAGAATATACGGCTCATCATCTTGAGAAATACCAGTATGAATCGGCCGTGAGAAATTGACTGATGTGATCCCTAGGTCGTCAGTTGTCAGTCCCCGAGAAGTAGTGGTATTTGCCCACAAACACTTGAACAGCGTCACGGTGAAACGGCCTTGATAATTAAGCTCAACCACATCAAGAAGCTTGCCATAGTAAGGGACGCCTCCGAACTGCATGTTGGCGTCACTGCTGCTCGCATAACTCCTTGTCCCAAATGTGCCATAAACACCCGAATTCTGTGTTTGCAATCCCTGATCCCGTGAAACCGTGCAAAACTTAAAACCATTGACATTGTATGCTGTAAACCGTTTTGCATGATCAAGAGGGCCGATTGCGAGAGCTCTGAAATCCGGTGAGTGTGGGTTGTGGTCATTTAGTATTTTGCGAGCAAACCAGCCCGGGAATTCTCTGTGGACCCTCCTATCAACTTCCGAGGATGTCTGTGTACGGATCCTGAGCTGACGCTTGACATGGCTTCTGAATTCCCTGCAATTAATAATGGAAAGGCGTTAGTGAAATGAAAGTGAGAAATGTTACGAAAGATATAGATCGAATAACATACATGTGAGTGTACAATTCTTACCGTATGAAAGGCTCAACTTGAGTGCAATTAATCAAGACATGTCTATGTGCTTGGAACTTCTCAGTTGCCGTTAGTTTGAAGTTCTCAGTTGCTCCAACTGGTTTACCAACACGAGGGATAAATTCTCCTGATGTCGGCGCAGGTTCAGGACAATCGTCAACACGAGGCGGGCGGTTGAAAGCCGTCTCAAGATCATCAAAGTACCTTGAGCAAAAATATAACACCTCATCCCCTATATAGCCTTCAGCTATACAACCTTCTGGCCACGCCTTATTCCTCACGTAAGATTTTAATTTCCCAAGGAACCTACGAAGTACATAAGAGAAAATTGATATAAAATGATGAAAAGGACGACGAGCAAACATTAAATACAGACAATAAATGAAAGCACATATATAAAATGAGTACCTCTCAATCGGATACATCCAACGATATTGTACTGGTCCAGCGAGCTTTGTTTCATGAACGAGGTGGACTGTGAGGTGAACCATCACAGTAAAAAAGGACGGAGGAAAGATCATCTCCAAGTGACAAAGCGTAAGAATGATTTTCGACTGCAGCTGATCGAGCTCCTCAACGATCAAAACCTTAGAACACAACTTCCGAAAGAAAGAACAAAGTTCCACCAAAACGATGGAAACATCGGGAGGAAGTGTATTCTTTATAGCCAGAGGGAGTAACTGCTGCATAAGAACATGTGAGTCGTGACTCTTCAGGCCAGCAACCTTTCGAGCCTGCAAGTCGACACATCGAGAAATGTTGCTTGAATACCCATCAGGAACTTTTAATTTCTTCAACGTCGCGAGGAACACATCCTTGTTCGGTTTTGTGAGGGTAAACTTTGCCGGTGTAAATCTGTCATTCTCATCTGGCCAAGCGTCTTTACGAACTCCCATGTCGCGTAAATCTTTCCTAGCTTGAAGGTGATCAATTGTCTTGTACCTCGATGTGTGACATCTCTTGCACGTCTCCCTGCTGGAATCGTCTCCCCAATACAGCATACAATCATTTGGGCACGCATCAATCTTTTGATAATTCAACCCCAACCTGTTGATGATCTTCTTGGCCTCGTAGAAGGTTGTGGGAATCTCGGCGTCGGGGAATGCATCTTGTAATAAGTCGAGTAACATCGACATTCCCTTATCCGTGATCCCACACAAGCACTTGATATGATACAATTTGATCAAGAAAGATAATTTAGAATATTTGCGACAACCTTGATATAAAGGACGATCTGCCTCATCCATCAAGCTGAAAAAATCCCGAGCTGCTTCATTCCCCATAAAAGCCGGCTCAGAGCCGTGCACTTCTTCGTTGAAGTTGTCGCCTTGAAATCCAAACGCATCACGCACAGCATCATTCACAGGATCATCTTCATCTACTTGAACGCCTACTTGAGAACTTCGAGGAAGAGCCTCGTCATATCTAACGCCGGCTTTCTCACCATGAACTGCCCAGAACGTATAGTCCTCAGGGAAAGGCTTCACAAGCAAATGTTCCTTTACAACATTTCGTGGATGCCACTTCTTGAACTTGCATTTCCGACACGGACAGACGATCTTGCCATTACAGCTGGCGTGAGTGAATGCGAAATCTAAGAAACTGTTTAATCCGTACAAATATTCAGGAGAATTGCGCGGCAACCTTATCCATGATTTATCCATAGCTACAAGTGAGAGAGAAGAAAGTATAGAGAAGAAGATGAGTGAGAAGATAATTACGAATGCCTAGAACCTTATATTCTGAAAATCCAACGTTTATCATTTTGTAGCGGTTATTAAACCGCTACACCAACCGCTACAGAAATTCCAACGTTTATAATTTTGTAGCGGTTACATATATAAAACCGCTACTAATATTCAAGCCGTTAATTGGTGGGAAATTCAAAATGTACTTGTTGAGTATTAGTAGCGGTTTTATATATATAACCACTACTAATGTTCAACGAATTAGTAGCGGTTATATATATTAAACCGCTAATAATATTAAAGCCGTTGGACATTAAATATAAAAATAATTTTCTAATTTGTAGCGGTTATACATAAGGTAACCGCTACAAATGTGCACAAAGGCGGCAAATTTCAAAATTCAAATGATTTGAGTGTTTGTAGCGGTTATTAGTGTATAACCGCTACAAACATATATATTTGTAGCGGTTTCTAAAGGGAAACCGCTACAAATATACAAGTAAATTTGTAGCGGTTATTAGTTCAAAACCGCTACAAATATATATCTTTGTAGCGGTTGAACACTAAGAACCGCTACAAATATATATATTTGTAGCGGTTTTAAACTCATAACCGCTACAAGTATATATATAATTTATTTTTTTTTAAATTTAGATTTAAATCATTTATAAATTATTTCAATGCGATATAATAATATAAATTTAATTATATAAAACACAATAAGAAAATTCTGAAATAAAATCTCATAAATATTTACAAATGTTTAAAAGAAAAGAAAATGTCCTAAACTAAGAAGCTGGGGGCTGATCCTCTGGTGCTCCCTCAGATGCCGCTGGATCGGGCCACTGCGTAGACTGAACCGCACCATCCTCATCAGCAGGAGGAGGAGCTGTAGGAGGAGGAGTCGTGCCCGGGACGACGTAGTGAGGGACAGGGGGGACCGCTGGATGCTGCTCGTCCGGGAACAGCCGACCCCATGCTCCCTCGAGCATAGTGTTCGCGATCTCACGCCACTGCGTCTGCTGCGCGTATATAGCGTCTGCGTGGATCTGCAGCTGCTGCTGCTGCTGCTGCACCTGCATCTGCTGCGCCATCTGCTGCTGCAAATCTGACCGCAGCTGGTCAATCGACTCGTCCCTCCGACGTCTGACCCCTCTAGAGCTGCCAGCCTCAGACGCGGCGCTCCTGCCGTAGATCATGCTGGGTCTGGCGCCTATCCCCATCCCCCGCACTCGTCCGGGGTGCTCAGGCTGACTAAGGCCCGCCTTCAGAGGAGCCGTCGGGTCCACTGACCCCTGTGACTCCTCAGGCTGGGTCTGTCGCAGCTCAGCCTGCGACTGCTGCATCCGCTCCTGCCATTTTATGAAACAATTAATAATTACAATTTTTCATTATTAACTTGGTATTATAAAAAATATAATATTAAATTAACTTACAATCGCCGCCTCTGCCTGCTGAGAGGTCGCAGTCCCGTCACGGTGTCTGTGTGTGATGGCGTACAGCTCCGCATAGTCCGTCTGACGGTTCTCCTGCTGTGCCTTCGTCTCCTGAAACAATTACAAAACAATAATTAGTGTTATGAATTAATCAGCTAAAAGTAAGTGAAGTACTTGAAAAGTTACCAGCTCGCTGTAGGTCACAGCAAAGGTCTTCGATCCTGCTGTGTGGTGGATCGTCTGCTGCGCCCGGTTCGCGGCGTTCCTCCGAGCAAGCTCCTGGAAAAAAAAATTAAATGTATTATAATTTAAAATTAAATACAAAATAAATTGATATTATAATTTAATATTTAACAATTACAAAATTATATATCAAAAATCTAATAAATACATTACCTGCGCCTCAGGGCTCCTCCTGAACTGGACGAAACGCGCCCAGTCGTTCGGCGGCACGCCGTCCGATACGCTCTCCTGCAGCTGCTCCAGAGGCATCGTCCCGTCCCCATCCACACTGTGGAAGAGACGGTTCCTCCTGTTCCTCCAGGCGTCGCCTATCTTCACGAGGGCGTACCTCTTCCGGTTGGCCCGGACGGCAAACCGCAGCTGAAAAAAATACATTTAAATATCAATAATACTAAAAATCATAATTTAAAAAAGATAATTAAATAGAATTAATTAAAAAAATATTAATTGAATAGTTTTAATTACCTGAATCACCTCCTCCCAAGCCTGATCCTTCGGCCCCCTCGGAATGTGCCTCCATGTCGGGAAGTGAACGGGGAACCGCATCCAATTCGATCCCAGATCGCTCAGGAAGCGGTTGAGCAGGTGACCCCCATTGTGGATCGGCTGGTCAGTGCCCTCGTTCCACGGCACTACAACTCGCAGGGACCGGTCCATGCTGTTCAGACCGGCCACATCCAGCCTCCTCGTCGACACGTTCCCCTGCTCATCTGCACAGTTGACCGCACGTTAGATAAATTATAATTCAAAGTTAAAAAGTTAAAAAATTAAAAAATTAAATAATTTACCTTCGACCTGCACCTCAAACCCAGTGGACCGCGAAGACGACCCTCGTGGGTGGTTCTGCTCCCGAGCCTCTTCCTCATCGAGGAACTGCTCCATCTCCCTGAACCCACTAATCGGGATCTCGAACTCCTCCTCGTTGAGGAAGTCCTCAACGCTAATCTCTGGCACCTCCACCTCAGGCACCTCAGCTGCGGTCGTCGCCTGTGGGATCGTCTGCGGTTCCTGTGGAGGGATGGGCTGAGATGCCTCGGTAGCCCTGCCTGCGCGCTGCCCCCTCCCTCTGCCCCCTGCCCGGCTGCTGCCACCCCGTAAATTCGGTCTGGGGACCTCAGGGGCCTTCCCCTTCCCCTTATCCTGTCCTGAAGCCATATCAACTGTACAAATTAACAAAAAATTAGTCACATTATTATGCAAAAATATAATAAAATTACAAATATAAATAAAATACGTGTTATATACGTACCTCAAGTGTAAATACTGCGGAATACTGACCAAAAACTCCTATAGAGACGTCTGAACGCTCAAATCTCGAAGAAATCACTCAGAGAAACCTCAGGAAACAAAATGAGCAAACGGAGAAATGAAGGAGGTGGGGGGTTTAAATAGGCCAGTAATTAGTAGCGGTTATTAAAAATAACCGCTACTCTAACCGCTACAAATAATTAAATTTGTAGCGGTTCTACAATAACCGCTACAAATCTTCACAACGTTTGAAATTTTGTAGCGGTTATTGCCCAGAACCGCTACAAATTTGGAGTCTCTTGAAATTCTGTAGCGGTTTTGGGCAAGAACCGCTACAAAATTATGACCTTTGGTATTTTGTAGCGGTTATTGTGCATTAACCGCTACAAAATAACCGCTACAAGTTTTGGCGGGAATTTCACGCCAAATTTGTAGCGGTTTTTTGTAGAAAACCGCTACAAATATTCTTGCCGCTACAAATTTGTAGCGGTTTAGGTAAGAACCGCTACAAATGTCATAATTTGTAGCGGTTTAATATAACCGCTACTAGTCCACCGTTACAAAATACCTTTTTTTTTGTAGTGAATGGACCATAAGTGTCTCAACAAAACCCAACTTGGTACATTAATGGGCCTGACATAACTGGAATTTGTACTAGTATCCTTAAGTATATTATCACACTGCCAAATATCAATGAGGGTTGAATATAACAGAAAAGGCTAAGTTCTTATAATATATATATGACAATCTAAGGTTCAAATTCTCTCTAGGGGAGGTGGTCAAGATAGCTTTGCATTACTTTTTGCAAAAGTTAGATCAGCCCACAGGATTGTTGTGCGTGAGAACCAAATATCGTTTCCCTAATTAGCTTCTTAATTATGCTTAACTTTTTAATATCATTCAAAATTTAATTGTGACAACTAACTAAGTAACTAATTGAATACTATATACGTATGATGTAAATTTCAACGTTATCGATACTAATCAATTCAATTAATTTGATCTGAAATTTGTATACTCACACACACATATTAACTTTTTGGTTACATCTATATTCTTAAAACATGCACTAGGGAGCGCACTAATCCTGTCCCTTGACCATAATCGAACAAAATGAATTGAACATTGAATGGACCACATAAACCCTCTGATTCTTAGTCATAATTATCAACAAACACAAGGTCTATAATAACCTATATATGTTCAAGATTCAGCCATATCAAGTCAACCTAGACAAACTATGACTGAAATTTAAAAGAAACAATAATAAAGTTTATCATCACTAAGGCGCGTGCATACAAACCCACCACCACGTAGAGTTCATTGTAATATACGTACAAATATATACAAACCTAGTATCATAAATATTTGCAATTCTAGATTTACCGAAACAAGAACAAAACAGTGCAATTAATTATAAGCACATGATGAAAATTATTCATAGTCACACAAAACCTAGGATCATTATTTGTCGGCTGGAGAAGACGATGTTGATCATCATGCATAATCATCAGCTTGAGCATTAATTACTAGTACTTTTGCGGGGCGAGAAGAATCGTTTTGGAGAGAACATACTGACATGCCTTGGAGTTGCAAGTCCAGCAATGGCGCGAAACTGTTCATGCATGATGAAACTCTCACGCGCCTCACGCTCCTTGCCACGCGCTCCAAACGTCCCATACTTCACCAGCTTCCCCACCCACGATGTCTTCTTCTTCGACGGTGGGTTCCGGTGCGCCGAGTTCATCCTCTCACACATGTACTCCTTCACAGCATACACCCCCAGCTCCACCACCTCCGCAGGCGGCGACACCAGGGGGTTCCCTTCCACGCTCAACTTCATGAGCTTCTTGAGGCAGCCGATGGAGTCCGGTAGCGACTTGATCTTGTTGTAGCTCAGGTCAAGCTCCACCAGGTTTAGGAGTAGCCCTATGGAGTAAGGGAGGGTTTCCAGGTACTGGAAGTTCTGGCTGACGTTGAGGGTCTCAAGGTTGACGAGGTTCTCGAGGTCGTCCGGCAGCGCCCGGAGGCAGTTGAGGCGGGCGTCGAGGACTCGGAGGGCGGTGAGGTGGGAGGTGGAGTAGGGAAGGAAGAGGAGCTTGTTGGAGTTGACGGAGAGCTTCTTGAGGTTGATGAGTTCAAAGCCTATGGTTTGTGGGAGGACAGTCAACTTGTTGAAGTTGGCGTTCAGTTCTTCCAAGGCCCTGTTACGTACGTACGTACATAGTACCATGGGTCAAAAGTTAATTAGTGTCATATGGTAAAAGTCTAACAGATTGACGTACATTGTGACGTAGGAAGTGTTAAATAGTAGTTTATGAATACAAGAAAATAAGTGTCTCTGACTATTATGCACTGGGCATGTGGATGAGTTGAAGTTCCTTGGGTGATTATTCAACGTTTCGTATTTCAAAAGGATCCGTGAATTATTATTAGTACAAATTTTCTGTAATTATATGTACGGCTTTTTGCCTTTTATTTTATTTTCTTTAATTAATTTAATTAATTAGTGGTTATTAATGTATATATATTGATGTCAAAAATAAGTATTGATGGCAACCCCTTGGAAAACGCAGCAACATATTGCACACAAAATTCGTCTCCCTGCCGTGACCTCTGTTTCTGAAAGCTCCACCTCTTTTCGGCCCACCACAAAGTACGTACCCATATGGAAATATTTTTAGATTTTTTTTTTCCAATTCAACAAATCGCGTTAATCACTTATTATATTGTTGAAAACAAGAGGTTTTTGAAGGAGGAATATAATATAATTTTTGAAGGATCCATCATGCTAGCTAATCAACCAGTTAAACCTACTAATCCAGTATCATGACATCCTACTGTTTGGCATGCGTTTTCATGTGTGTGTGAGCCGAAAGATGTAGAGAAAAGTGAACAACACTAATAATTAATAATATATGTATTATATATGTAGAGCCACGGCTAAAGTAGGTCTGATAAATTAAATATTCTCCTATTTATTGCTACTGTTTATCCCACTTAATCGGTTTTGTTGGATATATTTCAACCAAAGTATCAGCAATGGAATTGATTTCCATGCTCAGTATATTTGATGAGTATGGAGAGTTAGGAGATTCTGGGCCATCGGATATGATCTGTATGATCCATATATGTTTTATTAAAATATTATTAATATTTTAATAAAACATATATGGGTCATCCAGATCATATCCGATGGCCTAGAATCTCCTAGCTTTCTATACTCATCAAATCTACTGAGCATGAAAACCGGGTCCATCGACAATGAGGAGAAGCCAAAAAGAATTCAATCGCCACTCATCATATATAAAACAATAATAAAATTTATAACAAGCTATATATATATAGAGAGAGAAGCAAAATGGTTCGCTTAAGCTTAACTGATTGGTGCAATAAAAACATGTTTCGTAAAACCGTATGTCAGCATGTCCCGGTTCAATATTCTTATAAACAAACAAAAAATTTGGTAGCTAACCTATAGCAGCCAAGGGTTATGGTGTGAGCATATAAATAATGTTTGTGGTGATCTAAGAAACAAGACTGTTGTTATTATAAAATTCCAAGTATACTTATTGTAAAATGAAAGACCTATATATATATAATATTAAGTAATGATGGTGATTACCTGCAATTCTCAATAGTTTTAGGGAGAAATTCGATGAGGTTGCCAGAGATATTCAAAAGCTTGAGCTTGGAGAGGCAACCAATGGAATTGGGGAGAGACCTAAGTTGATTGGAGTGTACATCTAACGCCACTACATTCAGCAATCTTGCTGTTAGAGATTCTGGAATTTCCTGTATCATTCAAACAAATTAATTAGTCATAATACATATAATAATTATAATTAAGATGCATCTGTGCTTTTAATCTGTTTCATCAGTTTTCTTTTTCTTCATAATAATAATGATGGGACTGTCAACGGTACGGATATGGTATGGAACGAACAACTAACAATAATTAATATTAATCACCAAACGGATGAATACATAAGAGAGTTAATTAAGACCCAAGGTTTTATGGATAAAATATAATATAATATAATATAATTTCATCAGGAAGCTAATCTTCTTTCTCCCTTAAAAACTGTACGGCTTTCAGATTTTGCCCTTTATCTTATGCTGATAAAGTATGTATCAATCTTTGGGCACGAAATGGATTAAGCTCGACTAAAAACCAAAACTCATGATATTTTTCAGTAAAAAAAAAAAAAAAACTTGTGCGTTGACCTTTGGGTTTGAATGTTTCTGCAGGTTCCTATTCAATAACAAGTGTTGAGAAAAACAATTAATTATTAATGGATGGTTACAGATTGAGCTATAACATTATAGTATCAGGAGTGAAATTAAAGGTAACGTGACCGCCTTGCGAATGTGTTGGAGGACAAGCAAGGTCCCTACTGAGGGACGATGTCTAGGATTGTGTAGATTCTAATTATCAAGCTTGTAGCTTGCCATTGTATTTCGAAAAGAAAAAAAGGTAACCAACACAGTTTGGCAGTACAAAACCTCTAGATCTCTCTAAGTTTTGAGTTCTCTCCCAAAGGAAAGACATTAACGATCGGAGGGGCATCTATCAACCTTGAACCGGATATTAGATCATAATATCAAGAAAGAAATTAAAGGGGTAAAGAATAGATAGATAGATACCTGAAGGTTGTTACAAGAGAAGTTTAACTTGCAGATGAGGGCTAAATTAAGAGAAGGGGTGGGGACAGATTCGAGGGACAAGCCACTGAGGTCGACTATTTGGAGCTTTTCTTCCTCCTCCTCCTCATGATGATCTTGATGACGAGGACGACGATTATGGTTCTTTATCTTTCTCAGCTGCTGATGTTGAGGTTGATGATGAAGAGGGGCATGAATTGTATGCTGGTTTTCGTACATCATCATGAGAAACCAAACAAGAGAGAGAGAGAGAGGGGATGAAGACGAAGAAGAAGAAGAAGGGAGTGGTTTTAAATAAAAGAGAGGACGTGGTACGGATGAAATGAAGGAATGAAAAATAATAAGTGGTGACGTTAAAGTTAGACCAACAAAGTACAAGCAACCGTATGCTGAGGCTCAAGGTTCCGTGCCCTTCTTACCCACTTGATCTGGTCAACCCCCTCGTTTTTCTCCTGCCTTACTCCCTGTCTTATTCCAATCACCCCCGTTTTCCTTTCCATATGTACCCAATTTCTAAACTTAACCAAGAAAAAAAAAGAATTTTCATTTACATAGGCTACTATCTCATATTCTTAATATAAGATTCAGTTAATATTTTTAGAAGAAATTAAATAAATTACTTATAGTATTTATTATTTTTTATATAAAATTAATTTGTCTAACTTATAAACTGATATATAATTTAATATTACATAGCATAAGTTATCATTAACTAACTTATTTAGCTTCCTTAATCTCTCTAAAAAAAGTTAATTGGGTTTTATATTAATGACTGGAGGTAGTTCCTCCTCTCCTTAATATAAGATACCTTCAGTCTTTAATATAATATTTTGTTCATTTTTTTTAAGAGAAGTTAAGGAAGCTCAATAAATTAGTTTAGAGTATTTATTTTTATATATTTTATACCAAACTAATTTTTCTGACTTATAAATTTATATATAATCAAATGATACACAACATATGTTATGATTAACTAACTTATTTAGCTTTTTTAATATCTCTAAGAAAGTCATTTGGGTTTTATATTAATAACTGGAGGTAGTACCTCATCTCCTTAATATAAGATACCTCTGATCCTTAATATAAGATCCCATTGGCTTTTTTTTTTAGAAATTAAGGAAATTAAATAAATTAGCTTAGAGTATTTATTTTTATATATTTTATACCAAACTAATTTACCTAACTTATAATTTGATATATAATCAAATAATACATAACATATGTTATGATGAACCAACATATTTAACTTTCTTAACCTAAAAAAAATAAGATAAATTGAGCTTTATATTAAATACAAGAGGAGTATAGTCAATCAACTGAAAGAAAATCCCAATAGCAAATCACGTGATCCGTGTATAGATAAGAATAAAGCCTCTCTCTGGCTCATAGCTAGCGAAGCATCGTTTTCTGTCAATATCTCTAACCGGCCACTTTCATATGCATCTCATTTCGTTTATTTCGACTTATTTTTATATGTCATTTGTTTTTGTCTTGTGTATATGCTTTGGATTCCCAGCAGTCTAAGCTAATATAGTACCTTTATATTCATTTCATATAGATGTAAACATATATCATTTCTTAGTATTTGTAATAAAATATATAGTAAGACATAGTATTAAAAAAATCATAAACAGTTGTTGTTACACATGAAAAACCATGTTTATTTTTAAAAAAATACTACTGAAATTAAAATAAACCATGCAAATTTCCTTTGACTTTTTTAATTACATCAGCTCACCACGTTTTTCAAAATTTACATAAATCTTCCTTCATAAGTGACTCATCTAATCTTTTACATTATGAAGATAAATTCCTATTGTTAATTTGTTCATTATTTTACTAACATAATATAAAAATATGACAAAAAAATTTTTTGTATATATGATTTAAAGTACATGGTAGATATTTTGCACATAAGAAAATTAGGAATATGAACCTTACTCTCGAGGCTGAGGATTTACTAGCATTGCACTTAGGAAAGTTTTTCTCAATTCATCTTCTCAACTGACTGAATTGAATGCTTCAAAGTTTCATGGGCGCTTAATAGCCTTTAGCAGAATTGAATTAAGGAATTTTTCTATCCTTGAATTTTTTTTTTTTTTGCCAACTTATCCTTGATTACTTAGATATAATTTTTAATGACAACATGAAATTTTCTAAAAAAAAAAAGAAGCCTCACGTTGATGTAAGAACATTATTGAAGAGTAAAGATTGATTTTGAATTAAGTTAGGCGGCTTAAGCACTAATTAAATTAATGATTGACCAAGTATGTGCGTTGGCTTTGATCATACTTCTTACCTGCACAAAAAAATTGACTATTTTTCATATTTCTACATCAAAATTTCTATTTTAAATTAAATTTTCAGACTCTATTTAAAATATGATAAATGCATATAGGCAGCAAGATATGATAGCAATCATTAATCTAAATTTTAGTAATGAAAATATAAAAATCACCTTTTTATTTATTGATATTAAACTCAATATCATGCAATTAACTAATTAATTGGACTGATTCATACCCACTTTTATTATATGATAAAAAATGTCAGTCAATGAAAATGTTTATGATTAATGAGATATGCTTCAATTGTTTTCAAGGCCAACTGGCTTAAGATTCAATAGTTCGTACATACTATTGTACGAATGGTCTTCCACGGAAACTATTATTTCATTGTCTGTTCGTTACATTAAGATATATAGCATCACATTTATTAAATTAATTCACATGTTGCATTATTTTTAACAAGATATACCAATATGTAATTACTTATGCCAAATGGGATAAGATTAAATAGTTTATCTGGCCAACTGGCGGTGGCAAAAGATTTAATATACAGTTAATTTGTTATTTTGTGCGAATGGTCTACAAGTATGATTTCATCACAGGAAGGATTTCAAACTTTCAATACCCCTGGTAGGGGTGGAAACAGGCCAGGCCAGATTAGGTTTTTGCCTTAATAGGCCTGGCCTGTTAAGACACAAATTAGCCTAAGCCTGGCCTGAGGCCTGTTAAAGGCCAATTTTTAAGCTTCGGCCTGGCTTGAAGGCTGTTAAGGAAGCCTGAATTTTTAAAATTTTTTAAGAAAACCGACAGGTCTACAGGCCACACTGCAAAACAGGCTAACAGGCCTCCTTAAACAGGCTAAAACTTACAGGCTCAGGCGAAATTATCTTTTAACCCTTATCTGATTTTTCTTAAAAAATATTTTTACAGGCTCAGGCCGGTCTGATAGGCCTAACAGGCCTGTCAATAGGCATTGGCCTGGCCTATTAAGCAAAAAAGGCTTTTGTTTTGGCCTTGGCTTGGCCTTTTAGCCTGATAGGCCAGGCCTGAATAGGCCAATCACAGGCCAGGCTACAGGCCCCTGACAGGCCGCCTAACCTATTTCCACCCCTAACCCCAGGTTATCGTTGACAAAATAAAAGAAAAATTAAGGACCAGCCTGCAAAATATGCAAAAGGTGGGCATTTTCAGAAGATGAAGGGTTAATACCAATTTTGGTCTTTGAAACTTCACCTAATTTTGGTTTTGGTCTTTTAAATTTAAAACAGGTAGTTTTAGTCATTCAAGTTTACTTCATTTACAACCGTTGGTCCCTAAAATTTGAAAAGAATTTGGAACTATATTATATTTAACGGTGTTAATTTTACCTACGTGGCAATAATTATATTAAGTTACTTATACGGCGAGGTGATGGGGAAAAATGACCTGACAAATATATTAGAATTGTTATGATCTGGGTATGTAATTTTTTTTAAAAAATTGCTTATATTTAATAAAAATGGTCTTGATAGCCTATGGTCAGGCGTCGTCGTTGGATCTGGAGTCTCTCTCACTCTATGCTTCGTGGAATGACGTCAACTCTGAAGGAAAAAACGTACGGCTTGACGCTGCCGATGTCAAGACTCAAGAGCACTGGGGTAGAGAGCAAGAAATGCCACGGTGTTCTGCCTCATGGTGGCATGGTGAAAATTGCCTAGTAATCTTACCCAGTCAGTCACCCTCATAAATAACTTTTAACCGTATTAATGTCAGAATAATAGAATATAAAGGTTTGTTTGGGAACCTATTTGGAGGCTAAAAGCCCATTTGCTGTGGTTGGGAGAGTATTTGTAATGGTTGGACTTCTGCAGAAAATGGAACTTTTATCAGATGGAGATTAAAGTTTCTTTTATTCAGATGGAGATAAAAAAAAGTCACTTCTACCACCGCCAATCCAAACACTCACATATACAATCTATTTTTTTTCTATATAATTTTTTTAAAAGCTCATCTGCAAAAAAAAAAACTCCTTTTTCACTACTAATCCAAACTGACACTAAGTCTTTACTATGGCAAAAATAAAAATAAAAAGGTTTGAAAAAAAAACGTTGCAACAATATAAGGCAAAGGCACATGGTCAAGATCACATCAGGATACATGCATCGAGGTCTAAAAAGAGAGAAATTCAAAACACACATTGTCATAAAAAAGCTTCTGTACTTGATGCATATTATAATAATATTTCTCTTTCTTAAAAGCTTTTCTTCCTCGTCTGCAACTCCGGTGACCTCTGCTTCTTCTTCTTTCATCTGCTTCATGAAGCTCAGGCCGAACGGTTAATGAAAGGCCCGTTCCGGCTTCCGGATTAACTCCAGTTTCCAGGCTAAAGAAGGCTTTATGCCGGCCCAAAATAGCTAAACGAGAAAGATGATTATCATGTCTGACTTGAACCGCCTTCTTCTCCAAGCAGCGGCCGGACCGGCCGGACCGTTTGGTCCGGGCCGGTTTAAAAAACACTGATAAAGCCTATGCTTATAAAAAAAAGTTTGTGAAATAAAAGGCAGGAGTTGGAAGCAAGTATTGTTGCATTCTTATAATTAAATATAGCGAGGTTTGCAGAATATTTTATTTGTTGTCATTGCTGTGATTGCATACCATATATGAAAAGATTGAATTATAATAATTATTCACTCCTTTGCTCATTTGTTAACGAAGTTAAAATGTGAAATTGGTGTGAAATTTATAATTTTGCCCAATTTAATTAATAGGGCATTTATAAATCAATTATCATCCTGCCATCTCTGAACCGTGTTGATTTTACTTATGTTAAGTGATTTTGCGTCACTACTACATAATTGTGAATATGTAACGCTAAATATTTAAAGTTATAGCAAAGAAGAGTTAGATATGTTGAAGTAAAGTTCACGCAAAAATATATATAGTTAATGCTTAATGCTTCACACAAGAATGAAAATTAGTAAGGTCAACATTTTTATTATAATATTCCTCTGCCAGAGTTACCCCCCTTTTCTTCTATATTATTTGTGCAAAAAAAAAAAAAAAAAAAAGGAGTTACCGTATTCTGCATGATGTAGAGGTATGGAATAAGTCTTTATGATATCGTTTATATGAGTCGCTGATTTTTTGGTTTGGATGGGTAATGTAGCTGGGCAATACTCTGTAGCTGATGGTTATCGGGTACTGGTCGAGAATCAGGTGGTTTCTTCTCTTGGTCCTCATATCACTTTGTTTAATAAGTCTGTTGATAAGTTGCAGGTTACTCCCAAAGTAAAACATTTTTTGTGAAAGGCATTTCCTGATGTGCTTCCTACTGGTGAGAATCTTAGAAAGCATCATCTTGCAGTGGAGGGGTTATGTTTGTTCTGTCCCAGGATCACTTCTTTCTGCATTGTGCTTGGTCTCGCTCTATTTGGTTTGCCTCGGGTATTGGATTTCGGAGTTCAATGGTTCATGATCAATCTTTAAGTTCTTGGTTAACTAGCATTCTCTCTGATGATGATAATGAGTTGAAAACTTGGGTTCTGTTATTTTATATTGTAGGAATCGAGTTCTCTATGGTGAGGGGGCGGGAAATCTGCAGAAAGTTCTGGGGTTGTGCTCTTGGACCAAGTCTCACTGTCACCTGTTGGAGCGTTATGATGAAGATAAATTTAGTTCTTTTACTTTGGTTAGGGGTGGTTGGACGATTTTTGTTTTTTTTTTTGGTCAATACCCAACAACAAGACGATTATTGTTTGGAATACTAAGAAGAGGGGGGGGGGGAAATGAAATTTTTGACAGTGGACCAGAACCTCCATTTTGGTCAAATTATAGATCATCAGATGAAATCCATTTATTGGGAAGTAATTAACTTATTACAGATTTAAAAATAGTCATACATTTTGTGCATGTAATTTTAACAAATCCTTTACCAATATATACTCCCTCTATCCGTATAGTTTCATTCTTAAAATAGACTTATTTCTTATTATCTCTCAATTTGTTTAAATAATAAATATATTTTTATTTATTATATCCTCGATTAATTTCATACACTGTATTAATTAAAATACCTACTCATTTTCTTTATTCTCTCATTTTCTTCCCGTTGATGTAAGTATATTATTGAAGAGTAAAGATTGATTTTGAATTAAGTTAGGCGGCGTAAGCACTAATTAAATTAATGATTGACCAAGTATGTGCGTTTGCTTTGATCATACTTCTTACCTGCACAAAAAAATTGACTATTTTTCATATTTCTACATCAAAATTTCTATTTTAAATTAAATTTTCAGACTCTATTTAAAATATGATAAATACATATAGGCAGAAAGATATGATAACAATCATTAATCAAAATTTTAGTAATGAAAATATAAAAATCACCTTTTTATTTATTGATATTAAACTCAATATCATGCAATTAACTAATTAATTGGACTGATTCATACCCACTTTTATTATATGATAAAAAATGTCAGTCAATGAAAATGTTTATGATTATATTAATGAGATATGCTTCAATTGTTTTCAAGGCCAAGTGGCTTAAGATTCGATAGTTCGTACATACTATTGTACGAATGGTCTATCACGGAAATTATTATTTCATTGTCTGTTCGCTACATTAAGATATATAGCATCACATTAATTAAATTAATTCACATGTTGCATTATTTTTAACAAGATATACCAATATGTAATTACTTATGCCAAATGGGATAAGATTAAATAGTTTATCTGGCCAACTGGCGGTGGCAAAAGATTTAATATACAGTTAATTTGTTATTTTGTACGAATGGTCTACAAGTATGATTTCATCACGGGAAGAATTTCAAACTTTCAATACCCCAGGTTACCGTTGACAAAATAAAAGAAAAATTACGGACCAGCCTGCAAAATATCTAAAAGGTGGGCATTTATCATAAGTTGAAGGGTTAATATCAATTTTGGTCTTAAAAACTTCACCTAATTTTAATTTTGGTTGTTTAGATTTAAGACATATGGCTTTGATCATTCAAGTTTATTTTATTTATAATCGTTGGTCTCTAAAATTTGAAAAGAACTTAGAACTGCATTATATTTAACGGTGTTAATTTTGCCTACATGGTAATAATTATGTTAAGTTACTTATATGGCGAGGTGATGGGGAAAAATGACCTGACAAATATATTAGAATTGTTATGACCTGTAATTCAAAAAAAAAAAAAAAGAATTGTTATGATCTGGGTATGTAATTTTTTTTAAAAAATTGCTTATATTTAATAAAAATGGTCTTGATAGCCTATGGTCAGGTGTCGCCGTTGGATCTGGAGTCTCTCTCACTCTATTGCTTCGTGGAATGACGTCAACTCTGAAGGAAAAAACGTACGGCTTGATGCTGCCTATGTCAAGAGCACTGGTGTAGAGTGCCAGAAATGCCACGGTGTTCTGCCTCATGGTGGCATGGTGAAAATTGCCTAGTAATCTTACCCAGTCAGTCACCCTCATAAATAACTTTTAACCGCATTAATGTCACCATCAAATTTAACATTGTGAATATCATTTTTAAACTGCAAGAACTAACTAATTGAAAGAAAGTAAATTTAACAGATCAAAATCACCTGTTTGAAATTTTAAAGGACTAAAATTAAAATTAAATTATAAGGATCAATTATAACATTAATCCTAAATTAAAAGAAGTACGACGGACACCACAACCAAGGGTAACACGAGGGTAACGTCATGCTAAAGTTGACAAAACAAATTAATGTCCCCTTTATGTGCAAGATTGATGAGTAACCATGGCGCAGGACTAAGGATAAGCGATAATGTTTCGAAAGTTTGGCAAAAGAAGCGACCAATTAATCAACATTGATTATATATGTAGTAACATTGACCTTTACAGTTACTTAAACAGTTGGTTCAAACCACAATTAGGAAGAGCCAATCCATATAGGGTATGTTTGTTTGAGCGATTCGATTGCTTATAAGTTACTTTTTAATAGTAATTTACGATATACGAAGTAAGTATGTGAGAAGAGTTGTGTCTCGATTTACGTAAAAAGCAACTTATAAGAAAATTTAAACTCAAACAAACATGCTTATAGTCACACACATTTGGGTTGAAACATGAGTTGGGGAGTTTGCAAATATTCTTGATTCACCAACATAAATTTAAATGGTTAAGGAGTTAATCTCTCACAATATGACTAACCAATATTTAAATATTTGTAATGAGAGTTTTTTTTTTCTTGCCAGTAGCAATGAGAGGTATTCATATTTAATATTTAAATATTCTTTAAATAAGATTACCTTCTATTAAGGAAACGTATGCTTTAAAAAAATGTTCGTGAAATGAAAGGTAGGAGTTTGAAGCAAGTATTGTTGCATTCTTATAATTCAATACAACAAGGTTTGCAGAAAATTTTATTTCTGGTCATTGCTGTGATTGCATACCATATATGAAAAGATTGAATTATAATAATTATTCACTCCTTTGCTCATTTGTTGACGAAGTTAAAATGTGAAATTGGTGTGAAATTTATAATTTTGCCCAATTTAATAGGGCATTTTGATGTTACTAAATTTTAAATATGCACCGTAAGTGTACGGGCCGTTGAAATAGTATAATAATAAATATAGGTTATCCCACAGAGATTTAAGATAATAAATAATTAGGCATTAAATTCTCATTCTCATTTAAGTTGAGCAAATCAAAGTAAGAGATTGAAAGACAATTTAAACAAATACAAAAGAAACAAATTTAATGATTTAAAAATTTTAATTGACAAAAACAATCTAGAGTGGCTAATCCCTTCTTTAAGTTTTAAAGCATATATTTACCCAATTAAAAGTACTTAGTGTTAAATTGTTAATATAGAATTTAAATGAATATAAGTATCTTCCAATCACTTATACTCCTCTCTCAAGTTAAAATTGTTATTCCTAACTAATTTAATTAAGAGGCAATAAATGACCAAATTCACTCTAATATGATTATATGGGTCCAATAGGTATATTCCTATCCTATTAGAAAATTAGAATAAATTCTAATTCCACATTACTTAATCCTATGGTCCAATTAAGATCCATCTCCCAAGGATATTCTAAATTCCCCAAATTCATACTTAATGGTGATCAAGCACTAAGTAGACAAAATAAAATAGATTAAATAAACAAAATTAACACTAACCACAATTAATGAGTTCATACATACTCAAATTCTCAAATTAGTTCATAAGTAAAATTAGCCACTCATCACTCTAGTAAATCTCATTACAGCACCAACAGAAACTAAGTCACAATCCACAAAAATTAAAAGGGAAAGGAAATAAGAGCTGAAGCATAAACGCAGAACAGAAAAGGTTTTCTGGTTCAAACTCGCATCCTCTGGTCCAAAGGAATTGATAGAACCACACCAACAGCTTGCTCGCGTCTTTGAAGCTCATTACAGCTCCCTTTCTTTCTCTCAGCTCTGGTTCTTCAGTGCTCCGATTCAGTTGCTGCAATCAAGAAGGCTGAACAGTTCCCACACCAGCCGATGCTCCTCTCTGGTTCTGGATGGACGATGAAGATGACCGTCGACTTTTTCTTTTGAGGAAGATGATGAATATCTGTCAATAATTGCAGCTCCCTCCTTCGGTCTTGATTCTGTTGCTTCTTTCCATCCCTTCTTCCTCTGTGCAGCTGTGCCTTAAATCAAGAGATGAAGCTCCCTTCTTCCACAATTGCGGCTGCTTTTTCTGTGTCTTTAGTCCAGCCCCTCCTTTCGTTTCTGTGCTGCTTTTTTTTATTAGGTTAGATGGCCATTACGTCCCAGAGAATCAAACGATGTCGCACTTCCGCTTCAAATCCTAAGTGAGAAATATGAAGCCCAAGCCCAAAACATGCCACACATATGTACCCCTTGGATCATAAAATTGCTGTACAGCTTCTAATATATAAAATAGAACCACGTCTCCTATTAAACTATCTAAAGAAGAAGAACTATTTAATAATAATAACAAAAACTAACATAAAGCCAATTAAATGCAATATTGCATCTTTTTATTTATTGTTTTTTTATTTTTTAAATCATTGAAAACTATAAATTTAAACTAAAATCCCTAAATAATGCACCAACTTGATATCTTATAAAATCTTAAGAAATATCTTAAAATTTACTTAGATAACTCTCCAAATATATCCAAAATAACTTGTAAATATGCAAAATATAAAGAGCTATCACATTTATAAATCAATTATCATCCTGCCATCTCCTAACCGTGTTGATTTAACTTATGTTAAGTGATTTTGCGTCACTACTACATAGTTGTGAATATGTAACGCTAAATATTTTAAGTTATAGCAAAGAAGTGTTAGATATGTTGAGGTAAAGTTCACGCAAAAATATATAAGGTTAATGCTTAATGATTTAATAGATGAATGTCATGTATCGAGAGATGGAATTCATTGAATAAAAACTTAATGTTTGTAATTATTACTCGTAAAGTATGAATGATAAAACATTTCTTAAAAAACAACTGTGCGTTATGTAAAACTTTTAAATGATATATTTTCCAACTTTATATTAGTGGTAAAAAACATGATGGTTATAACAATTAATTGTAAAATTTGAATGATAAAATAACGTTTATTAAAAAACAACTGTTATGAAACACTTTCAAATAAACCTATTTTCCCAACTTTAAACTCTAAAATACCGCTTCATAACCCTTTGGCCCGATACCTAAGTGCCACTATAAAAAAAAGACTTTTGACGGTGACTGAAAGTTTAAAAGTTGCTGCTGAAAGACTTTCAGCGATGACAAAAAAGTCGCCGCTGTTGTGACTGTTGCTGAAAGTTTTGGCGGCGGCAATTTGAAGAGGACTTTCAGTGGCGACTTTTGTGTCGCCGCTGAATGTGTCAATTTTTTTTAAAAAAAATTCAAAAATATTAAATTACTTAATAAATAATAATTTAATATTATAAATATAATATTAATAACATATATATTATTTTTGAATAAAATAAAATAATAATATCATAAATATTATTTTAGTAGAAAATATTAAATATAATATTAATAAATAATAATATAATTTAATAATTAAAGTTAAATAAAATTATTTAATAATTAATATTTTAATTTTATAAATATTATTATTGAAAAATATTAACAAAAAAATTTTGAAATTGACTTTCAGCGGCACTTTAGTTGTCGCCGCTGAAAGTATTTTAAAAAAAATAAAATTTTGAAAAATTTTAAAAAAGATTTTCAACGGCGACACTAAAGTCGCTGCTGAAACATCCTTTCGACGGCGACAATACAATGTCACCCCTGAAAGTGAGTTTCAGCGACGACTTTTAATAGTTGCCGCTGAAAGTGTTTTAAAAAAAATTTTAAAAATTTTAAACAAGATTTTCAGCGGCGACACTAAAGTTGCCACTGAAACACACTTTTGGCGGTGACAACACAATGTCGCCGCTAAAAGTTAGACTGTTGGCGGCGACACTTTTGTCACCGCCGAAAGTCTAACTTTCAGCGGCGACATTAAAAATCGTCACCAAATATCGCCGCTGAAAGTTCTTTTTTTGTAATGTGCCTGTTCATAAGTCATAATCCTTCATAACTTTATTTAAAGTACACTTTCATTCTATTTAAACTCACCTATTTCTTTTGTTTTTTTTTTAACTATTCTTCCTCGGCTTCCTCCTTCTCTCCTTCATCATATTAAGATGTTAGAGAGCTCTTTCCATTCATCCTCTCCCCCTCCACCTTCCCATCCTCACACTCTTCGTCCTCCACCACCACCTCCTCCTCCTCCTCCATACATAACAATTTGAAACCATGATGTATAGCCTTTTTGTAGAAGTGCGCTATATATATATAAGTTAAGTATGTGATAGGAGTTTTGCCTCATAAAATATAAAATACTCCTCCTGTTCTTAATGTATATATGACTTAATTCAAGAGTTAATTTTGATCCTAAATGTAAAACCTATTTTCCATATTTGTTAATTTTATTTCATAATTTTTCTCTGCTGATGTTACCTCAACAATAATAAGAGAGGAAAGAGAATAAAAGAATTAAGGAAGATGACTAAGATATTTTAGAAAATATACATCATATTAACTAACTTGACTAATTTTTATAATCGAATTAAATTAGGTAAATATATCATATGTTAAGAATTGGAAGAAGTGGTATTCTAAGATTGATTATGAGAATTTCCCTAACACCCGACCTATAGTAACGCGGCCGGTGGAGTGTACTAGACATTCGCATTGCTTCACACAAGAAGGAAAATTAGTAAGGTCAACATTTTTATTATAATATTCCTCTGCCAGAGTTACCCCCTTTTCTTCTATATTATTTGTGCCAAAAAAAAAAAGGAGTTACAGTATTCTGCATGATGTAGAGATATGGAATAAGTCTTTATGATATCGTTTATATGAGTCGCTGATGTTTTGGTTTGGATGGGTAATGTAGCTGGACAATACTCTGTAGCTGATGGTTATCGGGTACTGGTCCAGAATCAGGTGGTTTCTTCTCTTGGTCCACATATCACTTTGTTTAATAAGTCTGTTGATAAGTTGCAGGTTACTCCCAAAGTTAAACATTTTTTGTGAAAGGCATTTCCTGATGTGCTTCCTACTGGTGAGAATCTTAGAAAGCATCATCTTGCAGTGGAGGGGTTATGTTTGTTCTTTCCCAGGATCACTTCTTTCTGCATTGTGCTTGGTCTCTCGCTCTATTTGGTTTGCCTCGGGTATTGGATTTCGGAGTTCAATGGTTCATGATCAATCTTTAAGTTCTTGGTTAACTAGCATTCTCTCTGATGATGATAATGAGTTGAAAACTTGGGTTCTGTTATTTTATATTGTAGGAATCGAGTTCTCCATGGTGAGGGGGCGGGAAATCTGCAGAAAGTTCTGGGGTTGTGCTCTTGGACTAAGTCTCAGTGTCACCTGTTGGAGCGTTATGATGAAGATAAATTTAGTTCTTTTACTTTGGTTAGGGGTGGTTGGACGATTTTTGTTTGGAATACTAAGAAGAGGGGGGGAAATGAAGTTTTTGAGAGTGGACCAGAACCTCCATTTTGGTCAAATTATAGATCATCAGGTGAAATCCATTTATTGGGAAGTAATTAACTTATTACAGATTTAAAAATAGTCATACATTTTGTGGATGTAATTTTAACGAATCCTTAACCAATATATACTCCCTCTACCCGTGTAGTTTCATTCTTAAAATAGACTTATTATTATTTCTCAATTTGTTTAAATAATAAATATATTTTTATTTATTATATTTCATACATTATATTAATTAAAATGCCTACGCATTTTTTTTATTCTCTCATTACAATATGGGCCACACATTTTTTTCCATCATTTTTTTTCTTATTACTAATCTCTCTTGCTTATTTATAAATAAAAGTATATTTAAAAAATAAAAAATATTTTTTATATATTTATTATTTTTAACTAATTTTCCCAATAAATAACGTTATAAAAATGTTGATTGAATATATCGGTTTATGGGGCCATATTCCGGCGCGCGCTGAGCAGTTACTGGTAAGCACTGCCTTTGGAGGTCCCGCCTTCCAGTCCTACTTCGATGTCCATCACGATGCTACTCAATTCCTTTGTTCCTCCCCAAATTTCGAGTCGCTGTTCGAATCGATTCTTCCCTTCTTGCTCTCTTCGAAATCCGACTCTCGTTTCGTCGTCCGAGGTGGCAATTCATGCTCAAAACCTTGTGCAACAGTTCGATCCCAAGATTCCCCTGGAAAAGGCTATAACCCCTCCGACCTCATGGTACACCCATCCATCTTTCTTCGAGCTTGAGCTCGATCGCGTCTTCTACAGTGGCTGGCAAGCAGTAGGTTAGTGGTTACTTATTTTGCATCAACATTCGTTTTGGGGGCTGTTTTGTTGGTGGGAGTGACCTTTTCCTCTAAATATCTGGGAACACAAATTGGAAATATGAAATTGTGGGGTTACTGCAACATTAAATAAGAAGAGAAACATATACATGGATTCTGCATGCTCCTTTTGATCGATAAATGTTTTTTGAAACGGATGACATTTTGATACGTTATGACAAAAGATGGGGATGTTGAGTTTTAAATCTTTAAAAAATCATAAAAATTTGAAAACAGTTTCATTTTTGCCTATAAAGTATCAAAATGTCACTTATTTCATGCAGAATATAATGAGCAACAGAACCATGATAAAAAATATTTGGGAAGGGGCGAAAGATTGAGGGGCAAGCGGGCGGCACAGCACCAAGGCATCAAGCACCCCCTGCTCATTATTTTGACTCTGGATTAAGCAATTGGTTTTTAAACCTTTTCAGATAGGATAGCTTAGACGCTTATTAAAAGTGATTAAGTTCACTGCTCAAGCACTGACCAAAATGCAAATGGAGCCCAGAAGCAAGGGCTATACGTATTTAAATTATGGAGTTGATTAGTTAGTAATGGTTGCAAAAGCAATATATCAAAGAATAATCAGTTACTTAAGAGCCATTGATAATTAAAATCTTGTTGCAGCCTTAATCTACTGTGCCCTTGCTCCTTTGCCTCCGATCTTGCCCAATGTGAACGACTTAAACAGTAGCTAATAGTTTGGTATTCAAGGAAAATTGAAGGCATGTGAATGAAATATGATTAAGCAGATATCATCATTTTGATTCTTTGTTTTCAAGAAATTTATATTGGTCATGACAGTCCTCTGAAACTTTAATGAGAAGTCCAAGAAACTAGCTTCAATTAAAACCCATAAAAGATGGCATCAAAAGTGCACTTTCAGCACTTTTAACTGTGCTTTAATCTTCATTTGCTAAACTTTGATTTGTTTTTTTTACGCTTGGAATTGGAAGCATAGAACCTGCCATGATATGGTTGTGTCTCCATGAGTTATTTTTAGGAATATTGTTTCGACCAAGAATAGTCAGCTTCCACTGTTTCTTTTTTAATCAGGGTCCGCAGAGCAGATAAAGAATACAAACGACTTTTTCACTGGCAGGTTTTAAATTCAAAACTTTTCTTCCATCCATTTTCCCCTTTCCGATTCATTTTTGAAAATTGTACTTGCATATATTGTTAGTAAAATAATCCTACTGTTAGCTCCATTTGGTTCTTGGAAGGGGGAAAGGATCTTTGGGAGCAACTTTCTTTTCCTTTGAGTTTCTGAGAACCAATTGGAGGACTAATTTTGCAGACTTGGACGTGTTGAATTCGTTGTATGTCGAGATGAGAATGGGAAGGTTCACGCCTTTCATAATGTCTGCCGTCATCATGCCTCTCTTCTTGCATCTGCTAGTGGACAGAAATCTTGCTTTGTCTGCCCTTACCATGTGAGTTTACCTACTCTGGTTTATGTGTATGGGCAATATATATATATATATATATTCATGCGATCCTTGAGTTCAAAAGTGAAACTTTTTTTAAGCTTATTCCTTCCTATTGGTAGTAGTTGTTATTAATGGTTGTTTATTCCTCATGACAGGCTCTTTTTTTTTTCGCATTATTATCTGCAGGGTTGGACGTACGGATTGAATGGAGCTCTTCTTAAGGCAACTAGAATAGAAGGAGTGCAGGATTTCAATGAAAATGTATGAAGTTCTGTTCCATGATTGGTTTCTTGTAAAACAAAATTCTGATCATAAAGGGTGAGTTTGGCTGATTTTTGTAACAATGGAGGATAGGACTTCGGGCTTATACCAATTGAAGTAGCTATTTGGGGCCCATTTGTAATTCTCAACCTGAACAAAGAGGGCTTTCCTCAAACAGAAGTCGATAGCCATTGTGTGGGAAGGGAATGGCTTGGCAGCAGTGCAGAGATATTGAGCACTAATGGAATTGATTCTTCACTCAGTCATCTCTGCAGACGCGAATATACAATTGAATGCAATTGGAAGGTATGGATCATTTCATAGACTATCACGTTCAATCTTCTAGTAAGCTTAGTTTAGGTCATGAGCAGATTTATCCTTCAAGTGAAAAACCATGGAATTTGTTCTTCAGAAGGTTGATCTTATTTTTATATGTATGATATGATAACAGTTGAGATGCTATAGGACACTGGTAATTTTTGGGTACTTCTATTTGCAGGTATTTTGTGATAACTACTTAGATGGTGGCTATCATGTACCATATGCACATAAAGGCCTTGCTTCTGGTCTAAAGCTTGATTCTTATTCCATCACTGTATTCTTCTTTCCTCTCTCATTTGGAAAACTCTTCATTTTCACATATCAGTATAGCATGTGTGTGAATCTTTTGTCAGGCATGTAGATTAATGATGTTTCTAGACACAATGCATTGGCTGGTATATTTATTTTCCTCATTCTGTTTCTCCAGTTTTTTCTCCTACCTAGTTCAATTCTAGTGCCCCAACTATAATAATCAAAATAGTACAATTCTTGACATGTGTTATTTTTGGGAGCCTTCCCTCCCAGGAAAAAAAAAATCCCAGAAGGAAGGTTTTCCCCTCCCTCAAACATCCTTTTGGTGCAGTAATTAATGTAAAAAGAAAAAAAAAAGTATTTATAGCATAAAATGCGCCTGATATTGGGCTTTCATTGTTCATTGTAACCAACTGTTTTTTTTGGGTACTAAGGGACTGTATTTAATGATGTAGATGTTTGAAAGGGTAAGCATTCAAAGTTGTGAAAGTGGCTCGGTGAAAAGGAAAGAGAGCAATGATCGACTTGGAAAAAATGCTATATATGCTTTTGTTTATCCTAACTTCATGATAAATAGGTACTCACTTGCTTGTTTTAGGTAATTATCATGCAAAATAGTAGACTTTCTTAACTTCCGATGTTTTCCAAATTGTAGATATGGACCCTGGATGGACACCAATCTTGTACTTCCGCTAGGACATAACAAATGCCAAGTAGTTTTTGATTACTATCTTGAACACTCTCTAAAGGTAATGTGTTATTCTTGTACCTAATTCCTATTAAGTTTGAATAATACATATATAAATTTGTAAATGAGCTGCATTAGTCTTGAAATCACTTACTGTTGACATACTGGTTCTCTCACTCGTGGGAAATAGCTGAAATCTGTAACTAAATTAGTAGGCCCTTGCATCACAAGGAGCCCAAGTGACAAGTCGTGTTATTTATGACTTGTGAATAATATAGCATGCAATATGTTATATATAAATATTTGGAAATGGCGTGTTTCTTTGTATTGGTTTGCTTCATAATATTGTTTTTGTATCAAAAGGTATTTTATTGACTGCTGAAATTGAAAAATTATAATCTTACTTCCTCCACCTCTCTGCCTTATCAGGATGACACAGATTTCATAGACACAAGCTTACAGGATAGTGAGAAAGTACAGGTAAATGTATGTTAGTTTGGCTGAAAAGATATTTATATACCAAGTTGTGATTCTGGCATGTCATTGGATCATGTTTGGTTGTTGTTTATATGCAGATTGAAGATATTGTGCTGTGTGAAAGTGTTCAGAGGGGACTTGAGTCTCCTGCTTATTCAGTTGGCAGATATGCTCCAACCGTTGAGCAGGCAATGCACCATTTTCACTGTCTGCTTCACGAAAACCTCGCACATTAAAAATCTCAGGTTATCTTAAATTTGCCGCATCATGTTAATGTAATTATTCTCTTGTCTATTATAGCAGTAAATAGTTTGTGGCTTTTAAATGGATTATGCTGAATAATTTTCCGCGAGAGTACATAAAGTTGTCATGAAACTTGGATCATATACTGTTATCGTTATGAAGATTCCAACTTCAGGTGTATTCTCATCAAAGGCGCATGTCATTTGTACCCTTTTGAGAATTCAAGAGGTGGTCATGGCAAGACGACCCCTTTATCATTAAGGATAGGTGTCAAGTGGAAGTGCATGTAAACACACACACACACACATATACACAAAACTTGCACGCATTGATAATTCAGGTTCTGGTTCATGTTACAGGCAAAAAAAAAAGGGTTCTGGTTCATGTTGAGCCTTTTCTTAGTAGCTTATAAAACCACTGGTGACAGGTGCTCTTCGGCACAGGTATGAATTTCCCAAAGAGAGCAAGAGGCCAGCTGAAGCAGAGAGTAATTCCTATTAGCAGTCATGTACACGAGGCAAGCTCTAGATTTTATCACAACAAATGCCCATTTAACCTATCTTTATTACAAGCTTATTACAATATAACCAAGGAATTAATCAATTATGACCTGTCCAAGCTTTCACTGCAAAATGTCAGATAGAAACTCACCAAGGGAAGTTAATACCAGGATTTTGAAATCCAGATCAGACCTGCCGGTGTGACCCGGAAACCGGCGAACCAGTCGGTAAACCGGTCCGGTCTGGGCATCAACCTAGTCCATTATTTTTTTCTTAAATCGATTTTTTTTATTTTCTTTAGAATTTTACATTAATAACCTTGAAATCTTCAATTTTTCACCAATTTAGTTCGGGTTAACTCCGGTCTGGCCCAATAAATTTTGACTCCATACCTTAGTCGGTTTAGTGGCCGATCCGGATTTAATAACTTTGGTTAATACACCTAAGACAAAGATAAACTTAAGAAACGGATGTAAACTAACCTGATAATTCCAATGATAACACTGATGAGCCACTGCTGCCAATTAAGCCTCACTGTTGAAGTGAACTTCCCCAGGAATTCAATGATGATAATCTAATTAACAAAAAAAAAGGAGCAAGTTGATCATCTGCTATTGAGTATTCCAAAAATATAGCAAAGAACAACAGAGGGTGCATCAAACAAGTTTGACCTGAAGTATGACAGTGAAAGCCACTATCCCTATAAAGAGGTAGTTTTTTGTGATTCCCCTGAATATGTTCCTTTCATCTGGCTTTCGAGCATTAAATTCATTAAATACCTGCAATTTCAAGAGCGTATTTGCCATCTCAACATTCACCACTCGGTCCCAAATTGAACAAAGGAATATTAGGAACCCTTGAGACTCAACTGTGAAACAAATTAAAGCTGAGAAAAATTGGAACTACTAGGACAGCAAAACCATCCAGATTCTATAGCAATGGCTAATCAATTTTTAACCCTATTTCTTAGTATAAGCTACACATAAATTAGTTTTTCCTTCAATAGATTTTAGTGGAATAAAGGACTTACTTGACAGAGGACAAATGCATTGAATATTAAAGTGTTCTTCACTTTCGTTGGGTCAGAGTGATGCTTCAGATTCAATATAGTCGTACCTCGGAAAGTCAGTACAAGCAAAACAGACACTTGATACGCTGCCTGAAAAAGTTTCAACCGGTAATTTGATTTTCCCATCAAGGACAAATAAAATAATGAAGAATTCATTGCAGGGATGGTGTGGCCATACCCCACTGCTTCAAAATCCGCATGAAAACTAGTACAAAAATGTGGCAGTATAAAGGATAAAAAGGTTTACCTGCATAAGCAAATTCCTCCACATGTGGTGTGTTATAAGAGGTTCACTGAAAGGAATACAAGAGTTGGTCATTCTAATCTCAAAGAAACCATCCTGTCATAAAGATGCATTGATTGTTTTATACAAGAGAGCTGCGAATTTAACAGGTTCTTCATTCACAAATACTTTACATATGTTCAATCATTCATATAGAAACTTAGCCTTCACCCATCGAACCGTGGGTGCGCTGGCACATTCATGCCTGTAGACAATCATAGCTGCTAGTAAAGCAAACTGATTCATAGTGATGTTATGATATGTGAACGAATATTATGATATTATGAGGATTCTTAATGCGACTTGGTTTTTATATTTATTAGTCATTATCAATTATAGTTTGAAAATTTTAGATTGTGAATTACATTGACTAAATGTTAAGCAATACATCGTTTTGGAGTATTTGGTGCCACACATGTGCTATTAATAACTACGGATTCTACCCTGCTATGCTTTTGTATTCCTTGAAGGAGATCTTGGAATCATACATTCATCAATTGTATTCCTCAATTCAAATAACCAATGACAAGAAAAGGACCCTCCAAGCATTATTGTATTATTCTGTACCATTCCTACATGTTCGCATGCAGTGGCCACCAAAGGGGTAACATACCAGACACATGGAAGGATGCCAAACATCAAGTACTGACCCAGACCATAGACCATTAAAAAGAAGGGGGGGGGGGGATCTCACCTTCTACCAACTGGAGGCAGATCCATCAAATGATCTGTAGGCGGTTCAGTTGCCAAGGCTAGTGCTCCAAGTGTATCCATGATAAGATTTACCCAAAGAAGCTGTAGAGAAATCAGAAAGCAATAAAGAGAATAAAAATGCCTGCGGAAATAAATGAGAGCAAGTGAGAGAGGCAGAGAGAGTGATGGGAACAGTGGGTATACCTGTACAGCATTTAGTGGGACACTACCAGATGAAACTGCAGAAATAACATTAATAACAAGAGCTGCAACATTGACAGTTAGTTGGAACTGGATAAATTTCTGAATATTTGCAAATACAGACCGGCCCCATCTGACAACCTGCATTTAATTGATAAAACCCAACTAATTATGTTGTACAGTTTAAACATTGATTAAGAATTCACTTCAGGAAATGATTCTGCTTATAGCTTGTCAATGAACCTCTCAGAATTAAAAATAAATGAAACAGTATTTTCAGCATCTTAAGATGCACTCTTCTTCAAGAGGTGGCTGTTAATGAGCACAATTATTTGATAAAAGGTAAACCTAACATCTAAATAAGGAGAGAAGATTAACCTTAACAACCGAAGCAAAATTGTCGTCCAAAATAATGATATCTGAACTCTCTTTAGCAACTTCTGTCCCTTGAATACCCATCGCAAGACCTATATCGGCCTGAACTCCGAAAGGTATACATTTCCAATGACAACCAAGAAAATTAAAACTAGTTTGCGTAATTAGAGGGGAAAAAAAGCACTCCCACAAGGGTAAAAAAAAAATAAAATTCAAACTACAAATTAGAAAGTTTAGAAACCATTGGAATCCATACTAGCACTAGCCATTAATCAATTACTATGACCCTACAAAATAGACAAAGCAATAAATTATAAAAAAAAAATTGTTATTAACTTATTATTACCTCCGATCTTAAATATAGGGTAAAGTTTTTAATGTAATTTGCACTAAAAACTTTGTCCTATATTTAGGACCGGAGGGAGTATTTCCAAATGCAGCCAACTTCAGGCAATAAGAAAAGAAGTGCAAACATGAAGAACATAAATTTCTGTGCAAACCTCATGTAGGGCAGGAGCATCATTAGTTCCGTCTCCAGTAACAGCCACAACATGCCCCTTCCTCCTCAATGCTTGCACAAGCAGAAGCTTGTCATTTGGAGAAGACCGTCCCATAACCTATATGCACACAGCATTGATACTCGACCAAATTTTCCAGGGAGCTAAATCACATTAAGAATGCAAACCAAAGGTTGTCAAAGCAGCTAAATACCAATAAACTTTCGGCAATTAGTTCTCTCTGGTCATCTGGCAATGCACGAAATGTTTTTCCTTCAATGATGTTTGGCTTTTCTCCTTCAATGATGTTTGGCACTCTTCCTTCAAAGATGTTTAGCTCCACAGCTACTGCCAATGATGGAAGTATTCCACACTCTACAGCAATTGATTTAGCAGTTTTTATATTGTCACCAGTCACCATTCGTACCTGGCGTCAGAGAATAATTAGTCATCAGATTACACTATTACTTTATGAGCACAGAAAACCGTATACACTAGCATGATGCATTTCTTAATCCAATGATATTGAAAAGCAGATGAAGTTAATAGTAGAAGAAATTGGTATTTTACAACAGCATTCTCACCAGTTCTGTGACATGAAACAGATATATCAGAAAAAAGGTATGGTAAAATCTAACTACAGCAATCCAAACTAAAACCTGATCATCAAATTTTCTTCCTCCTGTAAACTTGAGAAAATCCAATAGTCAAACAAACTTTCCAAGTATTGAGAACATAGAAACACGACTTACAAACTTCTTTGTTTCATTATTTCTAAAATGGGAATAATATCATTTGAGGTAATAAAATAACTCAAATACTATAAAATTGAATTTAAATAATATAATGAATTTTTCCAACAGAATTATATTTGTATAAGCTAAATGAACCAAATATCTAAACTTGAAGTGGACACAGTAGCATAAAATGAACACCTTAACTCCTGCTTTTTGGCAAAGTTGTACAGCTTCTTTGACACCAGGTCGACAGGGATCCTGCATTGTCAGAGGGGAAATCATAAAAAAAATATATGGTAATAAAGTGTCAACATCAAATTCAGAACTTTAAGCAGACTCGTAAGAGCTCAGTGAACTTGTACAACCGTGAGTTTACAAACTTCAATAAAAAAGCCAATGGATATATACACACACCCAAAATAGGGATATCTAAGGTGCCTTGTAAAATAGCGGTAATGCCTAATGAAAAAAGGCAGGTGATAACCTACCCCAATTATATATAAATCAATGTCCAGGCATCAAGTAAAAAGTATTAAAAAATTTCATCCATAACAAAGGTCTTCATTCTGGAGATTTGCCCTGCTGGGGAGATCTTAAGACAACATAATTATAACAACCGATGGGCTGCTGTAGATCATCAAGTAAGCATCAATATAGGCTTCAGCATTACGCAGAGAAATGTCATGGTCGCTCAAAAACCAGGGAGTGCGCCATTGAGCTCAACTCTGGACCATTGTTTGAATTAATACACTACCCATATACCATGTCTGCAGCACTTTCATACTGATACAGACCCATCATGCAACAGAAGGGCTTATATAAGATAGACAATCAGGACCTAGTAGTATTGATAATAAGATGATGACAAGAAGGGCTTACATCAGTGGAAAATACACACCTTTAGACCAACAATAGCCAGTAAAATGAGATCATCCTCTGGCAATGACCAGTGAGCAAGTTCTTCTTCACTAGTTGGAACGCTTGTCATTTCATATGATCTATATGCCATGGCAACACAACGTAAACTACGAGCAGCCATATCTTCAATAGCTTTTTGAAAAAATGTCATCTGCAAGCCAAGAAATTCTCAGTCAATCAAATTTCAATTTAGTTGAACAGGAAACAACCCATGTACTACTTGAATTTACTTTTGTTTTATGTTTGCAGGTGCAGGTATATCGACATTTTTAAATTTCCATGGACAAAGGGCAATTATGTACTGACAGAATTCACTAAAATGACCGAAGATGGTAAAAATGGGGGAATTCTCCGGGGAGTATTCTTCAAGATATATCATCTGAGCTTACTTCCATTTTGTTTTTGGCCACTTGTTGACTTCGAAATATAAACAAAATAAAAACTAGAAAAATCACTTAACCATCGATCTTAATGTATAACTATTTTTGTCAAACCTTCTCATCATCCATCTTCATTAACTGGCCATTTGCATCAATATACCAAATACAACAGGCTAGGACTATCTCAGCAGCACCTTTCCAATGTATATGAACTTGAGAGTCAAACTGTGGAAACGAAAAACCTGTAAGTTAGAAAGCCCTGGAATAAAAAGAAGATACAAAACACCTGCATAGCTTATTGTGATGGCAAATCGATTAGTTAAGAACACAAGCAAAAACTTTAGATATTAGGTTTCCAAGACTAGTAGAGATTAAAATTTAGACATATAAGTTGTGATTCTCATAGTCAATTGCAGTGAGATATAGGCATATAGCAATAGCTACAATGCATAGCACACTGCTCTGGAGGACACACATAACAATGTTCCATGCACCATTTTTTAGTGGCTCTAGCATTCCCGAACTGCAATATATGACCAGGCAAGAATCCCTCTTTGAAACAAAGAAGACCAGAGGCAGAAAGCTAACAGCCTTTGACATTTACAGTGGCTGTTGCTTTCACTCTATTATTCTCTGAATCTTCTTCATTGCACTCCGCTATCTCTCCCGTCACTCTAATCTTCTTCTCTGTTAATACAATGACACGAATATCCCTCTTGTGACTAGTTAGTTATGTCTTTTATCCTCTTCCTCTCTAGCCCCCTCATCAGCAGATAATACGATCTTTGGCCTCCTGTTACCCTTTCTCTTCATTCTTGTCTCTTAAGTTTTTAATGCTCTTGGTGCATTAGTTACAAGCTCATCATAATTCAAAAGCAAAAATTATAGTAAATCTTGAAGTATCAGACCGTAAAATCGTACAAGCAAACATCGCAGTGCATTAGCTTATTGATAAGACAAACATGACATGCAACCAAGAATACAGTAGATCTTAAAGTATCAGACTGTAAAATCATACCGTCTTTACTGCAACGCCTCCACGTTTTTTCTCTGAATTAAATGGAAAAACATGAATAATTGACGACTCTGATCTGGCAGCCTCAAAATTCATCCCCAGCTGAGTTACTTAAACGGTCAGAAATTGTTCGATTTTTTTTAAAACAATCGACTTAAAAGAAAAAGAAAAATTATGCCTGAAACAAACCTTAATGCCCCAATGTAAAATTGCCTTTTCTGTTGGTGATCCAGAAACCTCAACATCGCCCTGTAAAAGATAATATAAAATATCCATGCAGTTGCCATCTATTTCAGCATATGCAATTGTTATGGAGCATGACTATACAGGGAAATTAGTTCTGGCATACCCCAACCGCATAGACACTACCATTGGTGTTCTGTGCAACACCTTCAATGATCAAGGCGAAGAGATTCGGAGAGAGCTCTGACTTCTTGTCAGCTGGAGCAATCTTCTTTCCGCCACTGTAAGCCTCAACCACAGTCATCTGTCAATCAAAGAATTCATGAAATTTGAATGAATAAACTAAAACTCTTTGCTCTCTACTATCTCCACAAACCTAGGCCAACAGCAGTTACTTCCTCAAAATTTTATCAAAGTTAAAGTGCTACTGACAAAAGCTCAAAACTTGTCTGTTATGATCTATCAGATTTACAGGTTAGATGAGATTCTGAACTCGTAATTATTCTAAAACGTTAAAGAAGCTTTTTACTCTGAAAGAACTGTATTATTGATACCACTACAAGATGAAAACCCTTGCAACAGGTACACTACCAAGAAGTTGATGTAACATAAAACAACAAGAAGCCTTAGTCCACTAAGTTGATCAGGCATGTTTGGGAGAGCTTATTTTGAGAAAATAAGCCCAATTTACGCAAGCCGAGAAAAAACTCCTCTCACATACTTACCTCGTATACCGTGAATCACAAATTATAAGCACTTATTGCCCAAAAATAAGCTCTTCCAAACGAGCACGATATGTAACATAGCTTAAGAAAAGTTAAATTGGAAGTTCCAAGACTCCACAAACTGCATGAGCTCATAACAAACCTGATTCATGGTCAATGTACCAGTCTTATCACTGCAAATGGTTGTGGCAGAGCCCATTGTCTCACAGGCTGAAAGCCTCCTCACCTGCAGTTTTATTTGTTATATTCAAGTGTATTTACCATGCTTCTCAAACCCGGACCGGACCGGCCGGTCCGGCCCGGTAACCGGCGAACCGGCCGGAAAACCGGTCCGGTTCCCGGTCCGGTCCGGGTTGGTGTAAAAAAAAAAAAAAAAATTTTCCTTAAGAATTTCATACTATAAGTCTAAAATTTTCAATTTTTCACCGGTTTGGTCCCGGTTTAGCTCCGGTTTGACCCACTGACCCTTAACCCAGTACCCCGACCGGTTCAATGACCGGTCCGAGTTTTAATACCTTGGTATTTACGAAATAAATATGGCAAAATGAAGTTGAAACACATAAATCAAGAGGCATACCAAAGCTTTGTCCGCCATCATTTTTCTCATAGAGTAGGCAAGTCTAAAACAATTAAATAAAGAAAAGGTATAAGTAGACGAAAATTGAAATTTAAAGAAATAACACAGACAAACAATGCTATGGACCTTGCTAAAGAAACAATGTTATGAACCAAAAGAGCATAGAAAACTTAATATTGATGCATATAATGCTTAATAAAAGGGATGGTAGGACATTTTCTTAAATTATATGCCTTACTTTCTGAACCTATCAGATTCTAAATCATTACACTGTTGAGATCACTGACATCTTTTTAGCCAATTTAGATGCACTTAAAGAACTAACTGATGATAATTACAATCGTATTAAACCACAATAGCGATGACATTTAATCTATCCAGCGATTTAACTGGTGATAAGGAGCAAGCACCAAAGTTCTAACATCACCAACATATGGTAATAGAGAATGAGGAGAGAAATAAAATTAGAAATCCAGAAAGCAAGTGTTACTTTTATGAACATTTGCATACTTACGTTAAGGTAACTGCCAGAGGAAGCCCTTCAGGCACAGCAACTACAACAATGGTCACCTAAAGGTTCAACGAGTCACAATCACCAAATAAGTGTTGACTTAGCCCTTGAATGTTTTCAAATAACGACAGAAGTATAAACACGTGCATTGTGCATGTGGATAGCCCAGTATTTATCGATAAACATACCGCAACTGTAACTATTTTAATTGCCCCATTAATTGCATCACCAGCTTTTGTCTTGCCTGCCTTAAATTCAACATTTCCATTTGCATCTCTAGTATGCCCAGAGAAATATCTGCTTAAAATTTCAACATTTCAGAGACATGGAACGAAATCTATTTCATGCAAAGAACAGATGGAAAGCATATGTAATTAACAAGTTACCTGGCCAACAACACAATCAAAACGATAACCGCAACAGAGAGTCCAACAATACCAATGAATGTGGCAACGCCATTTAAACGTACCTATATAAAGACCTTGTACAATTAAACATACTGATGATACACAAGCTGTGAAAAAATCCACATATAAATAGAGAACCTGTAAGGGCGTTTCTTCACCATTGTCTTCTGAAATACTAGACATCAGAAGCCCCCATTCAGTATTCAAACCAACACCGAGTACCTAGCCAATTAGAGCAATTCACATGAACATTCCCAAAAAAACTGGTTTTAATTAATAAAAAAGACATTTTAAACAACAAAAGACTTTAAAATATTTTATAATTTAATGAATTATTAATCAAAGTTCAGTGCAAATGTACAATTGTGTCTTTCCATCATCTAGCCAAGGAACTATAACTACAAATCAAACTAAACACTCTATCTCTTTCATGTCACCAACCACCCAAAGAACCCAACTACATAAACAAACACGTAAGCAGCATCCTATGGAATTACAAGTATCCTAAAAAGAGTACAATCTCATGACTTGACCAATCAGGAAAAATCCCCATCAAGTGTATACTTTTTATGCCTTCATGATATTTATCATCCCCAATTTTTTTGGGGAATGACAGTTACAGGTCCCAAAAAAAATCAATTTAATAACAATTAAATCCCAAAAAAGCTGAATTATAGATATTATTGAATCAATTTGTTGATATTTTTCAAGAACCTCAATGTCTGCCTCCTTCTCGTTTGTTTGACCATGCAATTCCTCTTAAAGATGATAAGCCTATTTGTTGCAAACTTTACCGCTATGGTCCTGTTCAGAAGAATGAAATCGAACATCAAGTGCAACAAATGTTAGCCAATGGTATCATTCATGATAGCTGTAGTGCTTTTGCTGCTTCGGTGGTCTTGGTGCAGAAAAAGGATGAATCATGGTGTTTTTGTGTTGATTTCCGTAAACTCAATGAAGCTACTATAAAGAACAAATTCCCTATTCTAGTTATTGAGGAGTTATTGGAGGAATTGACCGGTGCTACCTTCTTCTCTAAACTGGATTTACAAGCCGGTTATCATCAAATTAGGATGAAAGAGGATGATATTGCTAAGACTGCTTTTTGAACTCGTGAAGGTTTATATGAATTTTTTATGATGCCATTTGGGTTAATTAATGCCCTGATGACTTTTCAAGGTGTTATGAATTCTATTTTCAAAACCTTCTTGCGTAAATTTGTCTTCAATTTTCTGGATGATATACTTGTTTATAGTAAGGATTGGTCTTTTCATCTCCAACACTTGGAAACTACCTTCCTTACCTTGAGACAACACCACTGTTTTGTTAAGGCATCCAAATGTATTTTTGCTACCACCAAAATTGACTATCTTGGTCATCTTATTTCTGTTCAAGGGGTCCAAGCTGATCCTAAGAAGCTATCAGCCATTGCTTCTTGGCCTATTCCATCTTCTCTCAAACAACTACATGGGTTCCTTGGCCTCGTAGGATTCTATCATCGTTTTGTTAAGAATTATGATTCAATTAGCAAGCCTATAACTGATCTATTGAAGAAGAATGTCAACTTCGTATGGTCTTCAGAAGCTAATCATGCTTTCAATACCTTGAAGCATATTATGATCTTTCCTCCAGTGTTGGCTCTTCCTAATTTCAATGATACTTTTGTCATTTAAACCGATGCTTTCGGAGTTGGTTTAGGTGCCGTGTTATCACAAAATGGCCACCCCTTAGCTTATGCTAGTAAGTCTCTTCCTTCATCTAAACATCCTATTTTTGCTTATGAGCGAGAGGTCTTGGCCATTCTCTTTACCGTTAAACAATGGCGCTCTTATTTATGGGGTCTCAAATTCATTATTTGCACTAACCATTTACCTCTTAAGCATTTGTTGGAAAAATGAAATTTGAGCCAAGAACAGTTTAAGTGGCTTCATAAACTGTAGGGCTTGAATTTTGAGATTGTCTACCATAAGGGAAGTGATAATGTGGTTTCAGATGCCCTCTCTAGGAAACCGGATGGATCTTGTTCTGCTCTTGAAGATTCTTGTTTGGCACTTTCAGACCCTATTTCTTCTCTCTATGAGCGTGTTCGGGATTCTTGGTTGGTTGATGATGTTTTGCTGAAACTGGTACAGGAATTACAGTAGGATCCGACTTCTCATCCAAGATCTACATGGCAAAATCACTTGCTTAAACGCCATGGCAAATTGGTTGTGGGAGTTGATAAAGGCCTTCGCAATGATCTCCTTACTTTTTTTCATGCTACCGGCATTGGGGGTTATTTAAGTATACATCCTACCTTTAAGCACCTCGCTTATTTTTTATATTGGAAGGGTATGGAAAAGGATGCTCATAATTTTGTATGCGAATATACTGTTTGCCAAAGATTCAAACCAGAATTAGTGGTTTCACCGGGGCTTCTTCAACCCCTTCCTATTCCTGAACATGTGTGGTCTGAGTTATCTATGAATTTTATTAGTGATCTTCCTAAATCTTTTTCCAAGACAACTATTTTTGTGGTGGTTGATTGCTTGTCCAAAGCTGCTCATTTCATGGCTCTTAAACATCCTTATACTGCAATAGATCTGGCTCATGTTTTTATAGATAATGTGGTCAAGTTACATGATTTCCCTAAATCTATAGTTAGTAATCGTGATCCTATTTTTTGTGGCAAGTTTTGGAAGTAATTATTTCGTCTCTACGGTGTTAACCTTCATTATTCTTCAGCCTATCACCCACAAACTAATGGGCAAACCGAGGTTCTTAATCGTTGCTTAGAGGGGTATCTTCGTTGTATGACTGGTGATTTTCCTAAGCAATGGGTCAAGTGGTGGTTATCATTGGCCGAATTATGGTATAGTACTACCTTTCATTCAGCTATTGGTATGACCCCATTTGAAGCTTTCTATGGGGTGGCACCTCCTACTCATTTACCTTATATTGCCGGGGATTCTCCTAATGAAGTGGTGGATCATACATGTTTGTCTAGGGAATTGGTTCTTCAACTTCTAAAGCAACATCTAGTGAAAGCCCAGCACCGAATGATTCAACAAGCTAACAAACACAGAATTGAACTACACTTTGCTGTAGGTGATATGGTTTATTTGAAGCTTCATCCTTTTCAGAAGAATTTCATCAATAATTCTTCTCTTCACAAGCTAGCTGCTAGTTATTTTGGACCATTTTGGGTTCTTAAAAAATTTGTTGTTGTTGCGTACGAACTTGAGCTTCCACCAGAAACAAGGGTGCATCCAGTGTTTCATGTTTTTCTTCTTAAACAATTTGTTGGTTCATCCAATACTGTCACTCCTTCCTTGCCTCCAATCGATGCTCAAGGACAATTTTCGTTGGAACTTGCTGAGCTTTTAAGCCGTAAAGTGGTTAACGTCACAATACGCCTATTACTCAGGTGTTGGTTCGCTGGAAATACACTCAGCTAGAAGATGCGACTTGGGAAGATTTAACCGTTATACAGCAGCAATTCCCTCACTTTCCTACTGTAGCTCCACCTTCTTCCACTATCCTTGTGGACAAGGATCCTTTTTTTGGGGGGGGGGGGATATTGATATATGTGTTAGTGGGTGAAGCGTTCTTCAATAAGTAAATAGAACAGAAAGGCATCTAGAAACAGTTAGAAGAGAGAGAAAGTACACTATGACGTGTCTAGGCAGGGTTATATGTACTAAGCTGACCTATTGCCATTTTCTTTTGTGAATGAATTATCTCAGTTCTCTCCTCTAGCTAACAAAGACTCTGATATTTGCAACCATTCACATCAATATTTGCATTCCATCTTTCAGGAAAATTTCCTAGGACTTGCTGTCATTAAATTGATCTTTTGGGACCTGAGTATCATTCCCCCATATTTTATTAACTACCTTGACAACCTTTCACAAACATTTTTTTAAAACAATTATCTAATATCCGCAGGTTAGATTCGAGCATTCTTGGACTTTAAGAGAATCAAGTACCTTCCAGCCGGCCCAACCACCATTAATCACAAAATCTATTTGTAACTATAATAAAACTGTGCAATTACCAAAGAAAAATTCAGGAAGTATAAATTTACCAGCATGATGCCACTGCCATCAGCAACTTTACATCCAGACATCAGAAACGGGTTTTTAGAGTTCTTATAGATCTGTTAAATTGAAAATTATCATCAAAACTAGCTAAAGGAGATCATTATTGCTTTAATTTTCTGCAAGATAGAACACTTACTATCTTGCTCTCTCCAGTCATGCTTGATTCATCAATAGCAAGAGAGTGGCCGGTGATCATGATACCATCGGCAGGGACCTACAGAAGAGCAGTTAAGAAATAAATAGTTGAATAAAAGGAAACCACGAAGTATAATAGAACAAAAATGATAAAAGAGATACTCATTTACCTGATTACCAATATTAAGGGGTACAACATCACCAACAACGATGTCATAGATAGAGATCTCAACTCTTCTACCACCTCTTATAACCTGCTTATATTTTAAAAGAATATTAAGAAGGAATGGTATATCAATAATTAAAAAGTTAAAATGAAGCAAAAAGACTGACCTCTAAGCGTATGTTTCTCTTCTCCTCATTTAGATGTTGAAACTGAACAGATTGTTTATAATCACTTATAGCTGTAAGAGGAAGGCAAAAAAAAAAGGTGGCTCATGCCTCTTAGGAGAACCTTACTAAATAAAGTTATTACTATAGCCCTCATGACCAATAAATAAATAAACTGGAGCACAGAATGATGTCTCCACCAAACAAAATTTAATCCAGAAGCTAATTAAGAGACAGAATCACAGACGTGTAAACCAAAAGCTTCAACAATTATGATCTTCACAAAGATAAGACAGAGAATATTATACCTGTAACAACAACAACAAGAATTACTGCAAAAGCAATGCTTCCTCCATCATACCATCCTTCCTTAATACCCTGAAATAGGCATCTGATTAGAGATTAAGCCATTTGCAACAGAATCACAAAAGTCTGTGGTAAATAATTATCAAACCTAACTACAAATAAAAAATTTGCTCTTCATATTTCCAATCCCTACCAAGTCCTAGTGTGTAATCTTTCCACCCCCGGCCCTCTGCCCTACTTAAAACAGCTCATCTTCACCTGACCTAAAACTTCTTCCCTTTCAAATGCATCAGCCAGCCCCATTCTCTCCAATTTAGAATACTTGCGACTACTTAATGTTGGATTCTATCAGTTCCTCGCTCATATTTTCTCACTTATAGGATTAAATTTCATACATTTTGTGTAACTTCTTTTGGGTCCCACCGCACCCTTAAGAAAAAATCTTTCAAAAATCAATGTACCTGTATAATAATAATAATAATTAACACTATGCTTCGCCTCCAAGTTCACACAAGATTTTTGAAACTATTTCAGGTTATGAAACAAACTCTACCTTTAGTCAAAGGAAGGGCACGCCCAGATAATAAGTAGGACTGTATGCAAGAACATGCTCCAGAATATACATAAATAAAATATGGGGGGGAAAGGAAGTCTAGCTATGAACAAAAACGAGCCTTCGTGGTAAATTTACTGGAACCTACCATTCTGACGAAAGCATTGTACAGCATAGAGTTGAACAAAAAGGAAGTATAGCTATAAACTATGAATTCTAAATTCTTAGAATGCTTCCATTTTTCACAATGAATACTGCCATATCTGGGTATCCTCATTTTGTAGGCAACATGCCTGCCTGTGTATTTGCCACCAGGATTTACTATATTCTTCAGCAAAACGAGCACAAATAATGCTGAATAACTTTCTGAGCCAGTCTTACCTCAGATTTTATTCCGAGTGCTAATGAAGCTGCAGCAGCTACCATTAATATAATCAAGGTCAGATCCTTGCAAGCATCCCACATAAACATCTGTCAAAGAAATTTATTAAACAACTTTTTGTCACCATAGCATCCCCCAATTATAAAGAGAATTGAATAACAGTATTAAGCATCTGATGAATAAAAATGAACTAAAATTTACCAAGAAACTCCTTCCTTTCTTTCGAGGATAATTGTTTGGACCAAAGGCACTCCTTCGTTTTAATATATCTGCATCATCACCACTAACCCCCTTCTCTGTGCTAGATTTCAACAATTCTGATAGCCCTCTAGCCTGATTCAACGATTCATAAGAAACTCTGATCTTTATGAAACAAAGTAACAAACTAAAACCATTGCCAAAGTTCAGAAAAAATTTCATGGCACTTACTCCTCCATATTGCTCAAGAACATCAACTTTATGATCCCTAGAAATTGAAAGAAGTTGTTCATTTCCAATCCCAAAGTCACCATCTGGGGGTGGATGAAGAGGAGGGGTTCCTAAAATGTTTAAAAACACCAATTATCAATATTACAACATATTAAAGTGCACCTCCAATAATAATTGGATGTAATGTGGAAACTGTATTAGGACATAATATGGTATAATTATGCAACAAACACCAAATATCATGTATGGATCAACAAGTCTTATCCCACTAGGTGGGGATACATCATGTATGTATCACACATTCAAAATGTTAAAAGGATAGTATAATAATCCCCAGCAACCAGAGTAATGAGAATAAGAGCAATTTCGATTGATTATCAATAAAATTCTATTGGCTTCTTAGCTGTCACCCCAGATAAGAATCTAATAACACCAAAGGCTCCTCAGGAAGGCAGGAAACTCCAGTAAGCAATAACTTCTACTGATGATATTGTAATTTAGTATACACAAATGGTAATTCAGTGACTCACCATTCTCGCCGTTTATAGCACCTTTGAACAGATATGCAGCCTAGTTGAGTAAAATAAATTATTAGAGCACTGCACATAAGCAAGCAAACAAAAATAAAAGGTCCAGTTGAAAGAACCATACTCTTATTGCTTCTGCATGAGCCCTAATCTTCCCCAATATTTGCCGATTCTCCTCTTCTTTTTTCAAGTCCAACGTGTAACGGAACCGACGAGAAGCATTAAGCACAAGCGCAGCTTGCTGGAATTAGAAATAAAAATGAAAAAGGAAGGGATTTATCATCTAATCATTAAGAGAACATTATCTGATAATGACAGTGAAAACAAAAGGCATACAGACACAAAATAGCAAAGAAGAAAAGCGAGATGCAAGCGCATCAAGCTATTTATCTTAAATAATTCTTAATATTTTACTAAACTACTAGTATAACATAACAACACTGGCGCTGATAAAATGGTATATGAAGCTGAGTTAAAATGCAATGAAGCATGCCATATTATGTTCTTCCGTAACTATTAGAAACTGGGGTCTACATCTGCATAAGAACAAGCCCTGTCATCTGATGCTGACATCTTTTTCTTTGCCGGAATCTGATCCTCCCTTCTAAAATCCCTTGGTATATGAGATGACGTGGTCAAGTTCACTCTATGCCGAAACACCTCCTTAAGCTCTAAAATATGGAAAACCCAATTTCTCAAAAAGCCTCTTCTCTAGAGAGTCACAGGTAACCTTTTCACAGTGGTTTCTGTTTGGCTCTTAAAAAAGATAGAGCAATACACTTTTTTTAGCAAAAAACAGAGCAGTCCATTAGGAAGAGAGGAAGTAGTGCTCTCTCTACAGACCATAGAAACCAAAATAAAATCCTTCGATTGCAAAATCAGAAAATGAGCGCACAATTCAAAATTCAATCATCTATCCAAACGGCAGGATAAACACTTCCAAATCACTCGGTCAGGGAAAAATGGAACCTCGAAGGCAACTATAATAGCAAACATTGAGATATAGACAGTGCTAACAGAAACAGAGCACAGATATAAACAAACAGTCTGATAGACAAAGGAACAAAGAAGAAGCAAGAAATAAAAAGTCATAGAACACGTACCCTCCAACGTCTGAGGCGTTCAATAGGAGCATCCTTTGTTCTGGGAATAACAAATGGATCAGACGAACTTTCCGCGTCGTCATGGTCTCCGTGGCTGCTACTTCCGGCCTCAATGTCACTCTGGTGACGAGGCGAAGTCTTCCAGAGACTCATTGTTCCGAAAACTGTCAGAGGAGATCGTACTGTCACTTTTCAATGGCCGTGTTTTCCCAATTCATTATTGCAACGAAATTAAAACAAAAACCACTCCAGTTTCTCAAATGAAAACGTATATCGAAATTCGGAAGATCCTCTGCAAAATCATCAATTATGTATGAAAATTCAAAATTCAAATCCATACTTTTTTATTTTTTTTTTATGGACACCATACTCGTTTTTCCCTCCAAAACAATTGGCGGCAATTTCAGTTGGTTTACAAATATTTTCAAGTATATATTACTATAAAGTATAACCTACCATGTAACTCTCAAACTGGTTCAATCACTTATTTTTTAGTTTGGTCAAAAAGACGCAAACACTGCCTAAACTTTCAGTTTCATGTTTTCTCTCCCAAGTGAAATGCAGCAGAACATGACATCTACGAATGGCTCACAGAAAAATGAGAAAAATTACAGTAAAACAGAGATTTATTAATGCAATAATGCAGTAATACCTAATTATCTAGTACGAAACTAATGTTTAGTGGAGGAATAATAAGGAAGCAGACAGGAACAGTAACTGATTTAGCAAGAGAACAACAAGAACAAACTGATGATTTACTGTGTTTTCTTCCTCCTCCAAAATTAAATTGATTTCTCTGCCATGATTTGTGGCGGGAATTGCTTAAGCGCGTATGAGTAAGAATGACAGTTAAGACAAAGTGCTCGGTGCGGGATGCGTGGGTTAGAAAATTATTTTAAATTTTATGAATCGAATTATAAATTCATGGATTTTATGGATCCTTAATTATGATTGTGATTCATGATTTTGAATTTGATATGGTAATCTTTTCTTACATGTATCTATATCGTATTAATCAACACTACTCTTATTATTTATTATTTCAAAATTTCTCAATTAAATCAATCTATATAAAAAAAAGACTTTAATAAATGCACTATTTTAAAAAAAAATATTTTGTGATTTGGTCGAAGTTTTCAAATCTAATTTTTTATTTATGTTTTCTTTTTTGTTCTAGTGAGTCAACCATTAACCATTAAAAGTCAATCCAATAATAAATAAATTATGAAAAGAGGTTAGTGAATATATTTTTTTTTCCTTAAAGAGTAAGGAGGGAGGCAAACCTAGAATTTTTGGGTGGCGGTGAAGACGGTGGACACGTTAAAAACAAGAGTGGAAGAACAAGAAAATTCGGCGGCAATAATAGATTAGGCAGATGGGATGAATGTGAAGGGCCGTGACAACGTGCGTGATCGTCGTGTTTCATGAGACATGGATCCAATTAATTTATCCACAAACAAGCATATATGAGAATAGGCACGATCATAGTTAGTTGAACCCCCACCCGATCCAAAGAATTCATTTATGAAAAATCACTATCCTAACAAATGAATGTATATCACTTGGGAGTTTTACCTTGAGTGGTATATAATGACAACATATTTATACCATTCACTTGTTATTGAGACTTTTCAGTGATTATATATTTTAGCTTTTAAAAAAAAAAATTAGAATACCCATTATCAGTCCCATCCCTATCAATATATATTGCGTAAATTTGAATTTTTTTTGTTTTGACCGAAGAGTGTATATTTGAATATAGCATGAGCAAAGGCATGCAGCTGGCCCACACACATGCAAATAGGACCACGGGCACATGGGTCGGACCCGCTAATCGGGTCAGCGAGTTCACTTTAATTTGACCATGCATGTGACTCATATGAAGTAGTTAGATCATGACAGGAGTCAACCTAAGTATCATTGTTTTGACTGCTTCTTACTTGTGATAAATTACACAAACAAGCTTAGTGACCGTTTGGATTATCTTTTAAAGAATAGTCACCATAAAAAAATTAATAATTCGTAATGGTGCATTTGCAGTGGTAAAAAAAACCCTATAAATGTGAGTATTTGTAGTGGTTTTAACGAAAACCACGACAAATCTGCAACAGGTTACCTCACGCCAAATGGCGTGCTAGTTAGGGTATGAACTATGTAGCGGTTTACAATGTATAACCGCTACAAAAGTTGGTGCCAAGTAGCCGCCAAATTTGCCGCGATTCATTTATAGCGATTGGTATATATTAACTGCTACAAATGTAGCGCCAACTTGGTGCCAAATGGTGCGAAGCTGGCACGACTATTGTGGTAATTATTATCAAAGTAACCGCTACATAATGCAAAGAGCCGCATTTTTGTAGCTGTTAAGGTTAACTGCTACAATGTGTGATACAAATTTGTAGCAGTTATAAGTAAATGCAGAGGGTCTGCAGATTTGTAAGGGTTATGTGTAACCGCTTCAAATTTTCACATTAGTTGAGGTAGGGTTTGTGGATTTGTAGTGGTTTAGGTAGCGGTTTCGATTAAAACCGCTACAAATCTAAGCAATATAAAAGCACCATGACCCCTCTAATTCCTCATTTTGCCATTTTGATTTCTCACGTGCCTTATAAGATTTTCCTTGAGATTTGAGGTTCTGCTGAAGCTTTTGGCTGAGTTTGCTACGCAAGGTTAGTAAAGTTAAGTGCTTTATTTTTTTTTGGCTATTATTTTATAATTTTCATATAAATTGTGCTAATATTTTTTTTGTAGGTATATATATTATGACTTCTAAGCAAAACAAGGGGAAGCGGAAGGAGTCTTAACTTCCCCCAGACCTATTTTATGGGGGAGGAGCAGTAGAATGGCTAGTAGGAGAGGCAACATATAGTAGTACAGGGGTAGGCACGTCCCCATGCCATTGCAGGGGGCGACCGAGCTGCAGCAGCCACAAAAGGTGGCCCCACTACAGCTTTCCCTCCAGCAAACTGGCCCACAGCAGACAACCCCACAGGAGGCGACCCTCCAGAGCTACATGATCAGCCCGAGGAGGAGATTAGTTTCAGCGATCTATATGAGAATAAGGAATTTGACATCCAGATTCCTATTATTGAGATGGAGCGGTACCTAGATGAGGAAAAGGTGAGGAACTAGAACAACCCAGCGCGGTCGTCTGCCATATCAACAGGGTTTGAGGTGCAAATTCAAGGTAAATTTAATAATTGTTTTAATAAATTTAATATTAAAATTCCATAGGTTAAATTTTTTTAAAAAAATTTAATTAACGTATGTGGTAAATTGTGCAGATCAGTAGGGAAACATTTGCACGAGGAGACTGGACGTAGTTTGTCTGAATAGCATGAATTGGAGCCTATGCAAGGTAGTTCCGTGGAATGAGGCCACGGACCAATCGATCGAGAACGGCGATCACCTCGTCAACCGCTTCTTGAACGAGATGGGCTCGAATTGGATGCGGTTCCCTATTTACTTTAGGACATGGAAGAATGTTCCTAAGGGGCCAAAGGATCTGGCGTGGGACGAGGCCGTGAAGGTGATTAATAGTATTTAATTATATTATATATTTTGTAATTATTTATATTTAATTAATAGTTATTAATTGTATCATTTGTAAGTAAATGTAATTAATTATTTTTTATTCAATGTTGTCATAGCTTAGATTTGTCGTTCGGAACAATCGGAAGAGGTACACCCTGATAAAGATAGAAGACAGTTGGACGAAAAGGAGGAATCGTCTCTTCCACGGTATGAATAAAGATGAGATGATACCTTTGCAACAGCTAATCAAAAATGTCCCGGACGGCATCTCACCGAACTATTAAGCGAGTTTTGTCCAGTATAGGAGGAGCGCTGTTGGGCAGGTAATTTATTTATAATTATAATTTTAATATAATTTTCATAATGTTTATGTTTTTTATAATTATAATTTTTTTATATATTTTTAGTAATTTTAATATTTTTTATTTTATGCATGCTCTTTCTCAAACGAATACCAGATGCCGAAGGCAATAGAGGATCCACCACACGACAGGGTTGAAGACATTTACTGTCACTTACAGTGAATTGGTAATTTATTTGTAATTATAATTTTCATAATGCTTATGTTTTTAATAATTATAATTGTTCATAATACTTATTTATTGTTTTAATTGTTTTAGGAGAGGAAAGCTCAACAAGAGAACCGCCAGATGGACTACGGGGAGTTATTCACTATCACCCATAGACGCCGTGATGGGACTCCGACCTCTCAACAGTCAGAAGAGGCCATTATAAGTTAATTTATTATTTAATAATAACTTGTTATTATATTTTTTATAAAACTACTTTATTGTGAATAATAATAATAATAATACTTTATTGTTTCATAAAATGACAGGAGCGGGTAAAGCAGTCGCAGGTTGAGCTGCAAGAGACGCAGACCCAGAAGTCACAGGGGTCTAGGGATCCCACTGCACCATTGAAAATAGGTCTGGGTGCAGTTGAGCACCCTAGATGAGTAAGGAGTATAGGGATAAGCGTCAGTTCTAGTATGGTCTACGGCAAGAGCGGTGCCTTTGAGACTGGCAGCTCTTAAGCACGGATGTTTGAGGTCAGACATTCGAGGGATGACTTTGTTGATGAGCTCCTTTCGGAGGTTGCCAGGACACATGCCATAATGGCTCATCAAATGCAACTGCAGGTCAATTTCTACTACGCTCAGCATACATAATGGCGGAATATCACGAACTACATGCTGTTGCTATCATGGAGTTTCCTGTTCCCAGACGAGGAGCATCTACAGGTCCCCCATGTCCTTAGGTTTGTCATCCAGCCACCTCCTACTGCCGATGATAGTGTGGTTCACTCTGCTCAGTGTCATGCACTCGGCCCCCTGAGAGAGGACCTGATGATTAGCGTCGTAGTCCCCCCCCCGGGATTGAGGGAGGACCTGATGATCATGGCCGTGATTCTGCCCCTTCGAATAGTGAGTTCATGTTTTTAGTTAGCTTTATGACAATTATATTTTTCTTTCTAACATCTGTATAAAAATTTGGATATTTATATTTTCATTAATGTTACATTCTTCTTTCATTTAGAACTCACAAAAAAAACTTTGAAAAAAAATAAATAAATAATTAACTGCTACAAACTTGCAAAGTATCAATATTTGTAGCGGTTAAGCTTATTAAACTGCGACAAATAGGAAATGCACATTACTTTGTAGAGGTTTTAGGTTATAACCGCTACAAATTGTAATGAATCTTTGTAGCGATTGTATCAACAAGAATCGCTACAAACTGCAAAAATAAAAATTTAAATATTTTAAATCCAGCCAAGAACATTTGTAGCAGTTTTCCAGCAAAACTGCTATAAAGTGACTTGCACATTGGTAGCGTTTTCTTAACGTAAATCGCTACAAATTGAAATTTTGAATGTATTAATTCCCATCAACAGTCATGAACATTTGTAGCGGTTGTATTGACATAACCGCTCCAAAATATCAAACATTTAAAATTTGAATTTCATATCCCACCAACGATTGTGATTGTTTGTAGCGGTTTATGTAACCATAACCGCTACAAACTTATACTTAGTATCGATTATGGTAGCGATTTTAGAACCGCTACAAATTGTTAAATATTAGAATATTTGAATATAAGCTTCCAAGCACCCGTTATTCTGTATTCACTCATCCTCTTTGCTAAATTTTTCACTAGCTATGGATAAGTCATGGATCAGGTTGCCACACAATTCTCCAGAATATTTGTACGAATTAAACAATTTCTAGGATTTTGCATACTCTCACGTTAGCTGTAATAGTAAAATCGTCTGTCCTTGTCGGAGATGCAAGTTCAAGAAGTGGCATGCACGACAAGTTGTTAAGGAACATTTGCTTATGAGGCCTTTCCCGAAAGAATATACGTTTTGGGGAGTTCATAGTGAGAAGCTCGGTATGAGATATGATGATGTTTTTCCTTAAAGTTCACAAGTAGAAGTTCAAGTAGATAAAGATGATCCTATTAATGATGTTATGCGTGATGTGTTTGGTTTTCAAGATGACAACTTCAACAAAGAAGTGTAGGGTTCAAAGCCGGTGTTCTTGAGGAATGAAGCAGCTCGGGATTTTTTCAGCTTAATAGACGAAGCAAATCGTCCTTTATATCAAGGTTGTTGAAAATGCTCTAAATTATCTTTCTTGATCAAGTTGTATTATATCAAGTGCTTGTGTGGAATCACAGATAAGGGAATGTCGATGTTGCTGTAATTATTACAAGATGTGTTCCTTGACGCGGAGATTCCCACAATGTTCTACGAAGCCAAGAAGATTATTAACAAATTAGTCTTGAACTACCAAAAAATTGATGCATGCCCTAACGATTGTATGTTGTATTAGGGAGATGATGCTAGCAGGAAGACTTGTAAGCGATGTCACATATTGAGGTACAAGACAATTCGAAGGGAAAGAAAAAGCAAAAGAACAAACCTGCAAAGATTCTTAGGTACTTTTCTTTGAAGCCATGGTTACATAGATTGTTTATGTTGCCCAAAATAGTGAAGCACATGAGGTGCCATGAGGTTGATAAGAATGAAGATGGTAAATTAAGACATCCTCAAGATGTAGAAGCATGAAAAACATTCGACAAAGACTTTTCATCTTTCATGACTGACCCAAAAAATGTCCGACTTGCTTTAGCGACCAACAGGTTCAATCCATTTAAGAATCTTAACACAAGCTATAGTATTTGGCCGGTAGTCTTAGTTCCTTACAACTTACCTCCTAGATGTGTATGAAACTAAGCTCCTTCATTTTGTCTATGATCATTCCAGGTAAAAAGGCACCAGGTAATGACATCAATGTGTATCTCTAACCGCTTATTGTGGAATTGCTTAACCTATGGAATGTCGGTATCGAGACATATGACGCATACGAGAAGATATTGTTGAACTTGTGTTAGCCTTGATGTGGACGATTAGTGACTTTTCTGGCCTGGGAACATTATTCGGGTGGAATGTGCATACTGGGTCAGCGTATCCAACTTGCAATTTTGACTCTGAAGCAGTGCACCTTCCCCATAGCCAAAAGTGGTGCTTTATAGGTCATCAAAGGTTTCTTGATGGAAAGCACAAGTTTAGATTGCAACGGAATCATGTCAATGGGAAACTAAAAAAAGGGACCGCCTCAGACTTTATTCGATGTAGATACTTACGGCAACTTAATGATGTTGAATTCGAGTTCAAAAAAAGTGATGATAGAACAAAAGTAGAGTGAAAGATGGGCAGGACTTCTACTTGTGTGTTTTAGCAATGGAGAAAGATAAGCATTTTCTTCACTCTTCCATATTGAAAATCTAATTTACTTGACCACAGTCTTGATGCCATACACATTGAAAAAATGTATGCGACAATATGTTATATACGCTACTTAACGAAACTGGCAAGTTAACAAAATCATCTTCAAGTAAGGAAAAATTTACGTGCCATAGGAGTTCATAAAGACACGTGGTCAAATGAGCATGACAAATTTTAACCTATAAAGTTCACCCTCACAAAACCGAATAAGGAAGTCTTCCTCGTGACATTGAAGAAAATAAATGTTCTTGATGGGTATTCAAGAACCATTTCACGATGTATTAACATGCAAGCTCGAAAGGTTGCTGGCTTGAAGAGTCATAACTCACATGTTCTTATGCAACAGTTACTTCCACTGGCTATAAAGAATGCACTTCCTCCTTATGTATCCATCATTTTGGTGGAGCTTTGTTCTTTCTTTTGGAAGTTGTATTCCAAAGTTTTGATCATTGAGAAGCTCGATCAGCTACAATTCAAAATCATTCTTACACTTTGTTATTTGGAGATGATCTTTCCTCCGTCCTTTTTCACTGTAATGGTTCACCTTACAGTCTACCTTGTTCAGGAAACAAAGATCACTGGCTCAGTTCAATATCAATGGGTGTATCCTATTGAGAGGTACTCATTTTACATATGTGCGTCATTAGTTCCTATGTTTACTGGTCTTCCTTTTCAGCATTTAGTGTCATTTTTCCTTCTTTACTTTGTAATTTTCTTGGAAAATTGAAATCTTATGTAAGAAATAAGGCATGGGCAAAAGGTTTTATAACTGAAGGTTATATAAGGGATGGGGTTCTGTATTTATGTTCAAGGTACTTTGATGATATTAAGACGGCATTCAATCGACTGCCTCATGTAGACGATTGTCCTGAACCTGCGCCAATATCAGGAAAGTTGTTTATCCCTGGTGTTGGTAAACTAGTTGGACCCTTCCTTCAGTAAAAATTGTACACTCATATGTTATTCTATATTTATCCTTACATTTCATGATCGCTTTCCCATGATTAATTGCAGTGAAATCAAAAGTCATGTGAAGCGTTAACTCAGGATCCGAACACAAACATCCTTCGAAGTTAACAAAAAGGTCCACAGAGAATTTTCAAGCTGGTTTGCACACAAAATACTAAATGACCACAACCCATACTCACCAGATTTCAAAGCTCTCGCAATCGGCCCTCTTCACCTTGCAAAAAGGTTTACAACAGACAATGTCAATGGTTTCAAGTTTTACACCGTTTCATGAGATCAAATATTGCAAACTCAAAATTTGGGTGTTTATGACACCTTTAAGACAAGGAGTTATGTCAGCAGCAGTGATGCCAACATATAGTTCGAAGGCGTCCCTTACTATGGAAAGCTTCTTGATGTCGTTAAATTAAATTACCAAGGCCGTTTCACCATGATGTTGTTTAAGTGTTTGTGGGAAAATACCACTACTTCCCGGGAACTCACAACTGACGACTTAGACATCACATTGGTAAAGTTCTCCGGGCCAATTCACACTTATCAATCTGAAGATGATAAGCTATATATTCTTACCTCAAAGGCACACCAAGTTTATTACGTCAAGGATGAAAGGCACAGGGATTGGAACATGGCGGTTCAGTTAAAACCTCGAGACCTTTACGACATGGGTAATGGTAATAACATCATCTACGAGAGTGAGTCATTCTAACCCACCAATTTCGATAACTTCTTCCTCGAAGACGATGACAATTTATCTATATAATTTGGTGCTTTTTTTAAGCTCTCATCATTTAAATTTAATTTTTGTATAAAATAATACCACACTAACTTTTTCTTCACACAATTTTTGTAGGAATGATAACGAAGAATGATTAAACAAATTATATTTTTGTTCTTATAAACCTTAATGTATATTTTTAAAAAATCAGAACAATATTTGTAGCGGTTTACAAATGTAAAAATCGCTATAAAGAACGTCACAATAACCGTTACAACACCTGTAACATTAACCGCTACAAGTACTACGTAATTCTCTATAAATACCCCTACTACACCTTATTTCAAACACTCCTTCATTTCTTTCAACCCTTCCTCTCTTTTGTTTTCTCTCATTTAGAAATTTTTTTAAGGTTTGAGGAGCTGAACAAGATTATCAAATATGGTAAAAAAAATTTCAATTCTTTCATTTCAACATGTTTTTCCCTTGCATAATACTTATTCTCATTATTTTCCTTTTTTACAGAAATTGAAGGAAATTTCCTCACCGTTTTTAGTATTCCTTCCATAATGATAACCACATAGTAAACAACATAATAATTTTTTATTACGTACATATCCTCGATAATATTACCTATATAAAGTTTATACTTATCCAATTTAATTTAATCATTCTTTTTAAATAATAATTACTATCACCTAAACTACTTAAATAATAAATTATTCAATTCAATATTAAAAAAATGGACACAGATAACTATATAATTTTTTTTAACTTTTCACAAAATTTTTTAGAGGTTTTAAGAACCACAACAGCGACAAATTTAAAAACAAAATTGGATTAAATTTTTGGCATTTCTTTTAAAATTTCTTATGATATTAATAGTGGTTTAAAAACCACTACAAAGTTTTGGTGCCATTTTTAAAAAATTAAAATCTCAATTTTGTATCAGTTTTGAAACTGTTACAAAAATGGAGCTAAATTATCATTTTTCATTTCCTGCCATTCGAAATTGTGGCACCAACATTTGTTTAACCACTACAATTTTGATAGATAATGTGTTATCAAGTTGAGAATATTGTAGCGGTTTTAAAAAACATTTGAGTAACAGTTTTGTATAACCGTTACAAATCCGCTTGTAACAATGGATTTTATAACGGTTTTGTCAACCACTAATAATGTCATTAACCACTACAAATATACTTTTTTAACCACTATTAAACTGTATTTTTGTTGTTGTGAGTTTTCACAATTTACGATATAAATATATGAGATGAGTTTTATCTCAGTTTGCGGAAAAGGGCTTCTGAAGCTCCCCAAACACTCATTTAGTTCACAAACTCGTGTTTTACTAATGTGTTTTACTTTTTGGCCAAAAAAAAAAACTAATGTGTTTTACTTTGATCTAAAGAGGACTAACGATGTATGACGACTGATCAAGACAAAACCTGATCAGGTTGTTACACTAGGAGAAAATCCAAACCTGCAGCATATATAGATCAGGCTAATGTTATTGAAAAAAATGCCATACATAATTTGAAGTTTTGAACCAAATTTGTCCTAACGACTTATTTTTTGGGGTATATGTTGATTCAGTCCATTACGTTCTTGGATTTTTATAACTCTTTCTCCACAGGGATATGTCTAGCTACGCAGATTAATACTCCTACTTCTTCTTAATATAAAACATATCTGGAAAGTGAATCTTGTTTTTAAATATTTTTCATATTTTCCTAATTTACTCTAATTGATACTCACTTATAACAATAATTAAAGAGGAGACGAAATGAAGGAATTAAATAAGATGACTAAAATGTTTTAAAAAATGCATGTCATATTAACTAACTCCCTTAATCTAATCAATTAGATAAATATATAGTCTATTAAGGACTAGAGACAGTATATGATAGAAAGTAAAACATTGCATTGTTAACTAATATTACCTCCAGTCCTTAATATAAGATCTAGTAAGTAAATCTTATGTTAAGTACAAGAGGCAGTACTAATTAATTAGAGAGTATAGATATGTACCTTTACAGAAAATTCACAGATTGTTTGTTGAGCTATATGTTTATCCACGTATATATGCAACAATCGATGTCGATTAGAACATAGGCATCTGCAACACCACACCCAACAAGGACTGATCATACCAAATATGAGAAGCAAAAATCTCCTAATTTCATCTTTGGACAAAAAGCATATATTGTGCAGTACTGTGATCAAGCACGCCAATGAACGTAACAATCTCAGACGATGATGATTACTAAGCAAATCAAAGATATGTTTTGCAAGAGAATCTAACCCTCCAACACTGATGAAATATTTGTTCTCTCATCCTGAAGATGATCACTAGTTGATCAGATCGAGACGAAGAAGTAGGAGAGATGCCAAACTCATAGTTCAAACAATAACTAAGTTTCGAATGCTAGCTTTTTTTGACCACCAACACCAAAGGCACACTCATCATTACCGAAAAGATAAAGTGGATGGAACATCATTAAATCAACGATTAGTTATCTATCACAAATAATTAATGCTTTATTGGCCATATGAATTCCTTTTTCTCGTTGGCTTGTCCATTCCCCGGTAGAAAATCAACACAACATGGCTCCAAAGGACAAGATATAAAGAAAAGCGTAAAATTAAAGCAAAATGATTCAAGATCAACTGTGTGAAAAAGTACCAAGTCACTCAAGAGTTTGAATTGGGTATACGAACCTTCATGGCAATAATTATATTGCTTAGTCATAAACATGTGAAACGAAGCAGAATAATATATATTTATGCATGGAGACATATCAAGCATATATATCACAGAAACCCAGAAGCGGTTGAAGAAAGCAAAGATGCGATGCTTTTGGAGAACGCAAGGTTTATAAACAATATACTTCTTTTCTCTGTGTGAGAGTGTGTGCATAATTTAAGTCTCGCACTTCCATGAAACTTCCTTTGATCTCTATTCAATTATTATATGCTGCTATAATAAGCTTTCTGGTTCCACAAGAGTCAAGAAAGGTAGAGATTCTTGCTCAGGAAAATTTGACACAGGAACATTTATAAGTCTATCAGCTATATATCTCAATTCGTCTTCGAGACGTTTGATTGAGTTTCTTCTTGAGATAAATGGGAGAGGGAGATTAAAAAGGATTTCCTGAGATGGAACAAGATGCTTTTATTCGGTATGGGAGAGTGCTGGAACCTCTTTAGGAAAGGCACTGACATTAAAGGTTATGAAAGAATCTTGAATTTGGAATATGTAGGGTAGAAGATATTCCAATGAAATTTCCGCCAAGTTTCTTCCTTGTTCCCACGAATAAAGCTAACTGTGAATTGGCAAATCATCATGAGTCCCACGCCGAGAAGGCTACTATGAAAGAAGAGCCTCATAAGATCTGAGCTCTCCAATTTCAATAATTAACTTTTAAGGATAGAGATCTTTTTAATGAGATATGTGTTTGGCAAGCACCAAAATCATGGTTTCAAACCATGGTTTGTGCAATCCAAGACAAAACTCCTCTCATATACTTAACTCGTAAGTCGTAAAGCTATTAAAAAAAGTTAATTCAAACACACACCTATAAACTCGTGATTAAACGAGTCAGCCACTTTTTAAGAAAATTAGAAAATTTTGATAAAATAGAGAGCTAAACCTAAACGCATTCTAGTCCCAATCACAATTGCTAATGTTAATAATTTGACATGATATGTTTTTGGTATTGGTGTGTTGTTAACGTGCCACCTTAATTTGTTGCAATTTTATTTGACATCTTTATTTTTTTGGTCAAAAATTTGACATCTTTATTCACATGTCATGTTTAATTTTATATTTTAATTTTTTAAAAAATAAAAGATGACAGGCTCACAGGCCAGCTCAACATATGCTAAGGGTTGGGCCTTGTTGAATTGAATACTACTCCGTTTAAAGAAAAAGACTAATATACATACACAAAACTCGTTGAAACTTTTACCAAGAAAAAAACTCCTATAGGAAAAAAATATATCACTTGAATTTTAAAATTTTAAATTAATTTTGTTACCTACAAGAGTATAGGTAATTAGGTATTAACTAGGTGAAGAAATTGATAACTTACTTTAATAGGAAATCAATAATTTAAAATTTAAATGATATTTTCTTTTTCTTTTTTCCTTATTGAAAAAGTTCACATAGGATAAGCCAATCTATTTCCACGCTCTATTTATCTCCTACTTCTCTACCTCCACAATCCTATTGTGGTTTTTTTAAAATAAAAAAGGTGGGATGCATATTTTAAAAAAAAACAGTCCCCTCTGGGTCTACAATAGTCATGTAATGATGTATGGTTTTTAAATTGTTGCTTCTAAAACAAAATATTATAAAATAGAAAATTGGATCTCTGTAATCACACAATCATGTAGTATAAAGTGAGCCCTATATATTAGAGTAAAATACAATACCTCCCTTATGTTTTGCCTTAATTACATAAATCTCCCCTATATTTTGAAAACATACATTTAAGTTTAAACCCTTAACACCGTTAAGGATTTTTATTTTTTAATTAAAATGTGTATTAAAATTAATTTAATTTACTAATTTACCTTTCATTATTACTAATTCCCTAATTTTAGTTAAAATTGTTTAAGTAATTTGAGATTTTTTTCTTTTTGTTAATTTATTTTTTACTTTTACAAATAGTTATCTGTTAATTTTTTTTTCATATTGAGATAATGACCTAATTAATTTAATTATTGCAGATATATAAAAAATAATTAAAAATATGATTAATTTTTTTAATATATTTATACTTTAATAAACATGTTTAAAAAATTAAAATTTAAAATTAATATAATTTATATAATAACTCAAATTTACATTATTAATAACATATGGTGAATAAAAATATGCCTTTCAAATATATTTTCAATCATGGTATTGTGGAAAAAAAAAGAAAGAAATATGTTTTTAGTCATTTAAAAGAATACTAGATAAATAATTTTCAAAAAATACAATAAAAAAATTAAATTTTATAATTTTATAATATAATAAAATTAATAAATTTTATAATATATTAGAAATTTTGAACATGTATGTATTAGAATTATTTTTTATTTGTATAAAAAATTATTTTAGGTAAATATAAATGTTTATATATTTGTTTAAAGAGGGGTATTTTGGTCAACACAAATGTTTAATAGTCCAACTTAACTGTTAACTAACGATTAAGTGGATGGAAATGGAATCTCAAACATGTAAGGGAGGTTTCTGTAGCATGCATTTTAATTTCAAGGGAGATCTATATATGTTTTTAATATAGATGAGAGATTTGTGTAATTTAGATAAAATAAAGGAGTAGTCAATATATTTTACTCTATATATTATTATACATTTTAAAATGAATGACACTATTAATTAAATGCCTATGAATGGTACACTTTATATACAACTTCTTTATAGGTTGGCAAAATATACACACACACACAACTTTATAGATATATCGATTGATGACCAATGATTGATTAATGGTTTATTGAATATGCTTCCTCTATCCATTTTAATCCTATTTTAAAAGCTTGTAGAATAATGCAATGCCATGATGACAATCGTGAAACTGAAATCAAGGGGCGAGAATTTTTTAATTTCGAATAAATTTATTGATACATTTTACCCAGACTCTACTTGATAGAAACTTTAAGTATTGAGACGCCTATATATATATATATATATATATGCAAATGTGTGTCTATGTTGAAACTGCTTTTATATCTACCTACAATTTATACTTCAATTCACATCAAATGTAGAATTCATATGATCATACTAGCTCGTAGTTGGAGGTAATAAGAAAATGAAACAAAAAAAAAAAGTTTGAGAAAATCACAAGCAATATTCCGAGGGTGAGCTTCGTTTTTTTGCTTGTTGAAGCACAGTTCAAACTTCCTAGGGCCGCTAAAACCCCGTTGGTTCACTCTCGTCAAGCTATTTAAATTAAAATACCTATTTTATTACATCCTTTTAGCTTAAAGCCTTAAACGACGACATTATATAGTGTCATTCATTAAATTAATTAGGTGTCCTTTCGTGAAAATAAAGAGCATCAGAGAAGAAAGTGACATTACCCCAATTTTTATGGGATAACAAATGTCAAGATTATCACTGCGTCCCCCAATAATCTAATTATTAATTTGTTCTATTTTAATTAAAAAATGTTACCAAGGAGATGATGTGTGGATGAAACATAACATCCCATGTGGCTTCTCATGCTAATATTAGATCTATTGTCTAAAATATTAGTAATTTTTTTTAAAATTTCATTTTTTTAATATTTTTTTATTTTGTTTGCCAACGCTTAATATTTTTTAGCTAATTAAATAATCTTTCAAGTAATAAAACAATTTTTTTTTACCTGTCGGTTGAGGTGGTCAGCAGTCTCACTTTCATACAAATGAGAATATAAGTTTGAATCCCAGATAGCACACTTGTTGAGATAGGCGAACACCCTTCACGTTCCAAGCCTTAAAATGGGAAAGCCTTCATCAAATTAAAAAAAAAACCACCTCTTCAAATTAATGAACTTCATTGATGATAATTTTAAAATTCTGAAAGAATTAATTAATTTTACTTTGTCTTCTTAATTAGTTTTCTAAGGCTGTTAATTGGGGGTCCTTATCACAAATGCCAGAGGGAATATCGTTCATTAGTTCAATATCAGGATCTGCATTCCAGAAGTGATTTTCATTTTAGTACGAAACTTGAGTCCATTAAGTTGTTCGATCGAAATTATCGAGAAGAGGAAAATATCGTGTTTCTTTTCCAGTGCAATTCTTCTTTTTTTAAGGCTTCTGTTAACTTTTATTGGTATACTGATTTTTCAATGCATAAAGTTCGAGGATAATTTTTTTAAAAAAATAAACGTTATAAAAATTTGAATAAAGTTAAATAAATATATAATATAACTAACAAAAGTTGATCCAATTAAAAAGAATCTGGTACAATATCCACAATCTCATATATTCAAATCCTTTTATCAATATGAGCAGGTTATTGGTGTGCATTTTTTTATAACCATAGTTTTCTTATTATTTGAGGTAATTCTATTTGAAACGTTGTCGGGTGACAGGCTTTTTTAAGCATTTTTATAAAGTATTCTTCGAATTTGGAGGCAAATCCTAATTCTAATGAGCCTATGAAATCCAATGACAATTAGAAAAAATTTAGCTCAATACCCACATATTCGTAGATTCAAAACCTACTGCCGCTGATAAGAGAATTTTGTTAATGAACTTTTTAAAGTATCTCTGTAAGGATTTTTTAAGGCTAAAGTGAAAGCAAGAGGAAAAAACTGTTGTGTACAGGAATACTCCTTTTGATCTTATTTATAAACAATTTTTCCTTTGATTACGTAAAATGAATTGATAGTTAAAAATAATAAGTGTGTTAAAAATGTCATATTTTTTTTCATATATGCCCCTATTTATAAAAAGAGTATATGAGAGAAAATGAATAAAAAGTATTAGAGATAATGAGTATAATATATGAAAAAGAATGAGTATTTAATAGGGATAAAATAAGAGAAAGAAGCCTACATTTTTAGACCAAAAATAAAAATTATTTATAAAAGGGACCAATACTAAAAAAATATTATTTATAAATAAGACCCAAAAAAATATAAATGAAAGGCACGAAGCAGGAAGTCAAATTAACATTATCCATGAAGTTAGTGGCCTTCTATTTCCCAGGGAGTAATCAAATCTAGATAAGGTTGTATATATAGCGAGGACGCGTATTATCTCCCTTTTTTTTCTTTCTAGCCCGCTCCGATATTTTTCTTTTAAATTGTACTGTTTTGGTGTAAAATATATAAATTTCTCATTTTTTTTTTGTTAAACAGCATTCACCATTTTTAAAATATTTTTTCAATATTAGTCAGTATTTTAAAATATTTTTTTAAGATCCTAAACTAATTTTTTAATATTATCCAGTATCTTGAAGCATTTTTTTTAGTGTCAGTGAGTACTCTGAAATATTTTTAGTGCAATATTTCAGTATGATCTAGTATCCTAAACTAATTTTTAGTGCATCCAAGATCCTAAAATATTGCACCAAAAATGTGTTAGAGTACTGACTGACACTAAAAAAATACTTCAGGATATTGAAAAATTATTTTAGGATCTTGAAAAAATATTTTAAAAAACTGACTGATACTTAAAAAATACTTCAAAATGATAAATACTGCTTTTGAAGAAAAAAAAAAGAGTAGTTTATGTATTTTACATAAAAAAGATGCAGTTTGAAAGAAAAAGAGATAAGAGCGGACCATAAAGAAAAAGAAGAGAATCCTGTTCCTGATCCATACAGCGAGGGCTCTAGACATACGGCCCATGTTGTGCCCATGTCCCAAGGGAACAAGAGTTGCTTTTAGCCGAATAAAAATGCAGTAAATTTCTTTTTCTCAATTTGGATTTCTAATAAAGGCATATGCACATCTTTTGTTTTTGGTTTTTTTTTAAATGTCCTTCAGTACTAAAGTTACTCACTCTGTATTCATATAAAAGATACATTTTGAAATATTTTAAATATTTAAAATATAGGTTACTTTATAAAATTTAGACAGCGCATCAAAATATTTCATTTCTAAATTTACTCTTATATGACATACTGTGCAATTAAGATGATGGAAAGAGATGAGAGAAAATAGTTGAAAAAATTGGAGACTCTTGTTGTAGACTAGACAATAAATTAAGCTCTTGCGAACTTGCATTGTTTCTCTAATTTACAAGTCCAACCTTATCACTATGAGGCGCAATTGTACTTGTAATGTCTCTCTTAATTTATCCTGTATATTAAATATGAACACTTATTTTAGTGGGGATTTAAACCTTATTTACCATAATATATTCTAAAGGAATAGTCTTTGCCAGATCAGCCCCCGTTACCTGTCCCACCCTTTTTAATTTCTATTTCTGTGGCTACCCAAAAGAAGCTGTCCGGTCAAACAATAAATCCTTACATACAAGTATTCAAATCTTCACTATTAGCTATAAGGTGCAACTTTGGAATATAAACCAAAGACTTTAGTAAAATTGGGCCAAGAAAAAAAAGAGGATCTCTATGTAAAAAGATGAAAAGGAAATTGGCAAACTGATGAAGATTTTTTATGAAACATGGATTCATCATCCTTTAACTTTCATAACCAATACTCCTGTGATCAAGATCCCTAGAATCCATATACTCTCTGAGTCCTTAATGTAAGACTTAATTGAAGAGTTGATATTAGTCCTAAATATAAGACCTATTTTAAATAGTTGTCAATTTTTTTTTTAAATTAACTCTATCGATATTTCCTCAATAATAATTAAATAGAACAATGAGGGAGGGAATTAAGGAAGATAATCAATATGTTTTAGGAAAAAAATATATATTATATTAACTAACTTAATTAATATTATTTATCTATTTAAATTAATTAATTAGATCTAACATTAAAGGCTACAGGAGTAGTAGTACATACAAAGGCAAGTTTTTTATGATTCTTGATGGATTTTCTACTCTCCATAATGGTGAGATTACCAAAAAGGAAGTGCAATGTACTTTGTTTGAAATGAAAAGTTGTGCCCTTCACTATATAATTTAATTTATTTTAATGTAACCTGAGGCGGCTTAAGGTTTTAAATTAAACACTTGAAATCCTTAAGTGCATGCCTTTTGCTCATAATATAATTCTTATATAGCTAAGTCAAGAGAAGATATTAACTTTAAACATGAGTTATGGAAATCATCAAATCAAAGACTTAAAGTTAAAAGATCTTTGCCAAAGTAAAAATAAAACAAACTATGTGCTCGTTTGGGATAGTTTATAAGCTATGTTTGGAAGAGACCAAAGAAAATAATTTACAAGTAGATTTTCGATGACACTATAATTCTTTTTTTTTTTTGTGACAACAGACAGATAGGGCCTTTGGCCCCCTAACCCGGGCTCCCCCCGGTATCCGACGCCTTTTCCTGAGTCCCTGGCCTTCTAACACTGGACCAGGTAACCCGGGGCAACCGACTAATCCGGAGTGGGGGACATTGTAGGCACACCCCTATAAGGTGCTTTGCACCAAGGATGGGTTCCCCCTCCCAACAAATGCTTCTCCCAGGTTCGAACTCACGTCCGCCTGGGGGAGTGTCAGCTGCCTTACCGCTGCACCCCAGCACTTGTTGGTTGACACTATAATTCTTTGATTAAGCTACTTTCAGTCTTTAAGTAAAATGGGAATACTTGCTCGACTATACATAAAACCGAGGAGGTCATTTAGCTGAAAATAAATGAAGAGGGCAAGTCAAACTTGTAGAAAGTAACAACTAAATTATTTATGAGCACTTTTATGTAAAATTATCTTTTTGAAGAGTATATATACTAGCTTCTCATATGGTAGTTAAGTTTTCGGCAAATCTGGTAAATTGAACCAAGCATCTCTATAGATTCAAATCAGATTATATTGTGTTGATCTTAGCCATTTTCTATCCCCATTAAGAGGTTTAACCTAAGTATGATGTATTAAGCATGAAGACACATAATAAAGAGAAGATTCAGCGATACTTTACCTTGTTGGGGTATGAAAGTGGCAAAAAGATGAGATATGAGCAAGCTTGTTGTTGAAGATAACTACGAGAAAGCAGCAGCAACATATATGGATTTCAAGCCACAGTGGTGTGAAAGCTTCATCACAAGATAATAATCAACTGGTTTTTGCTAATTTGATGCCTTTTATTTCTGCAAAAAAGGCTTGGACTAAGACATTATTTATGCATATAGCAGATGTAGCATTGTTCAATGCAGAGCTATTAAAATAAATAATTTAAGAAACTCATTCAGGGAGAGTACAGTCTGAGTCTAGCAGAAATAGCTTTTGTCAACATCTAACGAAACTTCGAGGAAATTCATTTTGCCTTTGTCATCATGATCTTCAATACTATGAGTCTTTGTCAATCAATTACGTTAAGCTTCAATTTTTCTATTTTTTATTTAAAGATTTTCTCCGTTTTTTTTAGCTGATTGAACTCCCTAACCTGCAATGTCATGCAACAACTCCATCTCGGGCTTTTTCTTTCATTTCTTTTCCAGTTCCAGAGTGATGAGATGAACGTCAATTTTCTCCTTCCCAATGTTCATCATCAACTTTCTATACATATTTTACTGTAAGCTCTCCTTTTTCTTTCCCATCTTTTTCCTCTTCTTCCCTTATTCAGCCATAAGATTAGCAATTGAATTGTTCATATTTGTTTTTATACAAAATATCCATTTATTTATTTTAGTGTAGCATTAGATTATTCATATCAAAATTTAGTAATTTAAATTTAAGTAATAATTTTTATTTTTACAAATTAATATTTGAATAATAATTTTATAAAAAGTCAATTTAAACCATTTAAATTATTGATATAATGGTTTTAAAAGAGGAAGAGGAGGGAAGGTGATGGATAGGGATGGAAATAGGTCAGGCGGCCTGTCAGGGACCTATAGCCTGGCCTGTGATTGGCTTATTGAGGCCTGGCCTGTCAGGCTAAAAGGCCAGGCTAAGGGCAAAACAAAAGCCTGTTTTGCTTAATAGGCCAGGCTAAGGCCTGTTGACAGGCCTGTTGGGCCTGTCAGGCCTGCCTGAGCCTGTAAAAATATTTTTTTAAAAAAAATTAGATAAGGGTTAAAAGATAATTTCGCCTGAGCCTGTAAGTTTTAGCCTGTTTTCGGCCTGTTTAAGGAGGCATGTTAGCCTGTTTTGCAGTGTGTTCTGTAGACCTGTTGGTTTGCTTAAAAAATTTTAAAAATTTAAGCCTCCTTAACAGGCCAGGCCAAGCCCAAGTCTAAAAATTAGCTTTTAACAGGCCACAGGCCAGTTTATGTCTTAACAGGCCAGGCCTGTTAAGGCAAAAGCCTGGCCTGGCCTGGCCTGTTTCCACCCCTAGTGACAGACAAGAAAAAAGAGGAATAGGGGGTTGTGCGAGTAACCACCCTTTTAAAGAGATTATTGAGGATGATAGATTATGGGTGATTCAAAGCTAGCTGGTGATTATTAGTCATATCCTTAGAGAGAATAATGTTTTAGCAAATTATTTAGCTAGATTAACTCATGACATTATAGAGAGTTTTGTTCTTCTTGATCACCTACCACCTTGCTATTGTAAAGCAGTTGGTGATGAGGTTTGAATAATTGGTTTGAGAACCAAGTTTGTGTTGATCTTTTAAAGGATTAATGAATTTCCTAATCTTATTATAAAAAAAAAAAAGAGGAATAGTAGACACAAATTTTTTAGGGTGTGTTTGGTTTGAGGGGAGGGGTGGAAAATTATAATTTTCAATGGAAGAAATTTAAAATTTACCCTTTCATTCTTTTAAATTTTAGATTCCCCCTAAAATTTATACTCTCATTCATTTTAAATTTTGAATTTTCGCCCAAAATTTAAATACCTTTAACTTAAAAAAATAATTTAACTCCCCTCTCCTTTCCCCCTCCTGAAACCAACCCTCCCTGAAACCGAGCAGACAATGGGGCCTACAGTACATGCAATTCGAGAATAAACAGCGTTATCAAATTGCTTTTTAATAAAATATACATAAATATATAAACCAAGCATATTTCGACAATATAAATCCTTTTCTGCCAGTTTGGCATGATAAAAAATTAAATCCAATTTAATAATACATAGAGGATTTAATATTTGTTTTCGTAGCCCTTGTATATATATTAAACTTTATGCCCATGTAATCTTATTTATAGGATAGAGAGAAGATTTATTTTGGTTTTATTTATAAGTTATATTACAAATTTTTTAAATATGAATGCTTAAGTATAGCCTTAATTTATTATTATGTTGATTTTGTTCTAATGACATTTAATCTTTAATGTATATTATATAGGAGTAAAGTTAAAAAGTTATTAAATTTTTAGATAAAGTTAATGAGGTTTAAGATATTTTTTGTCTATGTGAAACATGCAGGAAATGACTTATAAATAAGAGTATATAAGTGCATAATTAATTAATTAAAATTAATGTAATATCCACTTTTGTTAGAGGCATACTTGACAGTCCTTCTAGTCTAAAATATAAGCCGCCTTCTAGAATGATTATTTTGTCTATAATATAAGTACTCATCCAATACTATTTAAAAGGCAAAGAGTGAAATGCTTCTTCCATCCCTAAATATAAGCTTCAAACTTGAAAATAGGTCCGCCTTCATTTTAGGTTTGTCAAAGATTTATTGTATTTTTTTCAACTTTACCCCTTAATTTTATTTGTTGCATTTATTATCTGTCACACTTATCCTCTTTATAAATAAGGTATCGTTGGGAAAAAATATACATATTTAATTATTTTAACTAATTTTAATAGTTTTCTTGATAATTGCAAATTGGTTACTTGAAACTTTTATGTAGGGACAGAGGGAGTAATTTTTTATTTTATTTATAAGTCACATAATGAAATTTTTTATATGAATATACGATTTTAACCTTCGTTTATTATTGTGTAAATTTTAATCTTGGGGGGTATAGTGTATATTAGATAGAGATAAAGTTGAAATGTTATTAAATTTTAAGACATAATTAATGAGGTTTAAAATACTTCTTGGTCCTAGTAAAATGTGATGGAAGTGATTTATAAATATGATAAAAAGAGTAACTTTGAGAGAAATTAATACTTAACAAACTTAATAAGTTAACCACTCTTTTTTTTTATATTATCAACCGGCATTAGAAGCTTTTTTAGGTTATATTGTACTCGTTTGGAAAAGTGATTGGAATGCTTAAAAACAGTTTTTCAATCATGATTTACGATATACGAGGTAAGTATGTGAAAAGAGTTTTATCTCGAGTTACATGAAAAACAGCTTATAAACAATTTAATTGCCAAACATACCTAATATCAGATATTCTAACATTTGACTACTCAAGTTTCGGGTTTCATTGAGTTAACTACAGTGAGGTACTTGAAAGTAAAGCTTTACATATTCTTTCCATATTTAATTAGTGAGTGTTTGGCATCACTTATTTCTTTGAAATAAATACTTATTACATAAGTCGAGACAAAACTCCTCTCACATACTTACCTCGTATATCGTGAATCACGAATTATAAACACTTATTGCCCAAAAATAAGTTATCTCAAACAAGTATTTATAAAACTATCTTTTAACTAATATTTTTGTTCATGTGATGTGAGGTGGTTAAATCAAACTTTTTTTCCCATCTTATATATACACCCGATCTTTTATATAAGTAAGTTCTAACTGATTTATTTAAACAAAAAAAAAATGTTGGTTGAATTTAATAAGTGTTCGTAAAATTATCCCAATTTTTTTTCAATATTGCCCTTAATTAACTAACTAAAATGATTTTCTTGTAAATTTTAGGCAGCCGACAGTAGAGGTGGTAATATGGTCTAGCCTAGTGGGTTCGGGCCAACCCACCACGGGTTAGGACCATATGGGTTCGGTCCCAAAAGAACCGCATCAATATGGGTTGGCTAAATATAACCGCTAGGTTGGCGGGTTGAGCGGGCCAACCCATTTTTTTTTTCAATTTTTTTTAACAATATACTAAGATTGTTTTTTTTTATATACAATAAAATTGTTTTTTCTACACACTTAAACATAAAAAAATTAAAATACATTACAAATTAAATATTCATCACAGGTCCATACACAATAAAAATAAATATAAATCCACAAGTCATCAGTATAACTTAATAATAATCAATAATTAGTTAATATTAAAGGTGTTTCAATTTGAAGCACGTTGAGGAGAGTAGGGATTGAGGAGAAATGGGCTGGACTTTGGACTTTGGAGTTACGGTTTTGGAGATTTGAACTATTGGCTAATGGTTCTTCCTTTTCCCTCTTAGTTAAAAAAAAATATGGGCCAACCCACTAACCCGGTGGTCCAACCCGTGACGGGTTGGGACCATATGGGTTCGAGCAAAAAAGGACCGCATCAATATAGTCCCAATTTTGTAGAATCCAAATCACCTATTTTATCGGGTTGAGCAGGCTCGGCTCACGGTCCCAACCCATATTATCACCTCTAGGCGACAGCATACTAGTATATATATGGATCAGCGGGAGAAATTTCACGAGTCTTAAGTTTTGATTGCTACTTGCTAGTCTTCCCTTGGTGTTGAGACTGGGCGAAATTTCTTGGAAAGTTGGTTAATCGTTGTTTCTTAATTATGGTTAAATTGTTGAAAATGACTTATAAATATTATACTCATTTTCTTCTACGGTTCTAATTTATTCATGCATATAAAGATTATTTTAATCCTTAACACATTGAAAAATGGCATTTGTTTCTAATTATATGCCTATTTATTTCATTAATGTCAAAAACTACATTAAATTCTTCAAATAAACACCTCATTCATTATATTCATGAACTTCTAGATCCTAATTAGCATGAAATTAGTGGCCTCAATCTGAAATCTATTCTTTTCTTTTTTTTGCCAATCAATTTAAAATCCAATCAATCACACCTTGAGTACTAAGTACTAATGCATTTCTTATAAAATTAAGTAATAGAAAAGAGTTAAAGTGGGAAAAAATTTTGTTCATAGTATTTCCATCGTATTTTTTTTTAATAAGGAATATATATACCTACTTTCCTACAACGTACTCCCTTTCGGGTATTTACGACGGATGCGTATAGATTGGTTCATCACAATTTTCTAAATCCCAAATTTTTTTGTGACGAAATTTCATATTTTCATCACAATTCCTTCAAAAAAATTGTAAAATTTAAAAGAAATTTGAGTTAAGACATTTAGTCTCTAATGTTTCACATGTCGATTATCATGTGGTCAAGACATAAGCTATGTTTGAAATAGTTTTTTTTTAGAAAATAAGTGTTTGTTACATAAGTCGAGATAAAACTCCTTTCACATACTTACCTCATATATCATAAATCACGATTTATAAGTAAAAAATAAGTTATCCCAAACAAACTAATATTTTATTCCTTTTCTTTCATTCTAACTAAACGGAGATAAGAGGAAGTTGAAAAAGGATTTACACCTTCGCTCTCTTGTTCAGATCTTTAGTATGATCTTCTTCCCAAACATTTATGTTATTATTCGATTTCGTCAAAGGAAATAACGACACTGTTTTTATTTGATGAAGGATAACCAAATCACTTTGGACATGAGAGTGTGAAGGATTTTTATCTTTTCTAATAAATATATTTTTTAATATTTAAATTTATATTCTCTTTTTTATAAGATGGGGTTACCTCAGTTACCAACTTGTTGGTGACTATTATTTTAATCGTAATGGGAAAAGGACACTCATTTTAGTATTGTTCCTTCCCGTACGTTGGTTTCCATTTTTAAATACTACTTGTTTTAGATTCCCAATATAAGACTTTGTCACTCATTACAATGCAAAGTGATAAATTTTTCAACACAGCAATGCAATAATGCAATGTGATCTGACAAGTCTACGTCACACCGCATGCGATGTGTCTGAGCCAAGAATGGGAAAATAATTTTGAGTAGGCTTCGGTTTGCGTTGCCTTGAAGTTTCAAACAAAAGGAACAAGACAAGCTTCCAATAATTCACAATAATAATAATATAACAATGGGCCATGCAAACAATTATTTAAATTTTTTTAAATTCAAACTCAGCATCGCTGGCTCTCTCAATTTTTATTTGGTTTACTTTCGAGTTCTTCAAATTTTATTCATTTCATTTGGACACACACACACACACACACACACATATAAATGTTCTCTTAATTTAGATCGTCAACTGTAATTTCTGTATAATAATTATAGAATATGATGAGACCACTGATCCATTAATAATATAATAGAGGTCAGTCTTCTTCTATTTGATTGAATAAATGCTTCATGGAAAATTACAGGCACTTGCGGAAGTTCTTCTCTTCAATGGCAAAGAAATCTCCAAAGTCTCTCTCACATGTTGGAAAAGTTAGGTACAAAATTTTTTTGAATTTTTTAATATTAGAATTCTTATAAATTTTAGAAATAACTATACACAAACTTGTGTGACTTTATGTTAAGTTTTGACATAGATTTATACACACACACACACATATATATATTGATATACTGAATGAATGCTCTTTGAACCTTACAAACAAGAAATTTGAAAGAGCCAATGAAAATATATAAACTATATAGACTCAAAATGTGTAGCGTAAAATCATACTCCCTCCTATCTTTTTTATAAGCAACTTTTATCCTTATTGCACAAAACTAACTATTAAAATTAGAGATTAGTTAAAAAGAATAAGTGTGTAAAAAATGTCATGTTTCTTCCAACTATGCCCCTATTTATGAAAAGAACGTAGGAAAAAGAATAAGTAACAAATATGAGTATTAAATATGATAGATAATGTGTAATAAATGAATACATGAAAAATAATTAGTAGTGAGTGGGGATGATTAATATAAAGATGTATTGTAATAGGGGTAGAAAAGGAAAAAGTAGTTTAAACTTTGAGACATAAGAAGAAAGTTGCTTATAAAAAGAACCAAACCTAAAAGAGAGAAAATTGCTTATAAAAAAGATTAGAGGGAGTAACTAGTTAAAAATATTCAATATTGAAGAACCTTGAGTTTTAAAATTATATGAAAAATTTAAAGTTGACCAAGACAATTTAAAATTTTAATATTCATTTTTTATTTCAGTATATATATTTTAACATATATTTTACATTTCAAAACTTCTAAACATGCTTAAAATACTGTTTCATTTAAAATTATGAGATTTAATTTTTGAATAATCATCCATGGAGTATTATATAAGAAATTAAAGAAACCGCCATTTTAGACTCTAGTGGCATAGGAATTAAATGTTCAAGAATAACTTGTTGATTGAGAAAATCATATTGAGACTTTTTTGATACTTTTTCTTGTTTCTGAACAGTTTTTAGATAAGAGAATCTACATTGAATTTTTTTATATATATATAATTTTTTATGTCCTTGGAACCTAAGTGAAATTTCCCCCTTTTTAATGATTTTCATGCCATATTTCCTCTTCTAAATACTTCTCTCTGAATATGGGCGGTATGGTATAGCTTCCATGGCCGTAATCGTAATTTGAAATGCATGGATGGAGACAAGGGGATTTGTTATTTGTAATTTATAATTATTTTTTAATTGTAATTAGAGAGGCAAACTCTAACAGCCTAACTCTTATAAGTGGGATAAAACTCGCGATCTCCCACTTACAAAGAAAGTTTTTATATCACTAGGTTATGAACCATTGACATATTATTAAGAGTTAAGATATATTCAATATCTGAATTATTTTTATAGGTGCATTCAGTATCCTAAAATATTTTATAATGTATCCAACATTATAAAATATTTTTTTAGTTACATCCAATACTTTATTCATGAAGTATTTTGTTCATGTGTATCCAAGAGCTTAAAATGTTTTTTTGGTGAGAAAAATAATTTAGGATATTAGACGTACTTAAAAAATCTTTCTAGATGTTAGATATCTCACCGAATATTTTAAAGTGTTAAATGTATTTAAAACAAAAAACTTCTGACGAAGGCACCATAACCGTAATATTAATTGTTTTGCTTGTCCGTTTGCCCACGTAAAGATGGTCCTTTGCGTGCTTCTTCCGTTTCCACAAGACCCAGTTTCTTCCTCAACAAACCAAACCCTACGAATCCCAGGCCTTTTAGTATTTGTACCCATAAAATTTTTCATCAATTTTTTTATTAGTTTGAATTAAGTTATATTTAACAGCATGAAGTATTTTATTTAGTAACACACGGTATCTCAAATTAATAATGTTTAGAGCATCCAGTACCATAGAATTTTTTTTTTCAGACGGTGAGTGAGACTGAAAAAATACTCCTGCATGCTAGATGCATTAAAAATTAATTAATTTAAATATTTATACTGGGTGGTACTGGAAAAATATCTCTAAATGCTGAATATATTAAAAATTAATTAATGTGGGATAATGGGTGTCAAAAATACTTTAAGGTGCAACATATAATTTAATCTAAACAAATAAGAATATATACAAATTTTAAAAACAAAAAAAAGTTCATACATCTACTGAGCAAGGCATGTGGACCCATCTTTTGCTCACGTAAAGATGGACCTTAAGTGCCCGTTTGGTTTACGGAATCAGAAATAATATAAAGGAATGTAATACGATGTAATGTAATGATGATTATATAAAATTGTTTGGTTTGTTATTAAAGAAAGATGATACATATATATATAAATGTTTGATTGGATTACATCAAACATTAGAATATTGAGAATAATATAGCAAGAGACAAAATTATTCCTGTCTACACATATATGTATAATGTATTCGTTGAATTCATGATAATTTTTTTAATTTGTGCATTGTACAGTTGGGTTCATAGTAATTTTTTAATATTTAATTGTGAAAATATTATGCAACAAGGTGTGTTCATAATATTTTTTTCTAATATTTAATGATAGGAATATCATTTAATGGGATATTTTAACATTCTTAATGGCAGAATCGGAATATAATTTTTTAATGGGAGAGTATATTTTTAAATTTTGTATTATTAATTAATTTTTTAATATTTTGTGGTTGCAATTATTTAATATTTAGCAACTTTTATGGGTGGGCACTTTGATCAATTTTTAAATTATAATGGCAAATAGCAATAGTATCTTTTCCGCTTAATTATAAGGTATCTACATCCTTATTCATATTACATGAAATGATGTAATATACATTAAAAAATATAATCTTCTTTATATTATATATACCCAACCAAACACTATAATGTGGCATCATTATTAAATATAATCGGTGGAATCCAACCAAACCAGCTACAATTGTTTTGCTTGTCCGATTGCCCACGTAAAGATGGTCCTTCGAGGGATTCTTCCGTTTCCACAAAACCCAGCTTCTTTCTCAACAAAACCAAGGATTCCCAGGCTTCTTAATATTTGTAATCGTAAAATACTATTTTTTTTAATTTATATTTCCATTAATTAAATAAAAACACCATCTTTAATGACTTGAATAGATCACATTAGTTACGAACAACTGGACGTGTGAATCCTACTTAAGTGTGTGTTTGACAAACACTAAAATCATGGTTTCAAATCATGATTTCCGCAACCCAAAACAAAACTCCTCTCACACACTTACCTCGTAAGTTATAAAAACTATTAAAAAAAGCTAATTCAAACACACATTATGCTTCCTTGCTTTTCCGGTTCTGAAGGGACCAGAACAAGATGTATATCTTCTATGTATTGGACGTATCTCAGGTGTAAGTTTGTGTTCATCTATCCCTAAAACCATGGTTTTAGAAACAATTTTCCGTAAATCGAGACAAAACTCTTTTCCCATACTTACCTCATAAACTGTACGTAAAAGTTATTCTCCAAAAGTTAATCCGAACACACACTAAGAATGTTTGCAAGCTTAAAATATAACATCAAAACCATCAATAAAATGAAGATTAAATGCATAAAGCAGAAATTGAAGTTTTGTAAAACTTGTCTGAACTGACTTGATCTCGCTTGGGCACAAAATAATAATGGGAAAATTTTCATGGCAACACTATACTTGGCACAGTGCTCCAAAATAATAATCAGTGTATACTCAACCAAGAGCAAAAATAAATGTAAATCCCCTTTCAAAAAAGGGACAGAATTAGATAATCTGTGGTCATTCATCATCATCAGAATAGTTGAACTTAATTGAGTGGGATTGCAAATCTATCTGTCCTCCTCTGTAAGTCCCACGCTTCTTCTTGGTCTTCTCATGACGAAAGTCCCTGTGGGAGTTCCATGCCACAGGGTTATTAAAAGAGAAAAGGAAAAAAAAGGATAATAACAAAAAGTGAGCATGAACATTGTCCATTTAGATAACATACCTTCCTCTAACTTGGCCAAGAATTTCTTCAGCTTTTGCACCGTAACCAGCTTCCGCACCGTCCTGTAGAGAAAATACACCATTACTTATTTGTTTGGAAGTTCGACAGATTAAATTCAAGTTCATGGGCACTACTAGTTATCACACCTTTGCCCAATAAGAGTTATCCTGAAGCCTCTCATCAGCAAATTTTATCTTCTCAATCTTGACTCGTTGAAATGGTTTAGCTGAATTTAGCTGCAATAAGAGTTCCATATGCTCAAATCATAAGTATTAGAATTGACGTCAAACACAACCATCAAGAGGAAATGTAATTGGTCCCTGGACCAGAAATGAAAAAACCTTTGGACATAAAGACACTGACAGGAACAATTACAAATGTCATCGTGATCATTTATGAATGTCTCCAAAGTCTCTCTCACATGTTGGAAAAGTTAGGTACAAAATTTTTTTGAATATTTTTAATATTAGAATTCTTATAAATTTTAGAAATAACTATACACACACTTGTGTGACTTTATGTTAAGTTTTGACATAGATTTATACACACACACACATATGGATATACTGAATGAATGCTCTTTGAACCTTACAAACAAGAAATTTGAAAGAGCCAATGAAAAGATATAAACTATATAGACTCAAAAAGTGTAGCGTAAAATCATAGCTAGGTAAAAATATTCAATATTGAAGAACCTTGAGTTTTAAAATTATTTGAAAAATTTAAAGTTGACCAAGACAATTTAAAATTTTAATATTTATTTTTTATTTCAGTATATATATTTTAACATATATTTTACACTTCAAAACTTCTAAACATGCTTAAAATGCTGTTTCATTTAAAATTAGGCGATTTAATTTTTGAATAATCATCCATGAAGTATTATATAAGAAATTAAAGAAACCGCCATTTTAGATTCTAGTGGCATAGTAATTAGATTTACAAGAATAACTTGTTGATTGGAAAAATTGCACTAGGAATTTTTTTGATATTTTTTCTGGTTCCTAGAGAGATTTTAGATAAGAAAATCTACACTGAGATTTTTTGTTATATTTTTTCTAGTGTTTAGAACCTAAGTGGGATTTTTCCCTTCTTTTAATGATGTTCATGCGTTCATATGTCCTCTTCTAAATACTTCTCTCTGAACATGGGAGTTATGGTATAGCTTCCATGGTCGAAATCGTAATTTGAAATGCATGGATGGAGACAAGGGGATTTGTTATTTGTAATTTATAATTATTTTTTAATTTTAATTAGAGAGGCAAACTCTAACCACCTAACTTTTACAAGTGAGATAAAACTCGCGATCTCCCACTTATCAAGTGAGTTTTTATATCACTAGGCTATGAACCATTGATATATTATTAAGAGGTAAGATGTATCCAACATCTGAATTATTTTTATAGGTACATTCAATACCCTAAAATATTTTATAGTATATTTAACACTATAAAATATCTTTTCAATTGCACCTAACACCTTAACCATGAAGTATTTTGTTCATGTGCATCCGACAATTTAAAATATTTTTTTGTGCGAAAAGTAATTTAAGATATTAAATACACCTTAAAAATTCTTTAAGATGTTAGATACCCACATTATATTTTAAAGTGGTGAATGTATTTGAAAAAAAAAACTTCTGACGATGCAGTGATGCACCAATGCACCTTAACCTAAATATTACCCATTACCCATTGAACCCTGTCTGTGCCTGTCCGTTTGCCCACGTAAAGATGGTCCTTTGCGTGCTTCTTGCGTTTCCACAAGACCCCGTTTCTTCCTCAACAAATCCAATGAATCTCAGTCTTTTTAATATTTGTAGCCATAAAATTTTTCATCAATTTTTTTTGTTAGTTTGGATTAAGTTGTATTTAACAGCAAGAAGTATTTTTTTTAGTAACATATAGTATCTCAAATTAATAATTTTTAGTGCATCCAATATTATAAATTTTTTTTTAATCAGTGAGCGCTACTGAAAACGTACTCCAGCATGCTAGCTGCACTAAAAATTAATTAATTTAAGTATTTATATTGGGTGGTATTGGAAAAATATTTCTAGATGCTTGATATACTAGAAATTGATTAATTTAGGATAATGGGTGTCAAAAATACTTTAGAGTGCAGCATATAATTTAATCCAAATAAATAAGAATATATAAGAAATTCAAAAACAAAAAAGGGGCCATAGATCTACTGAGCAGGGCATGTGGACCCATCTTTTTGCCCACGTAAAGATGGTTCAAAAGTGCCCGTTTGGTTTACAGAATCAGAGGTAATGTAAAAGAATTTAATGTAATGGTGATTACATGAAATTTTTTGGGTCGTCATTTAGGAAAGATAATGCATATACATAAAAACGTTTGGTTAGATTACATCAAACATAAGAATATTGAGAATAATATAGCAAGAGACAAAATTATTCCTGTCTACACATATATATATAATATATGCGTTGAGTTCATGGTAATTTTTTCAATTTGTGCAGTGTACAATTGGATTTATAATAATTTTTTAATATTTAATTGTGAAAATATTATGTAGCAGGGTGCGTCATAGTAATTTTTTAATATTGGGAATATCATTCAATGGGATATTTTAACATTTTTAATGGCGGAATCGGAATATAATTTTTTTAAATTTTTTAATGGGAGAATATATTTTTAAATTTTTGTACTATTAATTAATTTTTTAATATTTAGTGGTTGTAATTATTTAATATTTAGTAATGTTAATGGATTGGCACTTTGATCAATTTAAAAATTATGATGGCAATAGTGTTTTTTTCGTTTGATTACAGGATATTTATATTCTCATTCATATTACATAAAATGATGTAATACAGATTACAAAATATAATCCTTTTTACATAACATATGCCCAATCAAACACTATAATTGATTTGTTGCATCATGATTACATATAATCATTTCTGGTGGAATCCAACCAAACCTGCAATGCAACAATTGGTTTGCTTATCCGACTGCCCACGTAAAGATGGTCCCTTGAGTGATTCTTCCGTTTCCACAAAACCCAGTTTCTTTCTCAACAAATCCAATGATGCCCAGGCTTTTTAATATTTGTAGTCATAAAATACTATTTTCTTTTAATTTATATTTCCATTAATTAAATAAAAATACCAACTTTAATGACTTGAATAGAACACATTAGTTACGAACAACTGGACGTATGGATCCTACTTGCTCTGTTTCGTGGCTTTTCCGGTTCTGAAGGGACCAGAACAAGATGGATATCTTCTATGTATTGGACGTATCTAAAGTGTCAAGATGTTTGCAAGCTTAAAATATAACATCAAAACCATCAATAAAATGAAGATTAAATGCATAAAGCAGAAATTGAAGTTTTGTAAAACTTGTCTGAACTGACTTGATCTCGCTTGGGCACAAAATAATAATGGGAAAATTTTCATGGCAACACCATACTTGGCACAGTGCTCCAAAATAATAATCAGTGTATACTCAACCAAGAGCAAAAACAAATGTAAATCCCCTTTCAAAAAAGGGACAGAACTAGATAATCTGTGGTCATTCATCATCATCAGAATAGTTGAACTTAATTGAGTGGGATTGCAAATCTATCTGCCCTCCTCTGTAAGTCCCACGCTTCTTCTTGGTCTTCTCATGACGAAAGTCCCTGTGGGAGTTCCATGCCACAGGGTTATTAAAAGTGAAAAGGAAAAAAAAGGATAATAACAAAAAGTGCGCATGAGCATTGTCCATTTAGATAACATACCTTCCTCTAACTTGGCCAAGAATTTCTTCAGCTTTTGCACCGTAACCAGCTTCCGCACCGTCCTGTTGAGAAAATACACCATTACTTATTTGTTTGGAAGTTCGACAGATTAAATTCAAGTTCATGAGCACTACTAGTTATCACACCTTTGCCCAATAAGAGTTATTCTGAAGCCTCTCATCAGCAAATTTTATCTTCTCAATCTTGACTCGTTGAAATGGTTTACCTGAATTTGGCTGCAATAAGAGTTTCATATGCTCAAATCATAAGTATTAGATATGAAAAAACCTTTGGACAAAAAGACACTGCCAGGAACAATTACAAATGTCATCGTGATCATTTATGAATGTATTCTTGGGTTAAGCTTTACCAAACAAAGTAAATTTTAAACAAAATTATGGAAATAGAAATCCAACAGAGTAAATTGAAATCTTGTCTAACCGATTTCATGGGAAAGAAAATGAGTTTAACCTTGAAATATATAAACATAAATAGAATGGACCAACAATAATAAGGTAGAAAAATGAATTTCAATATTTTCATCTTTACAAACATTCGGGGCAGTATAATTAAATCAACTGAACTTACTATTCGCAATAGGTTCCAAAATTCAATTGCACTTTTAAGTCAGTTCAAACCATTCTTTTCAAAAGGATTCAGTTCACTTCCGATGAAATGTTTATAAAGATTCATGATTGCAAGTTCCTTGATTTTAAGAGATAAAACAATCCATCTGAAAATTCCTTAAACCTTCTATTCACCACATAAAGTGTGCTCAAATCCTCCACAAAGAATACAATTGCCTCATAAGATGATCAGGATAACAGAGAACAACCACATTGGCAGGAACATTATGGAAAAAAAAATGTAATATCCCCCCAGTGGTAGTGGAGCAGAAATATGAAAGACATGACAGCGGACTTTTGTGCATATCCATTAGCTTAGTATATAACAAAAGTGTAATTATAACATACCTCAACTGAATCCTGTTTCTTCTGAGACGTCTTCTCAGAAAATTTTTCATTAGTCCCATTTGTCTTCCTGTTATGTTGTTCACCATGTGTCTTCGGTGTCTGATCACCACCAACTTGACCACTTGCACCAATAGTTCCTTTATTAGAATTTGAATCACTCCCCAAGTTTGAAGTTGTTTTTGCTGACTGATCTCCTTCCTTGGATTCTATGAGACCATCCATCTTTCTGCGCTTGGGATCCTCATCTTCCTTTTTATCTGCAAGTAGTGCATCATTTTCTTCAGAAGTCAGTCTTTTCCTTTTTTTCGAATCTTTCTTCTTGTCCGCCACACCATTATTTGATGTTTCAAGATTATCAATTTTTGAAATATTTTCAGTGGGATCCCCAATATGCAATTCTTTAGCATCTCCGTCACGACTCAGCTTGTCTTTCTTTGTCGTTTTTTTGCCCTTGGATTTCTTTTCTGTCTCAGCACCTTTCACTTCTGTAAGCATAGACTCCGATTGCAATTGGTCATCCTCCACACTGTTAGCAAGAGATTCAGACGCTAGCTTGTTTTTATTCTTTTTTTCCTTGTTCTTTTTGTCATTACCCTGAAAAAGTAATTCACAAAATTCCATGTTAACAAATTCCTTTAACTCCCTTACATTAATTAGGTCATTTCATTCACTGTAAGGTTAGAATTTCATGTTTCTTTACCTTCTCTTTAGATTTAGCTTCTGATTCGGGGTTTGAGCCATTTGTTTTCTCCCCAGAGTTCATAGAACCCTCTAATTTTTTATCTGAACCAGACTGATGAACAATAGGATCACTGTCACCCTTGTCTTTCTTTTTCTTTTTCTTTTTCTCAGCATCATTATCCACACTAGGAACCAAAGGATCATCCACATCTTTTTTTGGGTGCTTACCAGCAACTACTAAGTAGAAGAAATGCCAATATAAGGATCTATTTGAAAAGGAAAGTGAAGGAAGGAGTATAATAACCATGCAAAGGAGAATCTGGCCATGAGACCAAATTCTTTAAGCATACCTTGCTCCTTTTGGTTATTGATCTTTGTCTTCACACCCTTACTGCTGACAAGAAATAATGGAAAGCAAAGAAAAAGTTCGGTTAACATATGCAAATTGGTATAATTAGGATCTAAAAATTAATAAGATGGTCCAATTCAAAGAAGCTAATTGGTGTGCTAACAATTGCAAGAAAAAAAACTGCTTCTTCCTGCTTGCAAGCCTCAATTATATGTACATGGACCCACAAGTGCATCAATACCCAGCCTTATTTGCAAGGCATAACGTCATCAAAAGTGGTTATGGAAAATTAACTTTTACAATACTCAAAACACCAGCGTGAATTAAGTTGGCTCCTTGGGTGTCACCAAAAAAGCATGATATAGTCATAGCCAGATATACTTGCTTACAAGAATATTAGCTTGTTCATGAGGCTACAGATCAGAGCCATCTTAGCACAAATGAAGTTATCTATTTTCAGATTAACAAAAGAGACCTCTTTAAGTACCAGTCCCTCAGTGGCTTTGCAGAAGGATTTATAGTCAGGCATTCCCGGACAATCATGCAAACCAGTGTTTTCTTGATAACATAATTAGCCAACAAACAAGCTTATAGGCACAGAGCATCAAATATAACAGATTTATCCTGATAGCTCAGTTCTCAAAGCCACCACCAAAAGCAAAAACTTTGGGAAAATAAACGAAAACAGAGTTAAAATATGCTTGAGTGATACCTATTAATATTATTGGAGAATATCAAAATGGCATCTCCTCTTTTGAATTAATTTTCTGGTCCAAAGAAATAGTTTTCATGAACAACACATTTCACAGTAGGGAAAGGTTCGTGAAAATTAGTCTTGAAAAAACAATGCTCAGGTTTATCTCACCATAATTCCAAATATTTGAGACACATTTCTTCTAGATCAACTGAGGAAGTCTCCACATCATCTTTCTGCATCACAAGCAGGATCAACATTTAAAAAAAAAAGTTGAAGCAAAAGCAAGCTTAATATTGAAGAAGTATAATTATTAAGTAGGCACTATACACAACAAGGATGGCATGCTACTAACCTATTGGAGGCCACATACAATAATAACACTATTAGCTATTTTATGTTCATAATTTCAGGGGTCAAACCAATCTCTCTATCCAAGTAAATTGCTGCATTGTAAACAGGGCAGTTGATACAGATATTGAAAATAGGGAGCAATGAAATCAAGTAGTTAAGTAATTTAACCAAAAACCATACTTCTTTCAAGTAGAAGTAAATCACACATCCAAGAAGGATGGTTCCATTATAAAAACAGAAAAAGCAAGCGTGTATCAGGAGTATTGTGCAGTACAACATCGATGTGGGAAAGAAACATTTGACAAGGGAGGAGACTAATGAATAACTACTGCCAGAGTAAGAAATGCTGATACTTTAAATCTCATCGCTGATAGAACGAACCCTTTAATTGATGCCGAGTCTAAGTGTTACTTATCTGAACCGAAGCAAAACGCCACAAAACAAATCCGTTGAGAGTGTTCACAGTTATCTCACGTCATACAGCAACGAAAAATGAGCATTTCTTTTCAAATGAAACAAAGAAATTTGATTTTGTTTTAAGGAAAAAAATACTGTTCTTTCGACATTGTTCAACATTTTCGAAATATTCAGCACGTTAGCCCAACTCTTTTGGACCACTCTGTTTAAAAAGCCATGAGTCATTAAGTTCACCAGATACACGATTCAGCATTTTTAGCTAGCTATTCCGACTTGTATCACTAGGAAGAATATATCTCCTTCGCATTCTCACGACAGGCAAAGGGAACGAAGAAAAACGCACCTCGATTTTCGCGTCAGAACGAAATTTCTTCAGGGTCTTGGAGAATCCACAGCGATGAAAATAATGGGCTATAGAGAGGTGAAGAAGAACCCTCTCTTCCTGGTTTAATTGGACAGTTCCATTGGAAGAGGCGTTATTATCACTGGAGTGCTTCATTCCTAGCAAAACTTGACGAGGCGTAAAGGCGACAGATTTATTAGTGTTTGCTTTGTTATCTGCTGGAGTTGCAGGCATAAAGTTTCTCCGGTCTATGAGCTTATCGGCAGAATGACAAAGCACGAACCAGTTGCTAGAAGCTCCGCCGAGGAAAGGAACAAAACGACCAGGGGTTTTTGGAGGAGGGCGCTAGGGTTTTTGCAAGGCCTTGCCACAGCCGTCAATAAGACATTAGGATCTGATCGCCCGTTAGGTTCAAAGGAGGGGAGGTAAGGTAGAGGCTTATTTTACATCGCTTCTAAGTTCTAAAACCTTTCAAATTGGAAGAAATAAATATAAGGGGATAGGAGAGATTTAGAACCTTTTTTGAATCTCCTTCCTTCCAATTTTTCATTAAATAAAAGAATAGATTTATTTTTATCCCTTCCTCTCAAACCAAATAAGCCCTAACCGTTATTACATTAATAATATTTTAACTTTATTCTACCAAAAAGAATCTTTGACAATTAAACCCTAGTGTAAATTTGTAGAGGAAAGTTACTCCACTAACCCTTAATATAAAGCTGATTTGTCTAAGTGCGTGTTTGGAAAAGCTTATTTTTGTCCAAAACGTGCTTATAATTCGTGATTCACGGTATACGAGGTAAGTATGTGAGAGGAGTTTTTTCTCGGCTTGCGTAATAAGCCCGTTTTTACTGTGCAATAAGCTTAAACAAACACGCACTAATTTGGGGATATGACTCCATTTTGATAAGGAAAACTCTCCTAACTCTAACAAAGGTGTGAATGATTTTCGTTTCCTAAGACGACTTTCGTTAAATAAAGTTTAAGAGAGAAATTTGAGATTCTTCAGGGAAAAAAGTCAACTAGAGTTGATCTATTGGTGTAAGGTCCTATTAGATCTTTCTAGGACTTACATTCAAATCTTAGAAGAGACATTTATGTTAAGAGAGAAAACAACAAACATCGAATTAGATACCAGATAATAACATCAGAAAAAAAGGAGTTTTCTTAAAGAAATTTTTTATTAAAAATTTAATTAATTTAATCAAATTTAACCCTTTTTTTTCGATGGGTAATTTTAACTAATTTGATTAATGTCTTGTGGTACATTGGGAAGGGGAGCAGATTAGACCAAGGAGAAGGGGACTGCCATCAAACATTATAGTGCAACTTCTTTCAGATTTGGATTTCCTCCACTGAACTCCTTTTTTTCCTTTTTTTTCTTTTTTTGTTAACTTTAGTTGACACTTGAGAAACATTAACCATCATTGTTAAAGGTAGAGTTGAAAATAAAGACTTTTATTTATTTTTAAAAAATTATATAAAAAAATGATTTTGATTGCCAAGAAATGAATGTAAATACCTGAAGTATCAATCACCAGTCAACTTATAAACTTTATATGGTCATTTACTTCAGGAGTTTTGAGAAAACCATAAAACTCTTGTTTCAGAAGTTATTTTTTTATAAGTAGAGATAAAATTTTTCTCACATATTTATATTATAAATCGAAAATATCATTTATAAAAAATTAATTCAAACTCACTCACGCGCGTGGGAAGATGGATTAGTTGGTGGAGGAGGGGATGCCATGTGTGCGTGAGATGCAAGTTGGAGAGGACGCGTGTCCTGGCGGCGGAGTCACCAAGATTCATAAATGGTGACAACCAAAGGCAATGCAAGGCCACCGACCAAAATCACTCAGACGACGTCGTAACGAGTCATATGATGGAGAGCCAGCAGCTAAAGAACGAGAAAGCAGAGATCAACAACAACAATAGTCGCCACAAATCATCATCATTAGGATTGAAGGATCCTGTTACCAAGAGCATCCTTCGCGACGCCATTATTTCCGATCACAGTCACGGCGGCGGCCACAACCACGACGACAAGCAATGGTAGGTCGTGCCCCTGGTGACGTCCTCGCCTACTCTCGATCTGTTCTCCAAGTCGACTCCTCCCACCATTAATCCATATCCTATTGGACTCACTCTCACCATCGTTATTCATTACCTTCGCACCTTCCTTGCTCCTCTGTTGTTGTAACGCATTGCTGCTGCTTTTTTTTCAAAATTAAGTTCAACTATGAATACCTGAATACTACTCAAGAGTGGGCTTTCAATTAAATTAAACGTTGCTATTTGGGCCAAACCTGCGCTTTAACATCTTGGGCCTTCCTCTAGTCCTTACATCTGCGACCATAGGCTGGACACCTCTGCTTTGTTCTTAGCTTCTGGTCTATATTCTTTCTTACAACATTATATGTAGTTGATTTATTTGCAGAGAATGTTAATCTCAAGAGAATTTTTCAAATCGGCTTAATTCTTACGAAATTTGCAGGGACTACCTTAACATTAACTGTTTTCTAAAATGACTGGGACAAATAGAATTAGATTTCACTGTCTTGATTGTTTGGATGATGAGGGGTGCTGTGGCTTTCTAAGAATTCAACAATCTACAAAAATGTATGATACTTGGAGAAAAAGTATTTTAGCCTATATTTATAAGAGTAAAGGAGATATTTAAAATTGTGTAAACTTCATAAGAATTAAAGCTATGAGTCATACAATGAAACTATGAGAAAAGATGATTGAGCACAGGTTGAGACTAGAGATTAGTGTTTCTGAGAGTCAATTTGCGTTCATGCCGGAAAGGCCTACTATATAAGCAATTTATTTACTAAGGGCTTAATGGAAAAGTATTGGAGCAAAGGAAGGGATTTACATACGATTTTCATTGACTTGGAAAAAGTGTATAATCGTGTGCCGAGAGATGTACTTTAGAAAGTCTTGAAAAAGAAGGGGGTGCATGTTGCATACTATAAAGCCATTCAAGACATGTATAACAAGATTAACAATAAGTGTCAGAACGCCCAAGGGTGAAACAAAATACTTTCCTATAAGAATTATCCTACATCAAGGATTAGCTTTGAATCTTTACTTGTTTAACCTAATGGTCAACATTCTTACTGAGCTTACCAAAGAAAAGATTCCTAACTGCATGTTTTTTGCTGATGACATCGTTCTACTGACTGCATTAAAGGAGGAGATTAATTCTAAACTTGAGATTTGGAGAAGGATTTTGAAATTAGAGGGTTTTTGTTTAAGTATGAGCAAAACAAAATATATGCATTGTAAGTTCGATAAAAGACAAGTGAGAAATGATGTGGAGGTTAAATTGGGAGAACAAGTCATTCAACAAAAGGTAAAATTTAGATATTCAAGATCAATTATACTACAAAATGGTGAAATTGATGAAGATGTTAATCATAAAATTATGGCGAGATGGTATAATAATAATGGAGAGAAGCTACCAAAGTTATTTGTGATTAGAAAATTCCTAATAAGGTAAAAAGAAAATTTTATTGCAATGTTATAAGATTAGTAATACTATATGATAGTGGATGTTAGGTCTTAAAGGGATATCATGACCATAAATTGGAAGTAGATGAGATAAGAATGTTAAGATAGTTGTGTGGTCAAATAAAAAAAGATAAGATTCGTAATGATCATATACACAAACGAGTTGGAGTGACATTTATTAAGGAGAAATAGTAGAAAACAGTATGAGGTAGTTTGGACACATCTAAAGACGCCCATTAGGTGCGTCGGTAAGAAGGATAGATCAAGTAATATGGAGCCCTCTCAAAAGAGATATAAAAAAATCGAAGTAAACACTATATGAAATTATAAAGAATGATTTATTGGCTAATAATGTGTCTGAATATTTTGTTTTTAATAAAGCATTGTGACAATCGTGTGATTAATATAGCCGATCTCATCTAAATAGAATATGACTTTGTTGTTATGGTATTTATTGTTATCATTTGATTAAAGTTTTAATTGTCTTGTCACAGATTTAGAATAGGGTCTCGAGTGGTGTGTTCGCCCCATCTTGCGTCTGTTCCACCTATTATCCTTAATGAAAGTGGCGCGAATTCTTCATGATACTTTGATATCTAGTATTTCTTGTCTTCGAATACGACATGAAAAGTTTTTGTTCCAAAATTTTTAAGGATTTTATTAATTATAGGATCATTAAGAGATTACTCAAACATTGCATGATTACATATAAATATGAGTACCGGATTCGAATTCTGATTTTTCTAAAAAAATAAATAAAGGATTAGGGTCTTTATTGGCAGTGAAGATTGACTGAATCCGTAGAAAGTTAGGATCATCCAAATGGGTTATCCGATCAGAATCCTAGTACGGCTACTGCACATCCCACTTACCTACCCAGTGCCCATGTGCGGTCACTTTACAGTTCACGCCCATACCCTGCCTATTTTCTTATCTCTTTAGAAGTATTTTTTTCCATTTTCTTATTGAATGCGGGTCCTTGGCCTTCTTTGTAAATTTCTGTCATGCCCATAAAGAGCCTGCATATTTCACCTAAGCCCCTTGTCTTTTTCATTGGTGCATCATTGCGTGGTGCAACTCCAACAGGTACAAGATTTTTTTTCATCACTCTCTTTTCAATTTTCATAGTGTGGTCCTGCAATTATTTATCACTTCTAAATAATATATAATTTATTAAATTGTGTATCCTTCTTTATATAAATGATCTAAATATAATATTTAATTTTTTATTTCTTTTATGGCCAACTTTTTAATTTTGATAGGAACAAGATCAGGTGTGTGTAGAATTCAAGTGAAAGAGAATTTTTTTACTTTCCTTTTTTTAATAAATACTGAGGTTATTGCATTAAGCGATCAAAACATCAAGAGTATAAATTAGGCTCCTTCATCAAGCTCCACCTCATGAAAATAAGGTGAATGGTTGATCAAAGATATAAAAGTTGCTCTCCCTGTGATCTGAGAGTTTGGACAAGTAATTAGCTAAATACAAGTTTTTCCAGTAACTATGGACTGGTAGTAAAACATGCCAATCCTTATGTAAGCAGAACCTAGCATCATAACATTGTCTTTGAACAAGTGGCCATCTTCACAACCCCAAGTGATGATGTTAAAGGCATTTAAACATTTCATGTATAGCACAATGTTCCTGTAACCATTATTTTGAGAATTTGACTTTTTAAGCCGAGTTCTTGAATTTGCATTCTTATAAATGCAGGAAACATCTTTAGAAAATATATCCCAATTGAACCTGATAATATTTGAATATGATTCAGTTATACAATCAGATAAAAAAAATTCAATTATTCAAACCCTCTAATGTGTAATTTTATTATTATTTTTTGAAAGAAAAAGAAGAAGATAAGCACCACTATATAACTTAAGTCTAAAATAAAGTTTTAGTTTGGTTGTGCCACTATATAACAAAATTATGATAAATATGTAAGGTGATTTTCTATCATTATCATAGAGTGTGGAGATTGCCTCTCATGGGCAAACAATAAGCAATGGATAAGGGAATAGGTAAGTATGCTAATTGGACATCTCAAACAAGTGGCTACACAAAGCCACATCAAAATCCCTCTTACCACCTCTTTAAATGATCCAAAGTCCAAACCTCATCAATCCCTATTCACCAATGACCCCTCATGTGAAAGCAACTTTTTGGTTTTTTAGAAAAAACATTAAGTCCTTCCAAATTTAATATTTCTTATGGAATCTTCCATGTGCATTAAATGCTTAATAGGCTTGGCCTGGCTATATCTCTTCTTCATGAAAATTGAGAAGTCAAATAAAATAGTATTCATTTTGGTTTTAAATATTAGGTAAAGCTGATTTTTTTGGAGAGATTAAAGAAGCTAATTAAATTATTTTAGAGTATCTATATTTATATTTTTTTCCTCCAAACTTATTAGTTTAACTAATAAACTAATATATCATCTAATGATATACAAAATATGAAATGACTAAGTAAATTTTTTAACTTCCTTAAATTCTTTAAAAAAATTTAACTCTATTTTATATTTAAAATCGATTGAGGGAGTAATAAAGAATAATATGGGGATATATATATTTTATTTTTCAAAGGTAGAAGCACGCTGTCGCTGTGTGAAGTGTGAACGCAGCAACAAAATCACGATAAAAGAATAAGCCAACTACCAAAAAAAAAAAAGAGCACAACAACGAAGATGATTAGATGAGTAATAGTTTATTCCCTTGAAGCCTCTACCCAATAATAAAATCAATTCATGCTTTATAGTTTATTAGGTTTCTCAAGTCCGAGGATATCTCTTCTTGCCACAGAAAATTTGTGCAACTTGCAATTTGTTTTCTTTTGTTTCATAAACAAAAGAAAAAAAAATGGTACCTGCAATTTGAAACTATCAGAAATTTAAGCAAAACTTATAAATTTAAATAATAAATGCTATTTATGTTGATTTTATACAAATTATATTCCATGGATTATCAAATAAATTTAACTCATCAATGACACAATTCAGCTCATAAATTTAAAAATTTCGCCCGTAAGTATATAAGTTTTAGCACCTATTGGTGTTATTTTTTACCTGACACCTGCGGGAGTAATTTTTTTTACCTACTATTTTTTTTCATTTGGTTGCAGGACTGATTATCTATAAGTTAAATTAATTAATAATATAGCACACCATGTAGTGTTTTTTTAAGAATATACTCTCCCAATGCTTAATATAAAAACTAGATATAAATCAGCATGTTTATAATAAATGTGTATTTATTTCTCCAAAAAACCCTATTTGATCATATGTATTAAAATTATCTCTCGTGATAGAAACCCCTAAATTTGTAATAAAGAAAATTGTAAGAAAATTATAATTTTGAGAAACACTAAATTAAGATTTTATAATTAGGATTAAAACAAATTCCTGGTGTAATTTCTATATTTAGCGCATGAGCTAAAGTCCTTACCCACGAGTAGGCAGTGACCTTTTCAATAACAAGTCACTGAAGCCCGAACCTATTAGTGGGTACTGCCCTCTAATCCTATTGAAGAGTGGTCCAGCCTCTAAACATGCTCCTTTCTTTTTCCCCCCTAATTTTGGAGAAGAACATTTTGCTATATTAGAAGGCTAGGATGATATTTTAATACGTTTTGCCATGGACCATGTACCTTATATCATGAGTAGATGATATGGTATAATATTTATCAATTTTTTAACTCCTGCTTTCGTTAAAGATTAAATATGAGTGAAATACTCTCTCGTGTTTTATGCAAATTTTCAAGGATGTTATTGAAAAAATTATGTGCTCGTTTAGATGAAGGATTGGAATGCTTAAAAGTAGTTTTTCAATCATAATTTACGATATACAAGGTAAGTATGTGAGAGGAGTTATGTCTCGATCTACGTGAAAAGTAACTTATAAGCAATCTATCGCTAAAACAAACTTATAACTTTATAATTTGTTTTTGCCAGAAACTTACTCTCTTTATGCTGGAATATTAGAAACATAAATAATATTTGTTCATTATAAAAAAAATAAAGGATGCAGTAATCGGGAGAGGGATGTCTTTATTAATTTCCGTCTCTATTTACTCGCTATTGATTGTATCTACCATTAGATCAATTTTCAATTGTTGAGATTTATCATGGTAGATTTTTATTATAATATTATTTTTTACATATTATTACATCTCAATTATTGAAAATTGATCGATATAATGGTAGATACACTCAATGGAGAATAAATAGAGGAATAAATCAATAGAAACATCCCACTCTTGGAGTAATCCACAAAAATTCACAAGAAGAAGCTAAGACATCGCATTGCCCTCCACCTAATCAGAAACAAAAGACAAGTCTCCCTCATGAATTCAGTGCAGATTAGCTTTTAGAAAATATCTTTAACTATTATAATTTATGAGATAAGTATATAATAAGAGGTTTGTCACTTGCAGAAAAATACTTTTAAAACTATGATTTTATTGTTTCTCGAACGTGTCCTTAGAAAACATAATTTCACAGCACCATCAATCACATATAAAGTCCCAAATATATTAAATGCTGTACGTTAAATCTAGCTTATGCAGGGCACCTGGCTGTGGATTAGAGGAACAATCTAGGGCATGTTTGTTTTAGCAATCAAATTATTTATAAGCTATTTTTTATGTAAATCGAGATACAACTCCTCTTACATACATACCTCGTATATCATAAATCACAACTAAAAAATTACTTTTAAATATTCTAATCGTTAATTTAAACGAGCACTTAATTCTCACCTATTTGATTTCAAGCCAATCAATCCATATAAAAGCCACTGTCATGGCAATAAATTAAGCCATACCATGACTTTTGATTTTCCAAGGTACACTTCTTATCATATTTATCGCGTAGGGAGACAAAAATTTTTTTTTTTGCCTGCAGGCTAAAAGAATATTTGATCCTATTTATTGGCCGAAAAGAGAATTTTTTATGTGAATGTATAATTTTATTTTTTATTGTATTGAATTTATTTTTATGTGATATAATATATATTAAATTGGATAAGGTTGAAAACTTTGAATTTTATAAACAAAATCAATGAAGTTTAAGTTTCTTTCTTTCTTTTTTTTGAAACATATTAAAAATGCCTTCTAAATAGGATAACAGAAGCACCAATATGTTTTTTTGAAACAATTTGTTAGAGCTATTTCGTCTCATCGTTGTTATGACTTATGAGTGATTGAGTGGTTTAATTTATAACTAATTCATCAGGTGGCTTCTAATTTTACCTTTATTAACCACATTTGGCTCAAACACCATATTAATTTCTATTCTTTTTTGCCACACTTATTAAATATGGGCAAAAAAATATTTAATACTTATTGAAACTATTTAAAAACGTCTTATAAAAAAGACTAAAAATGCCTTTCAAAAAATGTTGTATAAAAAAGGAAAGGAGGAAATACTAGTTTAGAATTGGCTAGAGGAACCTAAATTTGAACGGGTGAAATTCTTTTCCAATTATGTGTAACACATCTTTAATTATGTATAAATGACTTTTGTTGTAAATAGTTTTGCACACAGTTTAAGATATATTGTATACATTGAAGATAAATTAAAATCAGTCTCTCCAGCCAATAAAATTTATCATTCCATACTTTTAATCAATTTTATTAATATATTTTTCTTTTTTATGGCTATGATGTGTTAGTTGTTGTGGCTTAAGAGTTTTTATTTACATGATTTGATCTCCCAATCATATTCAAATAATACTATATTTTTATTTGACTTGATGCAATTACCATTCGTCACTGTATGTGATAATAAAATGAGGCACATTTCAAATCCACGTGATTTTGATTCACAAACTCGTGGATCTAAAAACTGATCACCACCCGCAATTAAAAAAACAAAATTATCACCACCAGAATTAAATTACAATTTACTTAAAGTTTACTACAACTGGCTGTTTACTAATTTGTGATTACTAAATCATGTCTAAGGACGAAGGGCCTACTTGAGTTAATGAACAAAAAGTATGTTTAAACTAAAATTTTTTTTACATGATTATGTCGTATATCATATATCATATTAGAAAAATAGTTTCTATTATTAATCCTAAAAATTACAAGGTAACAGGAGAGACTATTGAAATTTAGAAATTGATTGATGGGATCTGGGGATAATGATTGCATTTTTATCTCGACCACGAATCAAGGGATGGATCATTCTCTGTTCCTTCAAGGACTCAACTATGGTTAACAAAACAGTTGAAAGAAGTTGATAAAGCAAAAAAACAGTTGAAAGGAAGTTAAGTGAATAATGAGAGGGTTAACATACATTCAACACCCTGAAAATATTTGTTTATGAGTATCTAGTGTCATAAACTATTTTATGATGCACTTAACATGTTGAAGTATATTTTTTGGTACATCTAACACCCTAAAATATTTTTTTGATGTGTCCAGTGTCATAAACTATTTTTTTGGTGTATCCAATACTCTAAAGTATTTTTTAATTAAGTGAATCTAACACCTTTGATCATCTAAATTGTTAAGTGTAAAATTCACAAAAGTGCTTTAAAATGATGGACCCAAGTAAAAAATACTTTAATGTACTGGATGTACGTGAAAAATATTCTAGGGTGTTGGTTGTACCTTAAATCATAACAAAATGCACAAAAAAAAAAGGGGCCGGAAAATAAAAAAGTCTAACAATGATTCGGGGGCCCCCTCAAATCCGAATTCTTGTTCAGCTCTAACTTGCTTGGTGATGGTTTTTCTACAAATACTATTTGTTATAACAGTTACCTTGCTGGTAAAATGAAGGGAAAATCGCCCCCAGATTCTGAAGATAAAAAAGAAGAAGCAAAAAGTCTTATAATAGATTCCCTCATCAAAAAGCCTTTTAGGGACTGCAGTAGTATAAATTTCGAATATGAAATTATCTTCCTATCCCATTGATTAAAAAAGAAAAAAAAAAGAAACAATGATATATGATTAGATGCGGGTATTTGTCAATCACCATTTTATGACTTGTCAAAATAAGCACATCCACTTATCAATCACAAGTTTTGAATGCAACAGACTCCAATAATGTATTTTAACAAGTTTATATCCCTATAATAATAAGTTATATATTGGCAAGCTATGTATAAAAACCAGACCGGCAGCTTCGACCACCAAAACTGTCGAACCGGTCATCTAATCGGTCAGGTCCGGTCCGACCTGTTAAATATTTATTTAGATTTTTCTAATTTTAAAAATTCATATTTAATTCTACATATTTTGAAAAATTACAAATTAAGACTCTATGGAAAGCTTGAGATGTTTACTTTCTAATGCAAAAAGAATTATTCAAAAATATTATCATTTGATCTTAAAAAATTATCAAATTCCAAAAATATTATCGTTCAATATCACTTCCTCATTGGTTTAGTTCTAGGTTAGCTCCGATTTGACTTCGATTTGAGTCATTGACCCTTGATCAGCTATCCAGGCCAGTTCAGTGGCCGGTCCGGGTTTAATAGCCTTATTGGCAAATGTATGTGCCTATTTTGACAAATCATAGAGTATCCATTGACAAGCTCATCTGTGTTAATTAAAAATGTTTCTATTGACAAGTGGATGCGCATATTTTGACAAGTCACAGAATGACGATTGACAAGTACTTACACCTAATCATGCATCACTGCTTCTCTTTTTCTTTTTTAATCAATGAGGATAAGAAGGTAATTTCACATTCAAAATTTATATCATAGTGTGTATTTGTGTCAGCGTTTTAAACAGTCAAAACACACTTATTACGCAAGCCGAGAAAAAACTCCTCTCACATACTTACCTCGTATACCGTGAATCACGAATTATAAGCACGTTTTGAACAAAAAAAAACCATTCCAAACGCACACAAGTCTCTAAGGAGCTTTTTGATAGGAAATCTACTCTGAAAATTTTTTACTATTTTTTTTGTCATTGGAATTTGGGTTTGATTTTCCCTAAAATAAAGGACATTTTGTCCTGGAGTCCCCCCTTAAATCCGGATTCATGAAATTTAGGCCGTTGGATTATAAGATGACGATTTTTATCATGGGTTACTACCGTGCACTCGTGTAGGGGCTTCTTGCAATTTTTTCAACCCTGCAGTTTCTCTCCGCTTCCTATTTTAATTTTTAAGCTCTCAACCATTGAATTATACTTTGAAGAATTAGAATTTAGCACTCTATAAATTTTTTTCCCCTTAATTATATTTCTGGATTATTTATACTAAATTTTCACAGTTTGAACTTATTTATTTGTTTTTGTAATTTTATATTTTAATAATAATTTTATAAAATACACTAAAAAATAGTGGATTAATGACAGAATCTAGCAATGGTACAATTCCGTCATCAAATAAACTGTAACCAATTAAGTTAATGATGGAATTTTGTCGCTAAATACTATTCCTAATTAACCATTTTCTGTAGTGATATTAAGTCTTAGTGATTCAAAATTTAACACAAGGATTGTTGTGGGAAGTGAAGGAAAAAAGAAATGGAGATAAACCAAATCTTCAGCAAGAAAAAAAATTCCGCGTCTGGAAAAAAAAAACCAAGTAAGGAGGGGGGAAAAGAAAAAGAAAGAAACAATCAAGCAAATTTATCCGAACCTGAACCGAGTCAGTGAATCATTGAAGCAAGATCCCGCATATGATGTCGTAAATTTTAATTTTGGATCTGCTGCTATTTTTTTAATAACGTTTTAATGAATTTTATATTAATTTGAGAGTATATGCTCGCTCATGTCCTTATAATAAAACACCAATTAATAATTATTTTTGTTCCTTTTTATAAGTAATTACTTGCTTTTAAAGAGCACTAATTATTCTTTTTATGTTTGCTTATATTTAAAAAGAATAGTGAGAATAATACTATAATATTAGAGTGTAATGTAATTAATAAGGATAATATTAAATTTACTTAAGTTTTAAAATAAATTTAATATTTTAAACTATTTTTATTGTTACTGTAATAACAATGACAAGAGGGAGTATATTAAAATTTAAAAACAGAGTAATTTTTTTTGCCTTCTTAAAAAGAGAGTAATTAACATTGGTCAGACCGTCAGAGGTGCCGAGGGGTGAATAACAAAATAAATAATAATCGTGTTCTTCAATACTGTTCCGTGTCTGATCGATGCCGGAATCATGTTTCAGAGACAAAGCTCCGCTTCGAATCGAAGGCGTTTGCACAGAAGAATAGAGAAACAGAGGATGGAGACGAACGAGTTTTTTCCTTCTTTCATACACTTCTGCTGGTGACTATCAGCAAGCAAAACTTGAGTCTAATTACCAGGAGACAAAAGGATGTAAGAAGGGGAAGAAAACAGAAAGAAAGAGAAAAATTGAAAGCTCCTAGATCTTCAATCAATCGATGAGTAACAATTAAGACAAACAATCTCAACACCATCAAAGTCCTTAGTCAAAATTAGTAGAAAAGAAAGGAAGAAAGAAAGAGAGACAGATTAATTTAAAACTTGGGAATCCCTACTCATATACACGTTAAGAAGTCGATCTTGTTGCAGTTGACGTTGTAGGAGCTTTCAGAAAATACCAGAACAGTTCAGATTGCGAGGCCGCTAGTAAAAGAGTTCTAAGCGTTTGGAACAGAGAGTGCAGAAATACTTGCGTTTGATCTTGAAGCACATGGGCAGGAAACAGAGTCGCCACTGAATCTCGACGTCGACGGCTTCGACCTTACCGGAGCAGCAAGGGCAAGAGCCAGGGGCCTTTTGCCGTCCGAGCTCTTTCTGTTCCTCGTCGAAGATGCAGAGGAACCACATTTTTCGCCGGCGGGTGGCTCCGTTTGTTCCGTCCGTGTCGGAGATGTGAAATGGGGCGCAGGTGGCGGTCGGGGTAGGGTTGGCTTGGAAGAGGCAAGAATCGCATGTCAAGCTTATTTATTTATAGAGGCAGGTTTGGTTATTGCCTCACTTCAGTCTTCGTTTCTTGGAATATTCTCTCATCCAAATCAAATACACAGTATTTATTTAGAATTTAGAATTAAACACAGAAGGAGGAAAAATAAAAGGAAAGAGAGACATCTAATGGCCCACAGAATCAATATCTTGGCAAATACCTGATTTTCACTACAATTTTCAGGCACTGGTTTGAAATTAAGTTTTTTTATCAAATAATAAAGGGATAAGGTGCAAAAATATCTATAAACTTTTTTTTAAAAGTGTATCCAACACTATAAATTTTTTTTAGGTGCAAAAATACCCATGAACTTCTCAAAATGGGGCAAAAATGTCAAACCGTTAATAAATACAAACGTCCGTTTTGTGGGACCTATAATATTATTTTTTGAGGTGCAAAAATACCCATGAACTTTTCTAAAAAGTGCACCCAACACCATAAAAATTTTTCTGGGTGCAAAAATGCCCATAAACTTTTCAAAATTTTATGGTGTTGGGTGCACTTTTTAGAAAAGTTCATGGGTATTTTTGCACCTCAAAAAATAATATTGTCGGTCCCACAAAATGGACGTTTATACTTATTAACGGTTTGACATTTTTGCTCTATTTTGAGAAGTTCATGGGTATTTTTGCACCTAAAAAAATTTTATGGTGTTGGATGCATTTTTGAGAAAAGTTCATGGGTATTTTTGCACCTTAACCCAATAATAAAATTGAAAAAAATTTCTCTACGTTACTGTCTCGTACCGTGACATTATAAATCTTAAGTTGATAGTTAATATATTGGAAAAATCTTATTTAAATACCATTTCAATTAGCAAAACCTACAAAAGTCCTTTATAACTTGAAAAAGACAAAAAAGTGATGTTGGATGTATTAGGGATACTGAAGTTTAAGACTAAAGACCAAAATGCCCCTTATAAAATTTGTGTCACACATGAGGTGGCTGCTGTGGAAAAAGGCTAAAGAAAAAAAACACAGTTGAAGGGTGGGGTCTGTAGAACAACGGTGAAGGTGAAGACGAGGCATCGATCAAGGTTGAATCAGACAAGTGTAAGTAATTTTCTGAGAAACATAATCTTTTTTAGATGAATCGGACTATAACCATCTTATCGTTATTGTTTATATTGGTGGGTATTGAGTGTGGTTCGGTGGGTCAGAGGGTGTATAAACAGTAAATTGATAGGCAGTCACATGGTGTATGGAAGCTAACTTATTTGCGGTTGTGAATGAGGGCTATGAAATAACAATGGTGCTACGATTGTAGGTTATTTATTGTAGTTTTGGTTGTGGGTAAGTGGGCTTATAGGTTTAGCGGGATTAAAGGTTCGGACTTTATGTAACTACGGCGGCATCGACGATGTGGTATAGGTTATTTATGTCTTGGGACTTGTTAGCTGTGAGAGGGAGCATAATGAAGAGGTTATTGATTTGAAATAGGTAGCATTGAGTTGATGTGATGACTGACCATTGAGTAGGTGTAAGTGGAATGAATAATTTGTAATGAAGATGTCATAAGCATGTATGTACGTGCATGGTAGTTGCTATCATTACCACATCTGGTTTGTTGTCAATGCCATTACAGGATTGTCATTATTATTACTAAATTTGTCATTAGTGTTAACAATAATAGTAAAGGCAATAACTCATTTTGTCAGGCAATAACTCATATAACTTAATTGATGACAAGGAAAAACTATTGCTAAATTGTTTGACACTTGTTGTTATAAGTTAGTGATTCTTGTCAAATCCATTACAGACTTTGTCAACACCTTTATTATTGTTGTGAATCCCAAAACGGATTCTGTTAAGAGCAGCAGTAAGTTAGTCAAATCGTTGAGAAATATATCCTGTCATGACATGGGTTTGGAATTGGAGGTTAAATACTTAGTAAAGGCTTAACTTTGTTATTAATTAGGAATAAAGTGATATTATCAAATATAATGATGAAGTAGTCAATGGTCCAAGAAGGCGTGTTGTAGGAAATTTTTTTAGTAATGAATTTTTATTGGTATGAGACTAACAATGTCGTGAAATCTGAATTTTTTCTTGTAGGTTTTTATACAAGATGACATCAAATATTCAAGCAACACCTTCTTCAAAGTCACTTATATGTTTTTTCCACGTTGAGGGGAGTTTGTAAATAAATTTGAAGGTGAAATGAAATATAGTGGTGGGAGTGTGAGGGTAAAATTAATGAAGGAGGGGATGACAAATGAAGAATTGAGGGTAATGATAGGAGAATGGTTTTGTATAGATGGGCATAGGTGCGACATTAAATACACTTTAAGCTTTAATGAACAGATATTAGTAGATCTGATCGATGATTTTGAAATGAAAAATCTGTTTCATTATGATGATAGTAGTGCACATGTGTATGTAGCAAGTAAATGAAGTGATAATGAATGGAGGGCCATTGATGATACAGACAGGCAAGTGTCAGTTTTATTGGTTACATAAAAAGTTATTTTCTATAGTATTTGTCGTAATATGTGTTCACAATACTTGTTAATATCCATACAGGGTTGATTAATGCTTAGGAGTTGTGGAGCAAATGTCGTACATTGATGAGGTTGTGTGTTATGGAATGAATGATGAATTTGTACAAAATGAGTGCAATGCAAGACCTCTTTTAGCCTTCCATGTGTAGTTGAGAACGCACCAACACCGATGCCAGAGATAAATTATAAGAAGTAGATGGATTTGTCGATAGGTGTAAATCAAACGTTTGCACATACGGATGATTTCAAGAAGGTGTTGCATAAGTTTAGTATTGCGCACAAATTTGAGTACACATATGTGAAGAATTGTAGAGATTGTGTGTGTGTTAAATGTAAGGTTGAAGATTGTCCATGGAGAATAACTGCAAGGGCAATTAGGAAGAGTACTCATTTTGTACGTGTGACGAGATACACCAAAGAACATGTTCATACAGCCCAACACAAGCTTGATGTGACACACGCTCGAAGTGCTCAGCTTGACATCATCAATTATCATTGATGAGGTTAGAAATCACACAGACAGGCGTGCAAATGAAATAAGGAAGAGTTTGGCTAGAGATTATGGAGTGTAATTCACATATAAGCAAGCATATAGGGCAAAGGAAAAGGTTATGGAGGAAATTCATGGTAGACCTAAACAGACATACATGTTAATACTATAGATATGTGATCGGTTAAAACAAAGTGATGACAAGACTGTAGCTGAATGAGTTGCTATTAGGAGGAACACCTTTAAGCGTGTATTTATAGCCTACGGCTGTTGTATAGAGGGGTTCATTGCTGGTGCTAGACCTGTATTGTACGTTGATGGATCCCATTTCAGTGGATCATACAAGGGAACTCTATTGTCAGCTTTAGTGTTTGATGCAGACAATGAATTGTTGCCATTTGCCATCGCTATAGTAAAAGGAGAGACAATTGAAGACTGGACTTTGTTCCTTAAGATGATTAAGAAGATATTAGGTTCATTACAGGTCACAATTGTATCAGACTGACACAATGCGATAATCACTGTTGTGAGAGGAGTTTTCAGTAGAGAGAGGCATACATATTGTTACAAGCACATTAAGGAAAACTTTTGTGCCTAAGTCCTTAAATTGAATAGAGGAAAGAGGAAGATATGGGGCAAGGAAGACAAAATGCACTAGACTTGCTTGATGCAATTGCATATGCAAGGCTTGACAGTGACTTCAAAATTGCAATGGAACACATGAGGCTTCTCAATAAGGAAATATATAAGTGGTTGATCAACCATGGTGATATTGAAAGGTGGGCCATGAGTATGTTCCCATTTAAATGTTGGGATAAAATAACGACAAACCTTGTTGAGTTATTCAATGCTTGGATGGTAAAGGAAAGACGTCATAATGTTTCCCAGCTTATCCACGAGCATCGTGATAAAGTAGCGAAAAAGATGTATGCAGCAAGCTTGGGAATAAGTAAATAGAAAAATGGTGTCGGATCAAACATAGAACAAGAAGTGAAGGAAAATGTTATAAGGGCTGAATACATGGATGTAGAGGTATATAGAGGTGGTAGGGTGAAAGTGCATACAGTGACTGCATCACTAAAGGTTGAGTTGTCCTTATACGAGTGCATATGTAGAGGATGGCAAATGTCAGGTATTCCTTGTCCTCATGCTTATGCTGCCATAAAGAGAGTTTATGGAAATGTCTACAATTATGTTGATAAGTGTTTCAAGATTACATGCCAAGAAAAGATATATAGCAGAACAATGATCCCAATTGTTACAATAGACATGCCAAATCCAAATGATTATCGGCTAGATAATATAGCAAGTCAACCGTTCCTGGCACGACCTAAGACTAGTCGACCTCCTGGTAGGCCAAGATTTGTAAGGAAAGAGTCATAGTTCCAAAACAAGAAAGTATACCATTGCAGCTCATGCCATCAAGCAGGCCACTCCTGAAGAATGTGCAAGAATCCTAACCCAACTTAAGCCTGGGTGTGGAGACTTGGGAGTAGCTATTTTGCAAGTCATCTTCTGGTTTATGTACAATGACTTGGATCCCTTCAGATATTTTGGTTAGAAGGGTTATGGCATATATGATGTCCTTTATGTAAGTACTGTTTTTAGTTAAAACAATAGATTATACCTTGGGAATGACAAGAAAACATTACGTACTGGTGGAATTATAATTTTCACTTGTCATTGGACAATGTATTTGGTAGTTGCTGTCAGTAAGAATCTGGTGTTTTGTAAATTCCATTACTGTACTTGTCATTTCTATTGAAACTGTTTTTAATGGTGATAGTTGATGTAATTAAAGTATACATGAACGAACACCTTCTTTTGGGTTAATGACTTCTACGCATTGGGTATAAGTGGAATGAGTAGTGTTAAATTTTTTGTTGAGAATTTATTTGGTAGTTGTTGTTAGTAAGAATTTGGTGTTTTGTAAATTCCATTACTGCACTTGTTATTCCCATTACTACTCTTGTTAATGGTGACAGCTTATTGTAATTAAATTATACATGAAGGAACACCTTCTTCTGGGTTCATGGCTTGTATGCATTGGGTGTAGGTGGAATGAGAAATGTTAGATTGTCATTTGAACCTTTACTTGATAGTTGCTGTCATAAAATCTTGTGGTTTTTGTCAATGTCAGAACAAAACTTATCATTATCATTATTAAACTTGTCATTCACATTACCATTATTGTCAAAACTGAAAAAAACTTTGTCATTCCCCTTAGTGATTTATCATAAGCCAGGCCTTTTGGGCCAACACTCACAAAGTTGGTAAGACTAATTTGTCATTCCAATTACCACTCATGTCAAATCCATTACGAACTTTATCAATTTCAGGACTTGCTATGGCAAGTCTGCCAACTTGCTGTAGCCAGTTACACAGAGAGCAATTTCCTTCAGAGGCATCACTTGCTATAGCAAATTGTAAACTTGCTGTGGCCAATTACACAGAGCGCATACAAAGAGTACTTGCCACAGCAAGTTTGCCAACTTGCTGAGGCTAGTTATACAGAGAGTAAAAAAGGATGACTTGCCACGACAAGTTTATCAACTTGTTGAGGCTAGTTACACATAACGTTTGGTTAGACTAATTTGTCATTCTCATTACCATTCTCGTCAAAACCATTAAAAACTGTCATTCCCATTAGTGAAATTGTCAGAGGCCTCCCCTTTTGGGCAAACACTTGCACACATAATGTATTGTTAGATTAATTTGTCATTCCTATTACCATTCTCGTCAAAACCATTAAAGACCTTGTCATTCCTATTATTGAACTTGTCAGAGGCCTCCCCTTTTGGACAAACACTTGCACACATAATGTATGGTCAGACTAATTTGTCAATCTCATTACCATTCTCGTTAAAACCATTACAAACTTTGCCATTTACATTAGTAAATTTGATAGCGTCCTCCCCTTTTGGGCAATCCACACATAATGTTTTGGTTAGACTAATTTGTCATTCCCATTACCATTCTCATCAAAACCATTACAAACTTTATCATTCATATTATTGAACTTCTCAGAGGCCTCCTCTTTTGGGCAAACACTTGCACACATAATGTATGATTACACTAATTTGTCATTCCCATTACCATTCTCATCAAAATCATTACAAACTTTGTCATTTATATTAGTGAATTTGTCAGCGTCATCCCCTTTTGGGCAATCCTCACATAATGTTTAGTTAGACTAATTTGTTATTCTCATTATCCTTCTCGTCAAAACCATTACAAACCTTGTCATTTACATTAGTGAATTTATCAGCATCCCCCCTTTTGGGCAATCCACACATAATGTTTGGTTTGACTAATTTATCATTCCCATTACCATTCTCGTCAAAACCATTAAAAACCTTGTCATTCTCATTATTGAACTTGTCAGAGGCCACCCCTTTAGGGCCAACACTTTAACACACAATATTTCTTAATTTACTTGCTTCCTGTACAACAAAAGTGCATATTAGCTTACTGTGGGAATAAAGGGACTATAACTTTAGTAAATTTACATACACATAAACATTACATCATAAAAGGCCACTGCTATGAAGTAGTATACAAAATCAGTTACCAAAATAACAATTACACTATGTCACCACAAAATGCAATGCTTTGTTACTAAGTTAGACAATAGGTCTTGAGCTCTTTACAACAATGGTGGATTCTAAAAAAATACTTGTTTCAGGAAGACCAAAAAGTGACATTAAAAATATAATTATGTCAGTCATATCCTCTTAGTCAGGGTCATTTATGAAGTAATCAGTCTCAATGCATCCTCCCTCTTGCTATTCATTTCATGGTTAACTATCTACCACATTAGGTTTTGCCTATACACCCCAACCTCTTCATCATCATAGTAAAAGGTTACACCCGGCTTCAATAGCAAAAACAAGCTTTTTGTGGTTCTCCTTAATAATACCCATCAACCGTCTATACAAATCCTTCAATTCTTGCAAAACACATTCACAAAATTGTTCAAATATATTGGAAACACATGCAATAAATGTAACAAATGTTACGACATACAGGGTCTAAATAAGCCACACGATTCTTGTTGAGAAAGTTCTTGTCTTCGTTCACTTTTGTTGCCTCCCTCATATATAGAATCCTAATGTCGCTCTTCCGCTCTTTATCGATCATCTCCTTGACCTTCTCTTTTATCCAGAACTGAATTGCAGACGTCAATGCATGGCAAACAGGCTTAGACAATAGGAACCGCTCACCAAAATATATCTATAACAACAATGACAAACATTTAACATTTCATGGTTGGATAAAGAAAAAAGCAAACAAAAAACTATTCAAGTACATACCAACATCATGTATAAACACTCTCCTACATTGCAGCTTCCCTCTTTGTTCAATCTAATTGTGTCAACGTAATCTGCCATATCTTTCTGTAGGTCATTGACAATGTATGTGGCCCAGTCAAAGTCGGCAAATCCTTTCATGGTCCAACATATTAGCTTAAGCAACTTGTCACTAATTGTTGAGCTTGCGGTGGGAGCTAAAAAAGTACCCAACATATGCAACATGAATAAGAATTCAAACTAGTCATCTGCTTCCCCAGATGTTATGTCATTAAGTATGTTCTCATACTTGAGCTTACCATACTCTACCTTCAATCTCTTATACGTCTCATCTGTCTCACTAACGTCTACTTTCACCTCCTCTCCACTATTTAGAACCCCAAGCAATTCTGCAAGATCTTTTACTTGTATTTCAACTGTCTTCCCCCTAATTCTAAATTGATTGGTAGGGGGATCATACGCTCTCATTATAGCAACTAAAATGTCCCGAGGGAGCTTCATACATTCTAAGTGTGGATTACAGTTTCTATGAGCAACTAGTTTGGTGAATTGATTCAGAGAGCAACACGAGTGAAAAGCAACTGGATAATTCCTCTTATGCTTCTCCGGCCTTCCTTGCTTCACCCTATCATTATATTTTTTCCTCTCCTCCTCACTCAAATTCCTCCAGGCCTTTGTTGACTCCCTAACCTTCTCAGTAAAATTTAGCCCCTCTTTACCCTTTTCAAACTAGCTTCGAAACAAAATTTAATAATTTTTTACATCTTTTTTTTGTATATTCACTTCACTTGTCATTGGATAAGACCCGCTAACTTGTAGCTACAAAATAATGTCACAGTTTACTTCAATTGAAATGAAGGAATCTCTTACAATTTAGGCTATTTCATTTAAGAGCCCAAACTTTGAATTTCACAATCCAAATACATATTATTGTCGACAGTAGCCCTTTTATAGAAACCACTCATAGAAGATAATACATATTATTCTGTGCAATATATAACTAAAGGAGTCTCATTTGTACAAATAAATTCCGCTATGGTACATCATAACAATTCAGTGGAACTCGTGGACCATTTCAAATCTTACTCTGAGTCACAGACAGCAAGAGGTTAGAATGCATGCTACTAAAATATGCCATTCAATTTAGTGGCAATCAGGTTTCAAAGGCAAAACATTGAAAATCCTCCATTAGGGCACTTGTAGCGCCCGGGATTTTGAAAAACATGGAGCCGCCACCAAAATTTAAAGATAGGATAACTTTGGAAACCTTTTTAAAAATGGAAATTGGTCTACAAAAACCATTTAGGGTTCGGGAGTCGAATGCGTGTGCGGAAAGTGTTAGGCACCCTACAACACCCATTCATAAGAATGGTTACCCTAAGTTAATTATTTAAAAATAAAAATGGCCTTTAACATTATTATAATTACCCAAATAAAAAAAAAAGAATATTTACAAAACTAAATGAAATGAAAGAAATAGAAGAAAAAAAAAGAACACTTATTTACAATAAGGAAAAATATACTTATTTAAATATATATATATATATATATATATTTATTTACAATAAGAAAATAAGAAAAAATATATATTTATTTACAAAATTGGACTTGACTTAGGATAAAAACCTAAGGCCTACGTACCCTTTAGAGGGATCAAAGCTCACATAGTTGGGGGTAGAAATGCGTGTTATTTTGTTTGTGTTTTTTAGAAAAAAATTTTTATTTAATTTATTTGAGAAAAATAATTTTTTTATTTGGTTTGTATTTTTTATTATTGTTTTTAAAAACGTTTTTTTATTTTCTTGTAAAAGAGAGTTTTTCCATTTTATTTTCATTTATCAAAATGTGTTAAAATGTTTTTTTTTTCCTTTTCATTTTTGGAAAGAGAACCTAAGAAAGGGATAAAGGAAAAAGAAGAAGAAGAAGAAGAAGAAGAAATAGCACAAGTTAAAAAAAAAGGAAGTCAAAGGTGAGGAGATTTGTGTGACCTTTTATCCTTTAAACCCGCTACAACAAGAGATAGGGTGATAGAACCACATAATAGATAAGAAGCAAGTATAGACAAAGCGACACATACCTCTTGAGCTCAAACACAAACACGTTCAGCAATGTTAATGTCAAACATACAAGTGCTCCAATGAATAGATGATTCACGTCCAGCAGTGTAATATCATATATTAAGGTAGGTGGAGTGATTCATGCAATTGTTGAGTCATCAAGATAAACACAAAGTCAAGTACAAAGTCATAAAACATTACAGTTGTAACCCCCTCCGTAATTATATCCGAAATACGTAATTAAAATGAAATACAGACCAATAATAATCAAATAACATTTACTAACTCATCATATGGCGGGGTTTTCACGAATACTTTTTGAAATCATTTATAAACTTGGTCTCATATTCACATTTCGAATACAATTATTACGCGAAGATAAATCACATTCATATAAATATCAGAGTGCACAACTTAATCATCCCGGCAATCCCGGGTACATACCTTCGCTAAAGATACACAGGGTACAATTGCCCATTACAGTTCTTCAAATAGGGATTACACAATCTCATCTCGGAGGAGTCCTAGCCGCTCCCTCCACGAGCCACTTGCCCTGTCTAAATTGTTGGTAGGGGAGAGTGAGATTCGAGAGAATCTCAGTAGGAAACAGATACCATAATGCATGCATGATAGATGCTAGGTGTATGACATGTTAGCTTTATCTAGATGCATACCCCATAATGATATTTCTGCATGCTCAATGTTTCATACAACAAGACTATGGCCACAGCGAAAACAGAAACAGAGCTTCATTTATTCAAATATGCTCTACACAATCAAGTAAAGCAATCACATACATCACTACACAAGCAAAGATATCGAATACATGCAAGTAAAGTAAGTCCCCTACCTCCAGTCTTTTCTCCTCGATTTGCGTGCCAGCAACTCGGGGCTTTACATTCGATCCTACAATGTCAAATATATCTTTTAGACACTTTCATAGTGTTTCTGGGGGTTATATGAGGCTATATTGAAAATTTACTAAAATACCCCCGGGGACCCCGCCTGGCCCCATCGTACTCGGTCCGGCTGTACTTTTCTTGAAATTTTGACATGGGCTATTCTAACATATTTTCGCCCAAGGAATCCATTTCCGGACTCAGAATTATCAAATTCAATGTCAATTACAAAATTACCCTTGACAGCCCCACTTTAAGGGTTTCAGGGGTGTTTTCGTAATTATGCTTTTTCAGCCTTTTCTCGAAAAGTGCCCAACTGTAACCCCACCTAATTTTCGCTCCTGAACTCAATGGAATCATCAAATCATTGAAAATCCAACTCTAAGACCCATTTCTAGAGCTGGCCGAAATTCTCAAGTATTCCGGGGAAAATCGGGGTTTTTCAGTTTCGGCTGCGTAAACGCGTTCCTTTCTACTCCTAACCACTTTATTGACTATTCCATTAGGTTAAAACTACCATTTAGTATCAATTTGGGCAGCATAACAGCCCCCACAACCCATTTTTCATTTTTACACACAAAGACAATCCGGCGAAATTTCACCGATTAAATTGCCCACAACAGCCAGAACAATCAAAGATTGAAGTTTCGGAAGTTACCTCAAGCTCCCTCTGGCTTTTACTCAATTTGGCTGAACCCTAGCCCCTTTTAAACAGAAAAATTAAGCTTCAAGTACCTTAATCCATGTAGAAGAGAAGCTTAGGAGAAGGATCATACGCGTTAGGTATGAATTCACCGAAGAAATCGATCTACCTCGCGAGTTTTCTCCTTCCTTCTCTCTATTTTCTCCAAGCTCTCTCTCACGTTTTTGTTTCTCAAATGGCGTCAGGAAATGGCTGATGAAGATGAAGGAATTGCTTTTAATTCCATGCTGATGTCATCTTTTATTTTGATGATGTCATAATTCCCATTTTCGGATTTTCTGGCAGATTTTCTGCCCAAACTTTGAAAAATCATAACTAATTCTAGAAAAATTAAAATGAGATGATTCCAAAGCCAAATGAAATATATTTAAGTCCTCTTCATAGGAAAAATATTGGCCATTACTAAAAATCACCACACAATTCCAGAATTACATAAAACTCATCACTGCCCCAAAACAGAGTTCAGTTTCCATCCCAAACTTTGGACAGTTACATCTCCTAGTTCACAAAACGAAATGGCACAAATTATATGTCCATTTTGAAGCTTGAGATGTGAACTATAAGAATGGAAAGCTTCAGAATTTTTAGACACCATTTAGTCATTCAAAACGTTCACACAAACAGACTGCTCAGAATAGAGTTTCACTGGACAGAATTTTAGATTTTGCATCTTTGCTTCCATTGGTTCCATTTTCATACCAAACATCATTCCCACATAAGTTTTCACAAGGAATCCATTGGAAATACAAAATCAATCAAATTCACATCACATTGACATGTTTTCACAACAATCTCAACATGTCAACACAATTCACATTTCAAAACCTAACATTGCAACATTTCCATTCCAAAGTTCCAAACCAATTTCAATGACATCAAAACACACTATGACACCCCTTTCCAACACAATACCCCATTCAATTCTTCCCTTTATTCTAAGTCAATTTGGATGTTAATCCACAATTGAACTCAAATACAGGGTTTCGGCACTGTTCACAACACACACGAATCATATTCGAGTGCCAAATCACATCATATTCTCCAAAAGGGTTATTTGTCACTAACCACATCCACTTTTGGAGTCATTAACCCTTAATCAAAATTTGGGATCTTGCTAAGCCGGGGCTTAGCAATCCACTAATCTCAGGCTTATTCTCGAGCCTCGAGTCTCAAAATTCGGGGTATTACAATAGTGGTGGGGAGAGTTAGTCAAATTCATCATCTTGCACATATGGCTAAATATTATCAAAAAGAAGAGCATGCAAATTTAATCACAATCAAACAGTAGTGAGCAAAATAAGATGGGCTCTTATGTTAACTACCCTTCCTCATGAGAATTATGTATGAGCAATAAAATTAACTCTCTACCTTGCCTCCCTCTTTCTCCCAAAATTTGTTTTTCCTTGCATCAACCCTTACACTCCTATTTATAGTCTCAAGGTAGGGTTTTCTTCATAAATGCTCCCTTTTTTCTTTTTTAATTTTCGTTTTTTGATTTTTTTTTGTATTTTATGTTAAGAACTACCTAACTTAACCCAATCACCATCAATGGAGATTTTTTTTTAATTTTAGTTTTTTTATTATTTTTTTTGTATTTTCTATTGATAAAACTTCCTAACTTGATCTAATTACCATTAGTGGAGATTTTTTCATTTTTAATTTTTTTCATTATTCTCCCTACAAGTAACTTCCTAATTTAAATCTATCAACATAAATGAGATTTTTTTTATTTTTTATTTTTCATTTTTTTATTTATTATTTCCCTAAATGAATGACAATGTCAATCACATTAATGAGGGGATTTATTTTAATTTTAATTTTTTTTAATTTTTCCCTTTCAATGATGATTGCCTATTTAGACACCGATCATCATTAATAGGAGGATTTCCTTATTTTTTCTTATTTTCATTTTTTTATTTTCAATGATGATTGTCAATTTGGACACCAATCATTATCAATTATTTTTGTATTTTTAGTGGGGCCCAGACAAAATAGGGTGTTCACAGCACTGTTTTGTGTAACCCCCGCCACTATCAAGGACGTGATTAGGTGTATAAACACGTTTTATAATTGAATGAGAGATCGGAGGTAATTAAAAACTTTTCACAACACATGTACAAATAGATCTCCATTCATCCATTCATAAAATCAATAGGCATGTTCGGTTTGTCACATGTACAATATCAGAGTATCTGCAAAATTTCCGTCATTCACCCGGAATAATAACATTAATCCAAGAGTTGGTACAAGTCATCATTGCCCATCTCAGTTCCCATACCGGGGATTACACAAAACTAAAATTCTATGATCTATTCAATATATACATTCGTCCAAAATGATAACCAATCAAAAATCAAAAGTATTTAGCTAAGACTACAACCGGCAGTCCTAGTCGTCCTTGCTCACTTGTTTGCTTCTTGATCCACTTGTCCTATCTAAAAATGTTATTTGGAAAGAATGAGATTCTAAAGAATCCCAATAGCAACAGTTTACGTATATGATGCATAATTAAACAAAGCAAGTAAGCATATATCACAATGCAGCAATCAATATTCAAGGCTGGGGACTCTTCCACGTCCCCTCAACTGTATCTGTATTCAATGACTAATACTAACAAGTAATGCATTACACATGATATAGGATAAAGTGTCACTACCTTGGTCTTTCCATTCTTGAGTAGGCATTGGCTTTCTACGCTCCGGGAAAATATCAAATCATATAGTCATAATTAAGGACGATATCACTTATTCTAATGTTCAATACTTTCAAAATACTTAAATTGGTTATCATTACTGTCTCCTAAGTATCCTTAAACACCCTAATAAAGGCCCTAAAGGGGTGGAGGAACTACCCCAAAGATCCCCTTTTGGAAACACAAATACTGATATTTTTCACTGTTTCACTTGAGTGAAGACGGCTTCACTCGAGTGATGGTATGGTCTGCACTCGGGTATTAGAGAGTGAAGGACAGCGGGTAAATACCTGAGAGCACAAGAAACTTTCAAAGACAGGAACACTCAAGCACAAAATGCAACACTCAAGTGATACCAAATGCTCACTCGAGTACCAAGAAATGAAGTCCAGAAAGTGATTGCCCGAGAGCAATTGGAATTTCAAAGGGAAGGAGGACTCGAATATGAAGCTTCCCACTTGAGTGAAGGCTTAACATTCGCAAGTATTAAGGCTCACTCTTGAGACTTGGCCACGAGTGACAACCTGAGAGGCAAGTTCTTGGTGTCAAGTACACCGGCACTCGAGTAAGAGGAGGCTCACTTAAGTGAGAACCCACCACACTCGTAGGTGAGGCAACACTCTTACCCTTTTTGCAGAAGTGCAATGCAAAAAATGAAGGGAATCTAAAGAATTTGACTGAATCACTCAAGTGATGCTTCCCTCACTTGAGTGATATACATCCAAAACCAGAAAAAGCAGAAACACTGACAACATTCTCCAGAATTTTCCCAAGTGTGCCCAATCAACTCTAATAGATCCAAAACCTTAACCAAAACTACTCCCACACAAAAATGCTCAAGGAATCCAATAAGACCATCAAAATAACCAAAATCCTATTCCATTATCATGCTTTGGTTTTGGGCAACACTAAACACTAAAATTTCAAAATCTCCAAACTCAATCATTCAATCCCAAATCAATCATATCTATCCAAAATACATTCCAACATACCAATTCCATACCAATAACATGTCAAATACCTAATGACCCCTTGTTTTTGAAAATAGGCAATAATTCTCATAAATTCAAAGCTAATTCATTTGGCACAAAACTTAGATAGATAGGTCTCTTTAACTCACATTAACAATATTTCTCAAAGGAGCTTCTTGATTCTCCAACCTCCACAATTCTTTGAAGTTACAAACCAACACCAATGGACAAGCTATAACCATCAAAATGAAGCTCTTAGCTCAAGAAACAACTTTAGAGAAGAGAGTTTGAGCAAATGAGGTCATTTCCCTAACCCTTTTCAAGTTTTTCTTCCTCCTTCTTGGGACAACAATGGCGCCAAGAGAGAGAGAGAGATGAGATGAGTGAATATGAAGAAGGAAATGATGATACTCCCTCTAGCCTTCCTTGTCAGTGAAATGGAGGGAAGAAGAAAGAGAAAATGTACTTTAAAAATGCATTTGACTTTTCCTTACTTCCTCTCTACTTATAAGCTTGCCACTTGTCTCATGGTCATTGGTTCTCATAAAGTAAACACCCACTTAGCTTATCTAATCCCTTCATTAGCCATTTAATCAAACTTCTCATTTTCTCTTAGTTAGTAATTAATTTCCCCATTAATCACCAACTTATGGCCAATAATTCCATTCTTTCAATTTCTCCTTAATTTTCACATATTAATTTAAATTGCCACAAAACACAAAATAATTCCGACTTTAATTTAATAATTATCATTAGCCCTTAATCAAAATTTGGGTCGTTACATTTTGCATGAAGCAAATCAATGAATCCCCTTTCAAGAACATAGCTAAATGAGTTTATGCATGAGATTTTAGCTAATTCTAACATGCACAATCAGAAACCATTCTTGTTTCAGCAAACCAGTAGCTAAATCCGACTTGCAGTAAAAGATATAACGAAAAAGTCAACAGGTAATCAAACAATTGGGTCTACAATGATAATAAGTGTTAATTAGTCCAAATACCCAAAGGGAAATAGCCAAATTTCAATGTGTGGCAATGTACACAAAAGTGCAACTACAATAGACATTATGGAGAGGATATGAAGGAAGTGAATGGTACTAATGGTTGAGCAATATATGCCACAGAAACTAGCTCTATCATGTCAATTTTAAAAGTAGGCATATGTCATAATGCTTTCAAGGAAATGTGGAAGATGATAAGCTACCTAATGCACTTATAGTACTTGACTTAAAATATTACTTGTCAACTTTTGTGAGAGTAATTACATGGCCGGAACCAATTGGAAAAGCATAGAGATTGACATTAAATCCTCACAAATTATATAGAATAAAGAGAAATTTTCATGAAAAATTGATAATAAATTAAGTACATTACCTAATAATAGCCTGCAGTAAATTACTTAAACTATGATTCTCATTACTATATACAAACGTAAAATCTGGGTGCTATTGTTGATTCACATGCACAGACAACCTGAAACGAAGGGAAACGGCTACACATGATCCTAAAACTTTGAACCAAAGCAAACTAACAGATTACACAATGCCTTTGCCAAAATAATGAATATTTTTTAAATTCCAAGCAGTGTTTCTGAATGCAAATTTCTTCTTCCAAACATTTTGGAGCATTTTATTTCAATGAAATTCAACCATGTCTTAATAAAATAATGGCTGGTCGTAACAGGGAATAGGGGGAAAAGTTTGCAACATCCAATTTCCTCATGCAATACACTTTAGACACTATGCATATATAATTCTTCAATTCCATATAACTCAAAACGTACCTAACTATATAAACTATACAAATAGTGAGCATTTTTACCATTTTCAACTTTTAAAAATCAATCCAACAAGCATTCATCTTCATATATTCATAAAATTTTCATTATCATAATCAATGCTTTCAAGTTTGGGCTCATAGGATTTTACCCCACATGACTTTGCATTTTAAAACCATTGGGAACATTAAACTACAAAACTCAGCTCCTTCACATTAAGATTATAACTGGCTGAAATAGGGGAACATTAAAATAGGTACGTCTCCCTTCTGTTGATTCCAAAAACAACATAGGGGCTATTGTACATTTCTTAGGTGTGGTTTGGAGATTTAAGACACTTGTTTTATGTTATTACTTATCAATATAATGACATTTTAATCCTTTTTTAGTCACCACAATCAAACACATGGGTGTGTGTGTTTAACATCCTCTCCCTTTATTGTGCTTCTACATCTTCAATATGAAAATTGGAATTTTTTACAATTTCGAAAGCCATCGTATTGGAATGTTTAAATATGCTTCAACAATCTCAAATGCTTAGCTAATATTTAGAAGCATTAAACTGTACATTCCTTTTGAATTCTCACATTAAAATTTAATTCAGTTTTATCACCATACGCTAACTAACATTCATATAACCAATATGTTTTAACATTCAAACATCTCTAGGCAGATTTCCATATCAAAATCAAACAAAACTCCTTTGGACAACAAGCAATTTTAATCTGAAAATTTTCCAGATTTAAGAACAATACTTAAATGATCATTTCTCAAGTTGGAAGTATTAACTGTAATGATACAAAATTTTATAAATACATGTATGTGGTTCAGCCTAGAAAGTTAAAGAAAGGCATTGGGCTGCCAAAATTTAGAGTTTACAAGTGACATCCTCATACAAAAATTGTGTGGGCTATAAATGTCTAGCATAAAGAAAGAATTCCTAATGAGAAGACCCTAAAAATAAAACCAATGTCTCCTCATTGATGGATCCAAAGGAAATGAAGCATTTGTAATTTACATTGGACAACATACCTCAAATATGGATGGATCCAAATCCTCTTGCTTCCTAGTGTCTCCTTTGAATACCTATCTTGTTCAAAAGCTCTCTATAACTTAACAATCTTGAAAAGGAATGCAAACAAGTTTGAGAGACAAAACATTTTTTCACTTGAAGGAGTTCTGAAAAATGACATTTCTATTTTGATTGCTCAGTTAAAACGAGATGAAATACTTCCATTGTCTCCTCATCATGCTCACCAAATAATGATTTGGCTTTCCCACGATCTCTTAATAGCAAGCGTGACTTAACATTTCTCTTAAGCAGTGATGCTGCCACCAACTGCCCTGCAAAGTAAGCCAACTACATTAAAAACCTCCAAGCTGGCATCAAATATGCTCCTCATTTCTTCATTTTTCAGATTATTTCATTATATTTAATTATTATTTTCATTGTTGTTTAGACTTAGTTAGCAGTCCTATAATTCCATTATCTGATTCCCATATCCCCGCTCATATGTTTGTGTTGTTATATTCCTGGATTTTTGAAACTGTATAAACATAGGCCTTCACATTGATTATTAAATCAGGTAAGTTTCATCAGCCTTGCTTTATCCTTTAAATCAGTTTATGGCTCCATCAAGTAGTGTGTATGTTTGTGCATCAATAGCAGCCATGTGTAAATCAGAAGCTATGCACTAGTTGTTAGTCGATGGCTGTTAATAGATCTATTATGAAACATAATGGTATGTAACTGAATAACAGAACACTAGTTTAGTTGTTATTGGATGGCTGTTAATAAATCCAATATGAAACATAATGGTATGTAATAGAATAATAGAACACCCTACATGGAGAGTCTATAAATGAAAGACAGGATTAAAGACTAGCACCTCATTTAATTTATAACTAGTGTAGGTTCCATGCATTTCATAGAATCTGAAAAATGAGCCTCACTATTCATGGTTCATATACCAACCTCTTTTTTCTCTCTTCTTTGAGTAGATGCTCTACCAAAAAGATGTTTTGTTCCCAGCCGTTCAGCCTAGCTATTCAAATCTTTAATACATCTTTGATGCATTAACCAAAAAAAGGAAAGGATCAGTAGCGTCGAATAAGGAGGAGGAGGAAGCTTGGAGAAACCAAATACAAAGATGAAAAGGACAAAGCAATCGATCAAGCTTCACTCACTCACAACCATGTCGGCGGCAAGAAATGAGAACAAAAACCACTCTGATTAAGGAAGAAGATCAAATGAGCTTGACTTAAGGGGATTCAAACCCTAAACCAGCCAACAGTGAATTAGTACCCATCTTTTTTGTACTTCAAAAGGCCAAATAAATCTCCAAAACTGAAACTTCCTCAACAAATCTAGGATTTGAAGAGTAAAAAATGTTACACAGAATAAGAAATTAAGCTTCATTAACAAGAAATACTCCCCCCACCAGCGAATGTATGACGCGGCGCCAGCTTTTACCTACGCTTCCTGATTTGGGGCCGACGATGAGTCTACCAGTGAATGTGAGGGTACCGACAAACCTAGTCTAGTGGAGAAAAGGGGAAGATGAAAGATTAATAGTAGTAAGAAGAGCAACAAAAGGAGAAGGAGAAATATAAGCATACTAGAGAAGCAACAAAGGGCTGTGGTTTTGAGTTTGGGTATGGGTCTGGGTTTGCAGGGGAAAAGCAGCTTAGGCATGGAAGGGAGGGAGAGAGCACAGAGTATTTGGGATGTTGCGGGATGACTCGTCCCTCGTGAGTGTGAGAATAAATGAGTTGAAGGGCATCTTGGTCTTTAGCCTTAAACTTCAGTATCCCTAATACATCCCATATTACTTTTCTGTCTTTTTCAAGTTATAAAAGACTTTTGTGGGTTTTACTAATTGAAATGGTATTTAAATGGGATTTTACCTTATATATTTCATATATCTTAAAGGTATAAATCTAGGATATTATTAGATTATATTATTATAGTTAATATTTTATTAGATTGAGGTTTGCCTATATAAATACTCTTATTTATATTCTCATTGATCTAGAGATTAAGGATTGACTAATATTCAGAGGCATTTGTTTCCCGCTTTTTTTTAGGGGAGATTGAAATTGTTGCTTCAACGCTTAGGCAATGAAGAAAAAGCATCCGGTTGTGGAGGTGGAGAAGAAGAAGTGTTCGATTGGTGCAGAGTACTATGAACTGTATGAGGAAATTGGGCAAACACGGAAGTGCCACAGTTCACCGTGCTCTTTGCAAACCTTTGAATGAGATTGTTGCCATCAAAGTTGTTGATTTTGAACGGGACAATGCTGATCTGAACAACATTTTTTGTGAAGCACACACAATGAACCTAATTGACACTACTACAAAAAGGGGCTTTAGTGGCGTCGCTCCTGTGGCATTTCTTTAAAGAAGTGCCAAAAATAGTTATTTATTTATTTAAAATCAAAATTATTTGAAAGCTTTGGCGCTTACAATTATAAACGTCATAATTGACGTTAACCTTGCATGACGTTTCTCTGAACAAGCGCCAAACAAGGCCTTCAGTTTTTTTTTAAAAAAACAATAGGAAGCTTTGGCGTTTTATGTGGAAGCGCCAAAGCTTCCTATATTTTGTTTTTTAAGAAAAAGAAAATATAATAGGAAGCTTTGGCGCTTCCTTACGAAGCGCCAAAGCATCTTATATTTTTTTAAAAAATATATATATAATAGGAAGTTTATGATTCCAGATTTCACGGTCATGTGGGTTGTAGAGGTAGATTGATCTTTATAGAAAACCGAAGCTTTGTCTCTGTCCAAACCAATCATGCACATCTTAAGGGTGTAAACAGGGTCACATGCGTTCACTGAGTCAGCACAAGCAGAGTCTAACTTATATATTAAAAGTATACATATAGTGTTGACAAAAAAACAGTATACATATAGTAATATATAATAATTACATTTTTGGTGTGTGTATGTCTATAAAGTAAAGAACGGAGAGAGCCAAGGGTCACCACATGCATGGTGTTTTACCGATATTATATATATAATACAATGTATATATGATTTGGTGGTTTCTAAGATAGGAAGCTTTGGCGTTTTATAATAAAACGCCAAAGCTTCCTATATATAAAAAAAAGGATCAAAGATGGGTGTAGATAAAAGCTTCCACATATATTTAAAAAAAAACGAAGATTTGGGAAGCTTTGGCGTTTTATAATTAAACGCCAAAGCTTCCACATATATATTAAAAAAATGAAGGATATGAATCATATGATCATTGCAGATTTTTTTTGGATCAAGATGTGAAGCTTTAGCGTTTTATAATAAAACGCCAAAGCTTCCACTATTACAAAAAAAAATGAAGGATAAGGCAAATCATTTATCATTGCAGTTGTTTTTGGAGGGGAAGCTTTGGCGTTTTGTAATAAAACGCCAAAGCTTCCACAATTATTAAAAAAAATGAATTTGGAGGGGAAGCTTTGGCATTTTGTAATAAAACGCCAAAGCTTCCACAATTATTAAAAAAAAACGAAGGGATCATCTTTACCGAAAGGGAGAAGAATCACGTGAAAGCTTTGGCATTCATTGAAAAGTCAAGTCAAAAAAGAATAGAGAAGAATCACGTGAAAGCTTCCACCTGCATATTTGTTTTTTCATTGACAAGGCAAGTCATATCTATCTTGAATAGTAATCTATACATTGATAAATCACTTTCCAAACTTTATAGCTGGCCATCCAACAGCTCCTTGAAGAGGTTGGACATAAATCACTTTTTGTGACATTGCATATTTGCATCTGCGCATTGAAGAAGAACAAAACCTGCAGACTTGTAGGAGCAATCCTGTTTGGTGTACAAGCTTTGGAGTTCAATGCTTATGGAAGGCACGAAACCAGAAGGTGTTTTGCAACGAAGAAACCAACGCCACAAGACTGGTCAATGAGGTTCTGTCTTTCTCTAAACATGTTACTCACGCTCTTCCTTGCCCTCACGCTCTTCCTCAACTCCCTCGACCATTGAAAGCCATTGTCAGAGCTCGCTGTTGGGAAAGAATCATAGGTTGGCCATTTACTTGATGAGAATCATGACTTCTTTTACAATATGCCTTTATACTTGGTGGATCACACAATGGTTTTTTTTTAATTACAACTATATTATGATGGTTGGAAATTGGCATTTCTGAAGTATTCAAAGCTGCTTGCTCTAATTCCCTGTACACGGCCCCACCATTAATTAGTTCCCTCTGATTCCCACTTTGATCCATGTTAGTGATATGAACTATATTCGTATTAATTGAAGTGACCAACAGGAAGCCATATGCGGTAGCAGGGCTCCTTATAAATGCATATGTACAACGCCTAGGACATGTTGTTAAAAAAATTATAATAGAAAAAAAAATTCAGTTAGCTTTAATTTAGTTTTTTTTAAAGGAATTTTTGGCTCTTTCTAAGGAAGCGCCAAAGGTTTCAGTTTTGTTTTATAACATTAATGGCACTTATATAAGAAGTGCCATAGATACTCACACCTTTTTTTGTCACTTTTTATATAAGCGCCATAAAAGGTAATATAAATGTTAAAAATTTTTAACACCCGCCATTGTTGCGTCCCGCCACTATCGCTTTCCTGCTTTTCTTTTCTATTGTCCCCACCCCCTTTCCTCTGTTTGACCGGCGACAAGTAGAAGCTTCTTTGGTCCCCCACTTGCTATTTTTTTTGTCTCCTCCTCATGCAAATATTTGTAAACATTTGTTCGCCACTTTCATTACATCATAGAGCTTCGTTGCGGTACAAAGCTTTCTCCCACACATGTTCTTTTTCTTTTTGGCTGGTTGCAGTACAAAGCTTCCTACAGAAGCTCCTATAAGTGTTGTTTGTTTTTTAACATTTTATTCACATTTTTTTAATTAAAATATGTATGACTATTATATATTTGCTTATACTTTTCTATAGAAGTACATGTTGTCAATAGTGAAAGAGTTGGGAATGGCACTGTTGAAATGGTCAAATTGGGTAGAAGTGTTATAAATGCCGCTGGTAGTTTAATCAATGATTATTTTTTAACCAATTAATTTAATAAATGCAGGGTTGTATTTTTGTTGGCTTGTTATGGACCCAATTATTTTAATTACGACATGTAGTAGTGTTGGCCAATATGATTTATTTGGTGGTGAGTTGTGAACATTATTTAGATGTTGTGGGATTAATAGGTTGATTATTTGTGATTTAAGAAGAGTGTTTAATATTTTGTAAAACTTTAAATTTTGAAATGTTATGCTGCTAAATTTACTTTTTTTAAAAAATAAATAACAAATAAAGAGAACTTTAAGAGGCAAGCAACTGACCACTTATAAAAATATATATGTTTAAGGTATAGATGGATCGAAAATGGATGTCATCTAATCGGTGCTTAAGAGAATATATTGATGGGGTGAAAGAGTTTATTAGATTTGCAAGCGAGCATGCAAATGATCCTAACAAAATCCTATGTCCTTGCTTATCTTGTTGTTATGGAAAGCGGATTAGTCCATTTGATTTGCTAGATCATTTAGTGTGTCATGGAATTGATCAATCATATACACGATGGACAAGGCACGGTGAGACGGATGATGCAGATCGTGGTCAAATACATACCATGATCGGTGCTTCAAATGAGTTTGACTCATGCATGTGTGATAAAGATGATGGTCTTCAAGAAATGCTAAATGCAGTTGAAGGGGTGCTTTATAACCGTCCTCAAGAATATGAGAAGTTGAAAGGTGATGCAGAGAAGCCATAATATGCTGGTAGTACTAAATATACAAGATTGCTAGTAGTGTTGAAATTGTACAACTTTAAAGCACGCTATGGATTGAGTGATTCTAGTTTCACCGCATTACTTGAAATTGTGCAAGATATGCTCCCAGAAGAAAATGTACTTCCTACCAAGACATATGAGGCAAAGCGAATATTTTGCTCATGGGTTATGAGAAGATTCATGCATGCCCTAACGATTGCATATTATTTCGAAATCAATATGCAACGTTAGAGAAGTGCCCTAAATGTAATGCATCTCGATATGGGAAAAAGAAAGGAAAGAGTCCCTCGAAGGTCGTATGGTATTTTCCAATTATCCCAAGATTCAAGCGATTATACAGTAATGAGGAGATTGCTAAGTTGTTGACGTGGCATGCAGATGAAAGGATTGAAGACACGAACCTTAAGCACCCTGCGGATGCCCCTCAATGGAAAAAAATTGATCATGACCATCCTGACTTCGCGAATGAAGAAAGGAACCTATGCCTTACACTTTCAACTGATGGAATCAATCCCCACGGGGTTCAGAGTAGTACACACAGTACATGGCCAGTGATATTGATGATTTATAACCTTCCTCCACACTTGATCATGAAACGCAAGTATATGATATTGTCTATGTTAATTTCTGGGCCAAGGCAACCTGGAAATGATATAGATGTATACTTGGCTCCTTTAATTGATGACTTGAAGCTACTTTGGGAAGAAGGCGTCAATATGTATGATGGGTACAGGGAAGAAAGTTTCAATTTGAAAGCCATGTTGTTTGGCACAATTAATGATTTCCCTACTTATGGTAATTTTTCCGGATATAACGTCAAAGGATATTATGAGTGCGCTATATGTGAAGATGACACTCATTTAATGCGACTAGATCATTGTAATAAAAATGTATACATGAGACATCGAAGATTCTTACCATCAACACATTATTGGAGGAAGTGGAAAAAGGCTTTCAATGGTAAGTCAGAAGAAGGTAGCCCACCGAAGATGTTGACCGGTGCTCAGGTTTTTGAGAAGGTTAAGCATATGGATAACGATTTTGGCAAGTCTTTTGCAAAACAATTCGAGACAATCGGTTGGAAAAAGAATTCTATTTTCTTTGAACTTCCATATTGGAAGTCCTTGTATGTGAGACATTTTCTTGATGTGATGCACATAAAAAAAATATATGTGATAGTCTCATTGGCACATTGCTCAGTATACGAGGAAAAAGCAAGGACAGTGTAAATGCGAGGTTGGATTTGGTTAATTTGGGAATAAGAGAAGAGTTGGCACCAGTTGAGCAAAGGCACCGTACTTATCTACCTCCAGCGGCTTACACTCTATTGAGGAAAGAGAAAAAATTATTTTGTGAATTTCTGGAAGGAATTAAAGTTCCAGAGGGGTATTCTTCAAATATAAAGAACTTTGTATCAGTGAAAGAGTTGAAGCTAAAGAACCTTAAATCTCATGATTGTCATGTGCTCATGCAAAATTTTATACCGATTAGTATACGGTCAATCTTACCCAAAAAAGTAAGGAACACCATTACTAAACTTTGCATGTTCTTCAAGTTAATTTGCAGTAAAGTGGTTGATTCAACGAAGTTACAAGATTTGTAAAGGCTGATTGTTTGTACTATGTGTGAACTTGAAATGTATTTTCCCCCTTCATTTTTTGACATTATGGTCCATCTAACCGTATACTTGGTGAAAGAGGATCAATTATGCTGTCCAGTGTACTTGAGATGGATGTACCTGAATGAGCGATTTATGAAAATTTTAAAGGGGTATGTGAAAAATAGATATCGACCAGAGGGTTGTATAGCTGAGCGGTATATGGTTGAAGAAGCAAGTGACTTCTGTGCTGAATTTCTATCAAATGTTGACCCCGTAGGTATCCCCAAGTCTCGTCATGATGGGCGAAGATCAGGGAAAGGAACAAGTGGGAAGGATGTAATAAGGATATCGGTGACTGAATGGGAACAAGCTCACTTGTATGTGCTTCATACATTGATGAGGTTAAACCATTTGTTGACGAACACAAGGCCGCTATGAACACCTAATTTTGTCCGGGCACCACTAAAAAAATACAAAAAAAATTGATAATGATTAGTGTCTAAATTGGCAATCATCATTGAAAAGGAAAAAAAAAAGAAAATTAAAATAAATCCCCTCATTGATATGATTGGCATTGTCATTCATTAAGGGAAAATAATAAATAAAAAAAATAAAAAAAAATAAAAAAAAATCTCATTTATGTTGATAGGTTTAAATTAGGAAGTTACTTGTGGGGAGAATAATGAAAAAAATTACAAAATGAAAAAATCTCCACTAATGGTAATTAGGTCAAGTTAGGAAGTTTTATCAATAGAAAATACAAAAAAAATAAAAAAAACGAAAATTAAAAAAAAAGGAGCATTTATGAAGAAAACCCTACCTTGAGACTATAAATAGGAGTGCAAGGGTTGAAGCAAGGGAGGAGAACTTCAGTGGAAAAAAGGCTAGTGAGAAAAGGTAGAAAGAACATACCACACTTTTTACTTCTCTTGTTCTTATGATCAAATGACAGGGTCTTTTTGGACACATATTTATCACATTGGCCTAGCAATACCATCACCCACAAAATAGCTTAGAAATTGCGTCAGGGTCTTTCATTTGCTTTAAAGTGATAGTGATGTTGCTTTGCCTCAATCTATATCCACATGGCATGCATTCTTGATACGTGTGACTATGTATGTATTTGTTTTATTATTTGTTTTGCTTGCCATAACACCTCTTGTGCAGCATCTAAGATCAAGAAGCATGCCCGCATGTGATTTGTTCAACTTCAGTGTGCAGTGCTAAGGGCGTAAATCATATTTTCTCCATCCATCCCATTGCTATTTTGCTCCATCACTTAATTGCTTGTATGGTCTGCTAGGACGATGCATTAAAAGAATTATGTGGGTTTTCATTGTCCCATTGAATTGTTTTATATGACATTGCTGGACTTGTTGCATTCGGGATCAAGAGGTATGTACTGCCTTATCTTCTTATGTTACTAGGTGTCATGCTTAATAAATATAGATAATGTGATTGTACTTGCCTCGCGTTTATTATGTTGTTCTATCACCCTATCTCTTGTTGTAGTGGGGTTCAAAGGAAAAAAGGTACGCATAAAACTCCTCACCTTTGACTTCCTTTTTGTTTAACTTGTGCTACTTTTTCTTCTTTTTTCTTTATTCCTTTCTTAGGTCCTCTTTCAAAAAAAAGAAAAAAATATTTTAACACATTTTTATAAATGAAAATAAAATGGAAAAACTTTCTTTCATGAAAAATAAAAGAAGTTCTTTCATAAATAAAAAAAAAGGTTTTTTTAAAAAATAAAAAATAAAAAACACAAACCAAACAAAAAATATTTTTTTCAAATAAATTAAATAAACATTTTTTCTAAAAATCACCAACCAAGTGACACGCTTTTCTACCCCCCGAACTACGTGGGTTTTGATCCCTCTAGAGGGTACTAGGCCCTAGGTTTTCATCCTAGGTCAAGTCCAATTTTGTAAATAAATATATTTTTTCTTATTTTCTTATTATAAATAAATATTTTTTTTAAATAAGTATATTTTTCCTTATTGTAAATAAGTGTTCTTTTTTTTTTCTTCTATTTCTTTCATTTCATTTAGTTTCGTAAATATTCTTTTTTTATTTGGGTAATTATAATAATGTTAAAGGCCATAATATTTTTAAATAATTAACTTAGGGTAACCATTCTTATGAATGGGTGTTGTGGGGTGCCTAACACCTTCCCCACACACAATCGACTCCCGAACCCTAAATGGTTTTTGTAGATCAGTTTCCATTTTTAAAAAGGTTTCCAAAATTATCCTTTTTTCAAAAATTTTGGTGGCGGCTCCATGTTTTCCAAATTCCGGGCGCTACAGCCGCACTTCGATTGGCACATGGTGACAAGAATGAAAATTTTATAACAAAGAAACACAACAAACATTTTCCAAGTTGGTTAAAAAGGCGCATTAAAGATGAGGTGGAGAGGAATCCTGATCTAATTTCTGAAAACTTGAGATGGCTATCGAATGGACCGAGCTTAAGTGTATTATCTTATAATGGTTATGCAATCAACGGTTACACCTTTTACACACAAGAACATGATACAAGTAGCACGATGCAAAATAGTGGGGTAACACTTGTTGCTGATTCTTGGCATAGATCCAGTGTCAAAGACATGCACCCTATCTACGCACCAATGTCAAACTTTGGTGTAATTGAACAAATATGGGAGTTAGATTATACTGTGTTGAGGGTCCCTGTCTTCAGGTGTAAGTGGGTTAACAACAACAGTGGATTGCGGACAAATAAGTTAGGGTTTGTTCAAGTAGACCTTTCTAAAGTTTGGTATAAAGATGATCCTTTCATTTTAGCATCACAAGTAGAACAAGTGTTTTTCGTTCCCGATCCTGCTAAGAAGAATTGGTCCATTGTAGTTCCATCAAACAAGAATCATCAAGAACAAGTTGGTACTACAAGTAATGAATATTTGAATATTCCAGAGGATACTCTTTCCTTTGAGATGTTGTGGTCAAGATATATTGATAGAAATGAAGAAGATGAAGACGAACATTTATATATGAGACATGATCATAAAGAAGGGACATGGTTTTTAAATCAAACAAGAAAGAGAAAATGATGATAATGAGTGTCTTGATTTTTTAGTATATATGTTTTATTACATGTATTCATATATTCCAACTTAATTTACTTTTATTACTATGATTGTCAATATGCACTGATATTTTTGTCTTGTTTATTTAACTTGTAGGAAAATGGATCCCTACAATGATCAAGCAGTCTTTGAAGCCCACAATGAAGATGCAGTTGATCCTCACATTGAGCAAGCAGCCTTTGAAGCCGCTGTAGTCCGAGGTAGGACTGTGATGCATAAACTGATCAAACTAAGGAGCAAGGGCATTATGTTAGAGCTTGAGTGGAATGACAAGGGAAACCCAATTGGTAAAAATGCTAGCAACTTTATTAATTATATTGGGACTATTTCAAAGAAAGAGTCCCCATTACAATTTCAGATTGGAGACGGGTAAAGAAGGACTATTTTGATATGCTTCTGAGTTTAGTTACGGTAAACATTATTTACTTTATTATTCCGGTTGTTTTGTTGCATGAATTACAATCTAACAAAGCATGTGTGGTTTTTTTGTTACAGTCTATCTTCATTATCGATGACGACAAAGACAAATTCGTGCTCGCAAAATGTGGCAAACTTTTGAGATGTTTTCGTTCCAATCTTATCAAATTCTACTTGCGGGACACAGATGGCAATATCATTCATACGCCACCACAGTTGTACGATGGAATAATAACACAAGAGCAGTGGGATGAGTTTTTGAGCACACATCTACCACGGAGTTTCTAGTAATACAATATTAGCCCTTACAGACTACTTGCAATGTAATTGAAATTAATATTTATTGAAATTATTTGCATTTAAAAAGGAATGAAGTGATAGAAATCGTGAAAGCGCAAGCAACATGGCATACCGATACTTAAAAGGACCACTATCGTATGCAAAGTTGGAGCAACAATTGGTAAGAACTTATAATCATTTCATATGAATATAATTTAGATGACTAATTTTTAACTACAACTAACTTTGTTATAAAGGTCAAACAATCACATTCTGATGTCACACACATGCCACGTCATAATTTGTGGCTGGCCAACGTCACTAATAAAAAAGGAGAAATTCCCAGCAAACAAGCCAGAGAAGTTGCAGAATATTGTATAAGTGGTGGATTATTCATAAATATTTTGCTTTGATTAAATGATTCTATTTTATAATAACTAATATTATTGCAATTGTTGTTGTGATAGCAAAAAATGACGCAGGACCAACCAGAGTTGATGAATTATGTTGGTCGTGACGATTTACTCAGCAGAGCTCTTGGAGCTCCTGAGTATCATGGTCATCTTCGTGGTACTGGTTTTGCAGTCACCCAAACATCATACTTCGGATGCCAAAAGCGACCCAACAAAAATGACTTTATGCAACTACAGGAGCAGATTTGTGACTACAAGCAGCAACTGGAACAGCATATGAGTGTCTACAAGCATCCAGTAGATGAGCAGATGAGTGTCCACCAACACCAAATAGAACAATTTAACGATCATATGCGATTGATGCAAGAGCAAAATACATTATTGAAGGCTTAAATTGACACTTTACTGCTTTCTCGGCCAGCACCAAGCCCAATGTGTGATAGCACAAGTGTGAAGAATGATAGTTGCCCCTCCACGCCTAAAGTCCCAATTCCTTTTGTAATTAATTTCTTCTCTAGTTAACTTTTTGTTATGTTTTAAATTAGTGTACCTTAATATTGACTCCATCTTTCATAGGGCGAATCGGCGTGCAAGCTGCACGTTGATAAATCTTTCAAGCATGCAGTTGCTGTAGGAGTTCTCTACAACACCGACACTAATATCCTTCATGGTTCACTATTGCCTGAGAACACACTTAGAGTCAAGGTTGACGTGTGCATAGATGCAGATGCCCTCCTACCAATCCCTTCTCTAGATGAACAAATAATGGTAAAAGATGTTGTTGGTGGTTATGTTGTATGGCCAATAGGTCTGATTGAGCCATATCAAAAGGTAGTTTAATTTACAATTCCTTCTACTTATTCTATATGCACTTCTATCTAAAAAACTACATGATTAAATTTTAATGATTTTTGTAGGTTGCTACTAGTCATAAAGGAAAAAGAATTGAAGGCCATAAGAAGAACTCACATTGTTCAACAACCCAACAGAAGTCCCAACCTTCTACTAGCAAACGAAACAACAAACCAATGGTCTCGTATCGCAACAGTTGGCATCAATGGTACAACAATTGATCCTCCAAGGAGGTCAGGAAATACGTTTTCATCCGGACATCTATAATGTAGAAGGTGTAATTGATCATGTCGATGGTGCTGTGTTGAATGATGTGCTTACTTGTGGAAGGATAGGTGGAACAGCTATCAACTTATGGATCAGGTATTCGTCTATCATTGTTATTATTATTCATCATTCAATTTTTTTTGTGGAAATGACATTGTTTGTTTGATATAAAGGCATTTGTACCATGATGAGATAGTAGGTACGGATAGGATGCAAAGATTCGTCTTTGTTAGCCCACACCTCTTTGGCCAGCATAGGATGAGAGATTTGGAAGCACAGTCTAATGAACTTAGAGACTGCTTTATGCTTAGAGCAACCCCTAACAAGCTCTTTTTTGTGCCATACAATGTAGGGTAAGTGATTTGTGACAATATTTAAATGTATGTTTTTTATTTTTTCACTTTCACCATGAAATGATTGTCCAAATAAAATTTTCAAAATGTGTTTTTAGGGAACATTGGATATTAATTGTTGTCCATCCAGCAGCAACAGAAAGCCCTCGCATTTACTATCTAGATCCTATAGAAACTGCTTATCCAGAGAATCGCCCTGATATGCTGATTATCTTCAATAAGTAAGTGTATGGGTGTATGTGTAAATCTTTTTGTATGTGATTATTGAATAACCAAAATTAATCAGGAACTTCTTTATTTTATTACTGCATTAACCGCATATAGAGGAAAAGCTGGATTGACCTACTCTAGACGCAATGACGCGGCCAACAGCTGTGCGTGGAGGAAGATTATGGTACTTATATGAATTTACTCCATTCTTGTTAGTAAAAAAAATTTATTCAAAAATTGACATAATTATTTCATTGTATTGTTGCAGTGTCCATTCTAGCCGAATGATAATGATTGTGGTTATTATGTTATGAAATTTATGAAAGATATAGTTACTCATCGCCACCTTGTAATTCCTGTGAAAGTAAGTTCCCTTTAGTTGCAATTGATATTGTGTTTTAATTTTAATTGACAAAGTGTCTAAATTTAGTGATTTTCATTCTTTGTATACATGATTGTTTATGAAGTATTATGAAGATGCACGTTGTGCTGAGCTGTTTGACCATCAAATGGATGAAATCATTGAAGAATGGTGTGAATATATGGTCAAACAATTAGTTAATTTAGGCATGTAACTTCTTTCTTGCCTATTCTTATTTTGTTTAATCATTTATAAAATTAGTTGTACACTATATAATCATTGTTAATACAATATATTTTGTAGTTGTTAAACATTATAATTATTCATTGTAGTTATTTGAACAAATGACCATCATCGTTTTGTATTGTAATATTTGCCTATTAGACGAAATATATGGTCATTTGCTTACTACTATATATGGTCATTAAGTATTACACTGCACAGGAAAATTTTTTTTTTAAAATTATTAAAAAAAATTAAACTTACTTTGGCGTTTGAAGGTAAAATGCCAAAGGAGGGGTACCCTCTTTTGGCGTTTAAAGGAAAAACGCCAAAGGAGGGGTAGCCCTCCTTTGGCGCTGTCCTCCCGAAATGCTACGTATAATTAATATATTTATTTAATTTAATAAAGTAACGTATGGCGTTTTTGTAAATTGAAAAGCGCCACAGGAATTTTTAATAGCGTCAAAAGCTTTGGCGTTTCTTAAATGACAAAGTATTTTATAAAATAAGCGCCATTACACTACTTTTTTGTAGTAGTGTGAACATCCATTTGTCCTTAAATCACACTGATCATTCGTTAGTGATCATAATCTCTGGTCTGTGATGCAATATATGGCTGGTGGTTCCTGCCTTCACATCTTGAAAGCTGCTCACCCTGATGGTTTTTTATTATAGTGATAGGCAATACATTTGTGCGCAAGGCTATGACTTGAAGGCTGATATTTGATCATTTAATTTGGCATAACTGATGGCATTGGAACTTGCCCATGCTCATGCTCCTTTCTTATAACAATTGGCCTCAATGATGAAGGGGATAACAAGTTCTCTCTATCATTTAAATGGATGGTCTATGACTGTTTAAAGAAAGATCCTTCGAAACAACCAACCTCCAAAAAGTTGTTGAAGCATTAATTCTTTAAGCTGGCTCGCTCAAATGATATGTGTGTTTGGATTAACTTTTGGAGAACAACTTTTACGATTTACGAGGTAAGTATGTAAAATGACTTTTGTCTCAATTTGTGAAAAAGGGCTTTTGAAACCGCGGTTTAAGGTTACCCAAACACACAAACTTCAAGCTTGATGATTTGAGAGGCTGATGCTTCCTTGGATTCTAACGCCCCTATAGCATGTCCAAACTCCTTTTCTGCAATACATGAACATGACAAGCCATCATCAAGTCAAGGCCAAAATCCATCTCAAATTAAATCATGGTAGATTTTTAATGTGTCTCCCATGAAGTTACCCCCTCCCTCCATATTAGGGCTGTACATGAACCAGACCGGGCCGGGCAGGTCAGCAACCCGTGGTCTGGTCCGGAAGGGTGTTCGGGCTGGATAGTCCAGTCCAAAGCCCGGTCCAACCTGGAGGAAAACCCGATGGCAGTCGGGTTGGGCAGACTAGACCAGACTGGACCGGGTTAGTGGTCCAGTCTGGCCTAGTCCAGACTTCTTTTTTTTCGGACAACCTCAATTTTTGTTTCCAGAACCTAAAATTAAACAACTACATATATCTCCTGATCTTAAATCCTAAAACGGTATAACCAAATCTGACGCCAAAAAAAGAATCTGAAACCAAACCTGATGCCAAAAAAGAACCCTAAAACCAAACCAACATTACTATAATATCTTGCATATCATGACTATATCAAAATCCCTGATTCAAACAAATAGATCCATATTCATCATTCATAAGAATATATCATCAAAATATATTCATCATTCAGCAAATAGATCAACATTCATCAATATCATCAAAATATCATGAATATCCAGTAATGCTGGGCGCCTGGGCAGATAGAAATATATTGATAAATTCTTCAATATATATATAATGACAAACAGAATAATTCATAATTTGCATCTGCCCCATAGATAACCTGCCCTTAGATAACAACTGACAAGTATCCTTAAAATAATTAAAGGGCACAAGTCTAAATAAGGATCAAATACTCAAATTACAACCAAAGTTCAAAGTCCACCAAAAGATCAACTAAAAGGCAAAAGTCCATAATTCTAAACCTGAGAAGGTAATAGTGTAATACCAAGTCTATGACTCAAAACAAAATATCAAACATCAAGATAATCTAATTTAAGCTCCAAACTTTGTCATAGCAGCAAAAAATGAAGTCCATTTGTGCTTTTAATCAAGTTCCTCCATGGATGTCACAGCAGCTCCAACATCAGTCACACATGAAGCATCTAGAAAGATAAAATACAGAAAAATTAAATTTTTTACAAAGATATGATAAAGTAACAACTAGTTTTATTAAAAACATTACCAGAGTCTTCAAAGTTGTCAAATTCATGAATTAGTTCAGTGAGTTCTGACAGTGATTGCCCAGAAGTAAGCCAATTTTGAGAACAAATAAGAGCCTCAGTCATTCTAGGTGACAATGAGCTTCTATATTGATCAACCACACAACCTCCTGTGCTAAAAGCAGATTCAGAGGCAACTGTAGAAACTGGGATGGCCAAAATATCACATGCCATGCAAGAAAGGATTTTTTATTTCATAGAATTAGCTTTCCACCAAATCAAAATATTAAAATCAGAAGAAATAGGGACATCATCAGATGCAGCAAGGTATTTTTCCAACTCAATTTGACAGTCATTTGAGCATCTTTGTTTCACTGTTACTAACCATTGAAGACCTGGATCATGATCCTCCACATTTCCTACAACACTTAGTGAGGCTGAAGGTGCACTAGAAGATGAGGCAATATTTGATTCAGAAGTGACACCAACCAATACAGAATATTCATCAAACAAACGATATAAACAATCCTTGACCTTGTCATTCATAGCCAAACAAACGTCATTGTCATGAAACAGATTCTCAAATATGTGATTAACATATGCCATCTTGTAACGAGGATCTAATATGACTGCAATTATCAACAAAGGGTTCATAATTTCAGCCTTACCCCAATATTTTTCAAACTTTCCATTCATGTTGAAAGACATATCAGCAAGGAGAGGATCTGCATTCAGAATATTTCTTTCCAACAGCTGCTGAACACGTGCAATTTGATGGAAACATGAGTTTGAAGTTACATTAATGGAAGATGAGAACATTAATGTGATATCAAAAAAAACTTTCAAGAACTTCAAGAAGATACGTGCACGATTCCAATCTTCTGCTGTTGGGGGGCATCACATTTTTTCTGTTTTGCTTCACGTGAATCATGCTCCCTCTTTAAGAAATCACGTGGTTGATGCCTATTATTGGAGACCTCACTTGAATCAAGCATATGAACATCATGTGCTTCAAATTCATGCCTAGGGGGGCAAAGTGTACACAATAGTCATCATCCTCATCACTCATTCTGTCAAAGACCTTTTGGAATTTCAATGCTACCTCCAACATTAAGAATGTTGAATTCCAACGTGTTGTCACATCGAAACAGACAAGGCTTTTTGTATCAATCCGTTCAGCTTCAGCAAAGGCCTTAAATTTAGCAAAACGTGATGGGGATGAGCGAACATACTTGACAGCACCTCTAAAACTTTCAAAGTTATCTTTCAAATCTTTCAACCCTTCACAAACTATCAAGTTCAGGATATGAGCACAGCACCTAAGGTGAAGATATTCTCCATTACATATTAACCCCCTCCAACTCTTCAAACGCTTCTTTAAATAGGATAATGCTGTGGCATTTGATGAGGCATTATCCATTGTAATAGTAAAAACCTTTTCAATTCCCCAATCCAATAAACACCTCTCTATGGTCTTCCCTATTGTGTCCCCTTTGTGATCCTCAATCATAGAAAAATTGAGGATCCTCTTATGCAAATTCCATTTAGGATCAATAAAGTGGGCAGTTAAACATAGGTAATTAAAATTCTGACAAGAAGTCCAGCAGTCCATAGTAAGACAGACCCGACTTGCACATGTCCTCAAAATCTTCTTCAAAACCTTGATCTCTCCAAGGTATAACTGCCAGCAATCCCTACCAATTGTAATTCTAGAAGGGATTTGAAATCGTGGCTCCAACTGCTTCACAAATTTCTTAAATCCAGGCTTCTCAACAATCCTAAAAGGCAACTCATCACAAATGATGAACTCAGCCAAGGCTCTGCGTATTTGCTTCTCATTGTACACATGTGGAACTAAGGCCCTTCCTTGTGTGGCATTCGACAAGTAGTTTAGTAGGGGCTGCTTCTTATCTGCCTTGTTAGGGTTTTTTGGACACTTCAACAAATGCCTTTTCAAAGAAGTTGTCCCATGCTTGTTAGGATCGCAAGCATAGTCGTTGTTGCAATGCTTGCAATATGCTCTTATCTCTCCATTTGTTTCTTCTAAAGAAATCTTCACTAAATGATCCCAAACTTGAGATGTTTTTGGTTTGCTTCGTTCTGGTTCCTTTCTCTTCCTAGGATTTTCACCCCCATTTATTTGAGCATCTTCAGAGGGTTCTGCTGCAGTAGGAGGAGGAACAGATGTTGCAGCTGCAGGTAATGGTGGAAGCATGGGAGAAATAGGACTACTAGAAGGAGTTGTAGAAGGTGCAGACCCAGTCAGCTTGTTATCATCAGATTGGGGAGTGATTGAGGCCCCATTATTAGGGGTTGTTGACATAGAATCATGCTCTTCCATTTCAATTTCAGCAAATACCTTCAAGAAATCAAAGAATTAAATATATCAAATAAAACTGAATGTAAATTTGGTAATAATACTAAGTGAAAAACTGAACATCATCAATCACTCAGTGTAATAGAAGATGCAAATAATTGTATATATACATCCAACAAACAAGTTTAAAATGTAAAGAACCTTAGCTATATTTTCATGTTGATATTTTAGGCTATCGATTCTATATATAAATCAGCTTAACCACTTAATCAGTGTGACAGAACCAGAACATGAAGGCTAATGAGTCCAAACATGCAAATATATATATATATATATATATATATATATATGACTTTTCATGAGTCTAAGGTGCTCAAAGTTTGTGAAGAATGTGAGGACAGATCTACATTCTCAACGTTTAACAAGCAAATATAATCAAGTAAACATAAAATTAAAGTAAATGCATGGTGTACATTTAAAGAGATAGAAGAAAAGAATAAGCATCAGCATACGTCTATTTTGTGGGTTTGCATCAATTATCATTTTGGGATGTAATTTGAACCTACTTAATAATTTAAGTAATAGTTTGGGCTAAACTATTTTTTTAAACTTCTAATGCACTAATGAAAACTATAAGATGCCAAGACAATGACAGAAATGTAGCATCAAATTATTTCTAAACCAAATAAGGCAGCAAACAATTGATATCATTGGCAACTCACCAAACCAACATTTAAGAATTTGAATTTCAAAGGGAAGAGGAGCAGAACATTTCAGAAGCATAGGGAGAATAAGCCATCAATTCAGGGAACAAGCCTCCATTAAAAGACATTGTAAGCTTTCCAACAAGCCACATATCATGTTTATTGGAGTCTTATAAAAATTGTAGATCAACTGCCATTTCTACTTGAAAGCTCTGTAACTAATACTATATGTCAATGTCTACCTTTAAAAGAATATTAATTGATATCATTAGAAAGTTCTTGGAAGAACATTTATCAGTTATGGCAGCAACTAAAAAAACACTTGAAGAACACACAAACGAAAAATATTACAGCATATTGGAATTTGGACTGTGACGCATTTTGAGCAGTTGAATGTACACCAACAATGATTCACAATTGCATTAATTTTCGCTATAGAATAGAATAAAGCAGTAAAGCACCATGAATAAAATACAGTACTACACTCAATTTGGTATTCAATGGCCAAGAATAAAATAAGCATTCCCTTGTGCATTAACGATAGAACGAAGCAACGAACTCAAGGGAAAACTGGAAAAGTGATCAACGAACACCGAAGAAGAAAACTTGAAGCTTAAAGAAGAGAACTTGAGGCTTACCTAGTGCTGTGACAGTGTGACCAAAAACTCGTGGACAGAGAAGTTGAGAACTCAAGCACAGACGGTCTTCAAGCTTCAAGAACACAACTTGCGGACAGAGAAGAGGAGAAAACTCATGGACAGATGATCTTGAGGCACGATCAGCTCCGAAATGGTGCTAATGCAGCCGCTACGCGTCGGATTGAACAGATGAGAACGGGAGGACGGAGAGAACTCAGAGAATTTAGGGTTAGGGTTTGGAGTTGGACTTTCGAGTTTCGACTCAATGAGGAGCGGAAGCCGGAAGGAATGCCCAATGCCAAATGGATATAAGCATTATTAAGGAATGCCTCAATGCGACGTCGTTTAAGCTTGGTTGGGGTTTTTTTTTTTTGCTGTAGGCTATATAACTATATATTAACATATAAAATTAAAGCAATTCACCGGGTAGGACCGGGCATACTGGTCCAGGACCCTAACCCGGTACCCGGTCCTACCCGGACATCGGGTCAGACCCAGTCTGACCCGAATATGCTGGTTTGCTATCCCAATTTTTTGAATTTGGATCGGGTCGGGTTTGCCGGGTTTCATGTGCAGCCCTACTCCATATATTCCAGGAGAAAGGGAGAAGCTGCAACATCAGCTACAGTTCCCCTAATGAGGGATGATGAGCTTTCTGAACTTTCGTCTAAAGAGGACGAAAAGCAAAGGTACCAGTTGTTCAACGTAAAAGACGGTTTAAGGTTAGAGCTGAAAATGTTTCCTAGGATCAGCCAGTCCTTTCACAAGCATGTATCACTGGTGGTTTGATTTGCATCTCTTGTCAGATGAAAGTGTTCATATATAGTTATGGAATTTGTTTATTAAGTAATATATTTTGTACAAGTAAGAATATATTGTGGATTAATAAACTCATATTACGTGCTTACTCACTCTTATTTACTGTTGTGGTAATTTTGTTTTCTTTACGAGTGAAGTAGAATATTAACTTAAAATTTATAATATCACAATACTGATCATATATCAAATATTAATATAAGATATAATATCCCAACACTGCAAAGTTATAAGTTCATTAACTAAAAATTAAAATAAATAGCACAACATAAATTTATATTAGATTTTTCAAGTTCGAAACAAATCTTTATATGACATTATTAACAACAGGGAAATGACAAGTAAGGGTGCATATCTTAACCATAAATATCAACCTCCATGCATCAACAATTAATATCGACCTGCACCACATAATTTTGTTTTTGACAATTAACTTTTATTTGTGCTCCCTTACTTGTTGATGGCAGCACCTTAACTCGTCAATGAATGCACTCACTTGTTAATATACATGAACCGTACAAAATGATAACATACAATGATTATTACAATTGTCTTTTGTTTATTATTTGTTTTACTTTTGGTAGTAAAATTGAAAAATACAAATTGAATGCTGCTTCTCTCCATATTTGGTATTTTATGGGTAGTAGTCATTAATCTTAATGCTCTTTGCTCTTCCCTCCAAAAACAACCAGTTTCGGAACAGGGAATTGGAATAAAGTTTGTAAAGTTTAGCCATCTTATCACCAATCACTACCAAGGAGCTTCTAAAATCTTATATTGAGTTAACAATTTAGAACAACAACCTCATACTTTAAAAGCTTAAGCTTAAAACAACAAGGTTCTCTACAGTTTTAAGCTTCAAAATTTTATTTTAATGCACATTCATTTTCAATGAAAAAAGCAACACCTGTAAATGTTTCATGATAAATAACTATCACATTGTCTTTTTCAAACTTCACACGACGTTTACTCCAAATCTAAAATTCCAGGTTTTTAAAATTGTTCTTTTTTTTTTTTTTTTGAATAAAGAGGACAAGAGTTATCTCTTAGGGTTTGTCACATGGACATTATATTTACATAGCAAAGAAATAACAAAATCAATAAAATCTTAGTCTATATCAACTAATATTTGATCCTAACAACAAGCTAGTGGAACCTGTAGTAGACTTAGTTCATTGTTCACTTCCTATGCTAGTTTAGCTAAAATATTAGCACATTTCAGTGTTTCCCTATGAGAATGAATGATTTTGACATCCCAGCTTGAAAAAATCAATGCTCTAATGGCGTATGAGAAATAATGAGTATAATATATGAGAGAAAATGTGTATTTAATAAGAGTAAAATAGGAAAAAGAAGCTTACATTTTCAGATAAAAAGTAAAAGTTGCTTATAGAAGGGATTAATCCTATGAGAGAGAAAATTATTTATAAATAAAATTAAAGGGAGTATCATTATAGTCTCTATGGAGCTTTTTGATAGGTAATCTACCATGGAAGATGGAACTTTTTTACTATTTTTTTTGTCCTTGAAATTTGGGTTTGATTTTCCCTAAAATAAAGGACATTTCGTCCTGGAGTCCTCTTAAATCCGGATTCATGAAATTTAGGCCGTTGGATTATAAGATGACGATTTTTATCACGAGATACTGGGTATGTTTGGTTGAGCGATTCGATTGCTTATAAGTTACTTTTTAATAGTGATTTACGGTATACGAAGTAAGTATGTGAGAGGAGTTGTGTCTCGATTTACGTAAAAAGCAACTTATAAATTTTTATAGGGTATGTTTGGTTGAGCGATTCAATTGCTTATAAGTTGCTTTTTAATAGTGATTTACGGTATACGAAGTAAGTATGTGAGAGGAGTTGTGTCTCGATTTACGTAAAAAGCAACTTATAAGTTTTTTTAAGTTGAAACAAACATGCTTATAAGCTCAAACAAACATGCTTACTACCGGGCACTCGTGCGGGGCTTCTCGCAATTTCTTCAACCCTCCACTTTCTCTCCACTTCCTATTTTAAGCTCTCAACCATTGAATTATACTTTGAAGAATTAGAATTGAGCAGTGAGCACCCTATAAAATATTTTTTTCTTAATTATATTTCTGGATTATTTATATTAAATTTTCACAGTTTGAATATATTTATTTGTTTTTGTAATTTTATATTTTAATAATAATTTTGTAAAATACACAAAAAAATAGTGGATTAATGGCGGAGTCTAGCAATGGTATAATTCCGTCATCAAATAGAATATCACCAATTAAGTTAAGGATGGAATTTTGTCGCTAAATACTGTTCCTAATTAACCATTTTTGTAATGATATTAAGCCTTAGTCATTCAAAATTTAACACAAGGATTGTTGTGGGAAGTGAAGGAAAAAAGAAATGGAGATAAAGCAAATCTGCAGCAAGAAATTCAATTCCGCGTCTGGAAAAAAAAAACCAAGTAAGGAGGGGGAAAAAGGAAAAGAAAGAAACAATCAAGCAAATTTAACCGAACCTGACCCGAGTCAGTGAATCATTGAAGCAAGATCCCGCGTATGATGTCGTAAATTTTAATTTTGGATCTGCTGCAATTTTTTTAATAACGTTTTAATGAATTTTATATTAATTTGAGAGTATATGCTGGCTCATGTCCTTATAATAAAACACCAATTAATAATTATTTTTATTCCTTTTTATAAGTAATTACTTGCTTTTAAAGAGCACTAATTATTCTTATTATGTATGCTTATATTTAAAAAGAATAGTGAGAATAATACTATAATATTAGAGTGTAATGTAATTAATAAAGGTAATATTAAATTTAGGGTAAAGGTGCATCCAACACCCTAAACTATTTTTGGAGTTGTAATCAGCACCCTAAAGTATTTAAGAGTGCAATCAGCACCCTAAACTATTTTTTGGGGTGCAATTAGCACCCTAAACTATTTTTGGAGGTGCAATCAGTACTCTAATGTATCAAAAATGGAACAATTACACCCTTTCACTAACAAAATACTAACTCCATTTGCTAAAGTTCAAAATTTTGGAGGTGCAATTGCTCTATTTTTACTACATTAGAGGCAAAATTGCAGCCTTAAATACTGAAAGAAAATAGTGTGTTAGCAAACGGAGTTAGTATTCTGTTAGTGAAAAGGTGTAATTGTTCCATTTTTAATACATTAGGGTACTGATTGCATCTTCAAAAATAGTTTAGGGTGCTAATTGCACCCCAAAAAATAGTTTAGGGCACTGATTGCACCCTTAAATACTTTAGGGTGCTGATTGCACCTCCAAAAATAATTCGGGGTGCTTGATGCACCTTTACCCTTAAATTTACTTAAGTTTTAAAATAAATTTAATATTTTAAACTATTTTTATTGTTACTGTAATAACAATGACAAGAGGGAGTATATTAAAATTTAAAAACAGAGTAATTAACATTGGTCAGACCGTCAGAGGGGCCGGGGGGTGAATAATAAAATAAATAATAATCGCGTTCTTCAATACTGTTCCGTCTCTGATCGATGCCGGAATCATGTTTCAGAGACAAAGCTCCGCTTCGAATCGAAGGCGTTTGCACAGAAGAATAGAGAAACAGAGGATGGAGACGAACAAGTTTTTTCCTTCTTTCATACACTTCTGCTGGTGACTATCAGCAAGCAAAACTTGAGTCTAGTTACCAGGAGACAAAAGGATGTAAGAAGGGGAAGAAAACAGAAAGAAAGAGAAAAATTGAAAGCTCCTAGATCTTCAATCAATCGATGAGTAACAATTAAGACAAACAATCTCAACACCATCAAAGTCCTTAGTCAAAATTAGTAGAAAAGAAAGGAAGAAAGAAAGAGAGACAGATTAATTTAAAACTTGGGAATCCCTACTCATATACACGTTAAGAAGTCGATCTTGTTGCAGTAGACGTTGTAGGAGCTTTCAGAAAATACCAGAACAGTTCAGATTGCGAGGCCGCTAGTAAAAGAGTTCTAAGCGTTTGGAACAGAGAGTGCAGAAATACTTGCGTTTGATCTTGAAGCACATGGGCAGGAAACAGAGGCGCCACTGAATCTCGACGTCGACGGCTTCGACCTTGCCGGAGCAGTAAGGGCAACAACCAGGGGCCTTTTGCCGTCCGAGCTCTTTCTGTTCCTCGTCGTAGATGCAGAGGAACCACATTTTTCGCCGGCGGGTGGCTCCGTTTGTTCCGTCCGTGTCGGAGATGTGAAATGGGGCGCAGGTGGCAGTGAGGGTAGGGTAGGCTTGGAAGCGGCAAGAATCGCATGTCAAGCTTATTTATTTATAGAGAGGCTGGTTTGGTTATTGCCTCACTTCAGTCTTCGTTTCTTGGAATATTCTCTCATCCAAATCAAATACGCAGTATTTATTTAGAATTTAGAATTAAACAAAAGGAGGAAAAATAAAAGGAAACAAAGACATCTAATGGTCCACAGAATCAAGATCTCGGCAAATGCCTAATTTGCACTACAATTTTCAGGCACTTATTTGAAATTAAGTTTTTTTATCAAATAATGAAATTGAAAAAAATTTCTCTCCGTTACCGGCGCCGCTAGAAGAGTCCTTAAGTGCCCGTTTGGTTCACGGAATTGAAGGTAATATAATGAAATATAATGCAATGTAATGTAATGATGATTACATAATTTGTTTGGTTCGTCATTAGAGAAAGATGATATATATACTTAACAATGTTTGGTTGGATTACATTGAAAATGAGAAATATATGAGAATAATATAGCAAGGGACAAAATTACTCCTATTTACATATATAATAATGTACACATTGGGTCCATGATAATTTTTTAATTCTGTGCAATATATACATTGGGTTCATGATAATTTTTTAATATTTAATGATGAAAATATTATTCAATGTATAGGTTGGGTTCATGTTAATTTTTTTAATATTTAATGATGAAAATATTATTTAATGATATGTTTTAATATTTTTTTAAAGGTGGAATATAATTTTTTAATTTTTAATGGGGAATATTTCTTAAGTTTCTATATTATTAATTACTTTTTAATATTTACTGGTGATAAATAAAATTATTTAATATTTAACAGTATTTATGGGTGGGCACTTTGGTCAATTTAAAAAATTATGATTGCAATGGTGTTATTTTCACTTGATTACAGGATGTCTACATCCTCATTCATCAGTCATAGCAGTGTAATCCTAATTACATCAAATGGTGTAATCACGATTACAAAATGTAATCCTATTTACATTACATAAGTGCAACCAAACGTTGTAATCACTCTATTACATCAGGATTATATGTAATCCTCTCTCATGTAATCGAACCAAACAGGCTATAAAATTTTATGGTCTATTAAGATATTTTATCTTATTATAATATTTAATATATTCTCGTACCGTGACATCATAAATGTTAAGTTGGTATTTCATATATCTTAAAGATATAGCTCGTAATCCAGGTCAAAAAAAAAAAGAAAAAGATATAGCTCATAATATATCTTAAACGTATTTCATATGCCTTTGAGGTGAGTATTGCTAGTAATAATCTATCTTCCGGGTCATATGAGGATTCTTTCGTCACTTGAGGCGTCAATTTAACCATTAAAATATCGCCGGTTTCTACCTGAGATTTTTGTCTCACAATTCCATTTTTATCTAAATTTTGGAGTAAATGGGTTTTTAGATGTAGTATTTCATTAGTAATTCTTTTAGGATTCTGGCTTGTTACGTGGGTCTGAATTTCATATTTCCGTATGTGAAAAGAAGTATAAATATCTTCATAGATTAGACGCTCACTAATGATACAACATCCTAAGAATTATAAATATGAGATATTATTAGATTATATTATTATATTTAATATTTGATTAGATAGATTTAATGAGCCAGATATTATATTATATTATTATATTTAATATTTGATTAGATTGAGGTTTGCCGATATAAAGGCTCTTATTTATATTCTCATTGATCTAGAGATTAATGATAGAATAATATTTCGAGGCTTTTGTTCCCGTTTTTTCTTAGGGGAGATTGAAATTGTTGCTTCAGCGCTTGGGCAAGATGAAGAAAAAGCATCCGGTTGTAGAGGTGGAGAAGAAGAAGTATCCGATTGGTGCAGAGTATTATGAACTGTACGAGGAAATGGCAAGGCGGAAGTGCCACAGTTCGCCATGCTCTTTGCAAACCGTTGAATGAGATTGTTGCCATCAAAATTGTTGATTTTGAACGAGACAATGCTGATCTGAACAACATTTATCGTGAAGCACACACAATGAACCTAAATGAACACCCCAATGTCCTGAAATCACAATGCTCATTCGTTAGTAATCATAATATGTGGTACTGTTGGCCTCGATGACGAAGGGGATAACAAGTTCTCTCTATCATTTAAACGGATGATCTATGAGTCTTTAAAGAAAGATCCTTCGAAACGACCAACCTCCAAAAAGTTGTTGAAATATTCATTCTTTAAGCTGGCTCGCTCAAATGATTATATAAGCGAGGAACTAGTAGCTGGAACTTCAAGCTTGATGATTTGAAGGCTCAGGCTTCCTTGGATTCTAACGACCTTATAGCATGTCCAAACTCCTTTTCTGCAATACATGAACATGACAAGTCATCATCAAGTCAAGACGAATTTTAACGTGTGTCTCCCACGAAGTTACCCCCTCCATAGATTCCAGGAGAAAGGGAGAAGCTGCAACATCAACTACAGTCCCCCCATTGAGGGATGATGAGCTTTCTGAACTTTCTTCTAAGGCGGACGAAAAAGTTCAACAAAAAGGACGGTTTAAGGTTACAGCTGAAAATGTTGACAAGGATCAGCCAGTCCTTTCACAAGCATGTATCACTGGTGGTTTGATTTGCATCTCTTGTCAAATGAAAGTGTTCATAGTTATGGAATTTGTTCAGTAAGTAATATATTTTGTACACGTAAGACTATATTATGGATTAATAAACTCATATTACGTGCTTACTCACTCTTATTTACTTTTGTTGTAATTTTGTTTTCTCTCTGAGTGAAGTAGAATATTAACTTAAGATCTATAATATCTGAATACTCAATACCAATCGGAGGATATATCAAATATTAATATAAGATATAATATCCCAACACTGTGAAGTTATAAGTCCATTAACTAAAATTAAAATAGCATAACATAAATTTATATTAGATTTTTCAAGTTCGAAACAAATCTTTATATGACATTATTAACAACAGGGAAATGACAAGTAAGGGTGCATATCTTAACCATAAATATCAACCTCCATGCATCAACAATTAATATCAACATGCATGCACCACACACTTTTGTTAATTATTGATAATTAACTATTATTTGTGCTCCCTTACTTGTTGATGGCAGCACCTTAACTTGTCAATGAATGCACTCACTTGTTAATATACATGAACAGTATAAAATGATAATTACAATTGTCTTTTGTATACTGTAAAGATAATTACAAGTAATATTTGTTTTACTTTTGGTAGTAAAAACGAAAAATACAAATTGAATGTTGCTTCTCTCCATATTTGGTATCTTATGGGTAGTAGTCATTAATCTTAATGCTCTTTGCTCTTCCCTGCAAAAACAACCAGTTTTGGAACAGGGAATTGGAATAAAGTTTGTAAAGTTCAGTCATCTTATCACCAATCACTACCAAGGAGCTTCTAAAATCTTATATTGAGTTAACAATTTAGAACAACAATCTCATACTTTAAAAGCTTAAAACAACAAGGTTCTCTACAGTTTTAAGCTTCAAAATTTTATTTTAATGCACATTCATTTTCAATGAAAAAAGCAACACCTGTAAATGTTTCATGATAAATAACTATCACATTGTCTTTTTCAAACTTCACGCGACGTTTACTCCAAATCTAAAATTCCAGGTTTTTAAAATTGTTCTTTTTCTTTTTTTTTAATAAAGAGGACAAGATTTATCTCTTAGGGTTTGTCACATGGACATTACATATACATAGCACAGAAATAACAAAATCAATAAAATCTTAGCCTAGGTCGGCTAATATTTGATCCTAATAATAAGCTAGTGGAACTTGTAGTAAACTTAGCTTCGCTTCCTATACCAGTTTAGCCAAAATATATTTCAGTGTTTCCCTATGAGAATGAATGATTTTGACATCCCAGCTTGAAAAAATCAATGTTCTGGTGTTAGAAATCTCCTGAGCTAAGATCTAAGAGTAGTAACCTAATAGTTTATGTTGGATCAGAGTATAGTTTAATCGTCTTAAAACTCAGGTTCACACAAGTTACAAGACCTGCTTTGATGGCTTGAAGTCGAAGTGCAGATCCCGATCTTCTGCTGAAATACCACGAGCCACCCGAGCAATCCCACCACCCACCGCCTGCTTGTGGCTATTTAGTGAGCGATCCATATCCATACCTATGTACTCTGGTGGAAGCGCTACCCATCTTTTTTAAAATGGTTCTAAACATTTCAGTATTCAGCTTTGGTAATGGGTCTCAAACCATCATATAAACATCTCTAATCATAATTTATATAATTAAGACACCTTTATATATTAAGAAAGCATCATGCCATCAAACAAAACCTTTACATAGATTAATTTCAAAAATTCATCCCAACTCATAACATAACATTGAAATAGAAGAGAATAGACAGTTCCAACTTCCAAATACCCAGTTTTGATTTGGATAGCAACAAGCCAACGAATATATATACATACACACATTTGAATTCATTGCACACCTCTTTGAAAAGTCAATTAATAAGCTTTAAATCAGTTCTCAGTTCCAAAATCCAAACCCCACCGCCACAATCATCATTTTAATCATTCATATTTATGGTATCTGAAATTCCCTTCACTTCTCTGTTATGAACCAGTGACTTGCCTCCCGAAACTTCAAGCAAAAAACTGAAAATCCGATGCTTTGAACCGCAGACACATTTTCATAACATAAATCACACATTCATAATCATAGTTCATAGAAGTATCTTTTGGACTTTTCTTATGATTCGTGTGCTTCTCATTGAAATCTGAAAATTTCCATATTCAAAAAGAGACTCAAATCGTTTGGACCCCAACATGCAAGAGCATCTAACCACAAACGACGACAATAAACATGATCACAAGCTTTAATCTTTCCTTAGTCGTAGCTAAACCACTTAATCGCTAATTATTTCCATTTCAGGACAAGTTTCAGCCGCTCCCCTTCCTCCCACTCCCAAATCGAAGAAATAGAAGATGGGAAGAGGCTTACGTGGCTTAACTTAGTCTAGGTGAGTTGGGTCCTCTCTGTTTTTTTTTAAATACAAAAGTTTAGGTGAGTTGAATCATAAGGATTACTAGAATCAGGGCATGTCTCCGGATTCAAAAATCGCTTGCAGACAAATTGCCCACCAATAAGGTTCTCACGTTAAAGGGATTTGAACTTACAACCTTATAATTTTGAGTTAGTCCTTTTATCAACTGGATCAATCTTTATTGATTTATCCGTTCCTCTCTTGTCTCATATCTCTCTGCCCTCCCACTCTCAAACAGGAGGCGAGACTTTAAGCGAGCGAGCGAGATTTTGGCTCTTGTATTTTTTTCCTTTTCAATGAATAAGGTTAAATTAGTAACTGTACATTTAGATTTAAACCATCCAAGTCCCTTAAAACCTTATATATATTTGATGATTTCTTGAGATATTAAGGTGATAAATTATCTTATTTGGGATCTAAGTGTAATTCTCCTAATAATTAAACTTATTAGTGTTTCTTAATGTGAAGTACATCTCCCCCAATAATTCTCTGATTCGGTGACTAGAGTTCGCGACAAATATCTAGTATTTTTAATAATTAAGTTTGGGTTTTAACTTTTAAGTGTTACTTATAACACGAAGATTAACTACTATTTCACCTTAATAAGTGACTATCGACATTTTTAAATAAGTTTGGATTTTAAATGTTAGTCGTTGCTTGAGATGAGTTGCTACTTCATTTTAAGGAATATAAAGTTAGTTCATCTAAACCTTTTAGTTATAAAAGAAAATTTTATTACAAGGTATGTTTTGATTCTGGAAAGTAGGTCTGGATTCTAATTGTTAATAGCCACTCAAGACGAGTTAATAATTAATACTTCATTTTATGGAAAACAATTACAATTTTATTAAAATACTTCTATAAATACCTTTTGGAGTCCAAAATTAATAAAAAAATTTAAAAAATTCCTCAGAAATCTTTTGGGAAAATCACTGTGAGGTGCTAAGGATTATAAAACATTACAAAAAAAAAGCTCAAACCAAATTCCCGTAAAAAAAGTTCTCTAGAGGTAGCATTGTGATTAATTCGGAATGTAAAATTATTTTATTGTTCCAATTAAATATAAAAGAAAAGGATTAGCAGATGCCTTTTTTGACAACTAGATAAACTATTTTGACAAGTTTATTTTCCTCTTTAGAGAAGTTTTGAAATTTTAGAACTTAATGTTCTTACTCTAACAAATACTTATGCCTATTTTGACAATTAAATGAGCTATTTTGATAAGCTCATTTTCTTCACTAGACAAATTTTAAAATTTCAAAGGTAACTTTGAATTTCAAACTATTAACACACCATCTGGCCCAAGAAACTTATCTCAAAGCTGATAAGATGGATAGCATCAATCTTACAATATGTCCCTGGGCACTTATTTATATAGGTATCTAACCGAATGGGCTTAATTAGACTTAAGGCCCACTAATATCTAATATCCTAACTATCCAGAATACAAGTAAATTAAAATACAATGTCACAATACTTCAATACAAACAAATTTCATTATTTTCTTTTTTAATTATAGATGATATAATTCTTCGAAATTCGTCATAGGTTGTGCTTTCCTTTATGTATCTTATTTTTACTAGGGAGAAAAATGAACTTATCAAAATAGCTCATACAGTTATCAAAATAGACATAAGTATTTGTCAAAAAAGGTATATGCACTTGTCAAAATTAACACATTTAGTTCTGAAATTTCAAAATTTGTCTAAGGAGAAAAATGAATTTGTCCAAATAACTGATCGAGTTGTCAAAATAGGCATAAGTACTTGTCAAAAAAGACATATGCACTTGTCAAAGTAGGGACATTAGGTTCTGAAATTTCAAAATTTTTCCAAAGAGGAAAATGAACTTGTCAAAATAGTTTATGCAGTTGTCAAAATAGGCATAAACACTTGTCAAAATTAGAACATTTATTTCTAAAATTTCAAAACTTCTCCAGGGAGAAAAATGAACTTGTCAAAATAGCTCATGTAGTTATTAAAATAGGCATATGCACTTGTTAAAATTAGCACATTTAGTTTTGAAATTTTAAAACTTGTCTAGGGAGGAAAATGAATTTGTCAAATAGTTCATGTAGTTATCAAAATAGGCATAAGCACTTGTTAAAAAAGGTATATGCACTTGTCAAAGTAGGGACATTAAGTTCTAAAATTTCAAAACTTCTTCAAGGAGGAAAATAAACTTGTCAAAATAGCTCATCTAATTGTTAAAATAAGCATAAGCACTTCTCAAAAAAGACATATGATATTCATTTCCTTTTATATTCAATGGGGGTAATAAAATAATTTCACATTCTAAATTAATCACAATATAACCTCTAGAAAACTTTTTTAATAGAGAAATTTGGTCTAAAACTTTTTTATAATTTTTTTTGGTCCTTAACACCTCATATCGATTTTCCCAAATTTTTTTCCTTAAAAGCAAAACAGCGGCCATTGAATCAGCTATGATTACTTCAGCAAATCCGACAATATAAAACGAATCGACTATAAATAAATTGTAGCGGGGACAAGAATACTGTCCGAAAAAATAAATAATTAAATACAATGCAACATCTGAACTATGAATATCTAATATATTTGATTTAATAAAATAGATAATTTGTGATTCTGTAACGTAGGCCACCCCCACTTCACTGTGATTATAGGATTCGCACCTAAAATGTTAACACCCGTGTTCATTTTGATATTCAAAAAGTAATAAAGACAAAATTCAATGGGCATACAAAAAAGTATAATTATACTGATAAAAATATTCATTTACAATTCCGATATCGTTCTTCGACAGAAACAGAAAATACAGCGGAAGTTTTAATATTTACAAATTTTACCAAAATATCACAAAATAGACTAATCCTGACCACGATCTTGTCCTCGCCTCGAGACACATGCCGTACACTTTCCGACGTCTACGTCTTTTCTCTTTGCCCCACTGGTATCCACTGAGGTATTTGTTTAAAAATAGGGTGAAATTCCGAAGAATCCCCGTAAATATATAATATCGTTCATAGAGAATGTGAAAAGTAAATATGTCATGCGTCAAGGTATGCATAAATTAATGAACAATATAAACATATCATCGTCATATATACAAGAGTAGGGATCAGCCCCACAATCTATACCGGTTGGACTTCTGCCAACTCCCAGTGTAAGTGCATCTCTGGCACTAACTGCCCCTCTCTAGGCAAATCATATTGATTAATAAAGTTCATTTACAAAACAATGGCATTCACACAATCATATAACTTATGGCATAGTGTATGAAGGATAATGTCCTTACCTCAATGCTTTATAATCCTCTGTTTAACGATGTCTCGTAAAGCATGTCGTTCCGGCTTTCGACTCGATCCTAAAATATTAAATGTACAAGAAATAGGTCATAACTTATCCAAGTATCATTTTAGACTCTTCCATAATGTTTCTTGTGATTATATTAGTCTATGGTGAAAATTCACCAAAATGCCCCCGGGACCCTGGCCCGACCATGCCGTATCCGCCCTGATGACACATTTTCCCAAAATTTTAACTAAGGCTATTATGACGTATTTTCGCCCAAGGAATCCATTTCCGGGCTCGAAATCACCAAATGCAGTGTCAAATTATGAAAATACCCTTGACAGCCCCCATTTAGGGATTTTAATGGCGTTTTTGTAATTATATTTTTTTGGTCTCTACTGAGAAAGTGCCCAATTGTAACCCCACCTATTTTTGTCCACTGAGTCCAATGGAATCATTTATTTCATGAAAATCCAACTCTTAGTACCAGTTCTGATGCTGGCAAAAAATATTAGGGAAAATGGAAAAATGAGGTTTTATGTTTTAGCTCCCAAAACTTGTATTTTTTCCACTTCTAATCCTTGATTAACTCACTTAAACACTTCTTAATAATGATTTAAAGTATTTTAGGCAGCATAACCCCTTAGGGTTATAGCTTTTCTAATTTTACAACTCAACCTAAAAATCATAAAAACCAGACAATAATTATCAACAACAACTCAAGAAGGCAAGTTCATGAAGTTACCCTCTTTGGCTTCTTGATTTCCTCTTACTCTAGGCTCCTCCTCCCTCTCTTCTTGATCTCAAAGTGTGTCTTCACCACCATAGATTCATGAGAAACAAAGGTTTAGAGAAGGATTTCATGGAAGATCACAAGGAAAATGCTTAAGAGATAACACTTACCTTAATTTCTTGCTCCTTCTTCTCTCTAGCTCCCAAGAACTTCACAAACTCTCTCTCTCTCTCTCTCTCTCTTCCTTGTGGTTGGATGAAATGTGTGTATGAAGGGGAAGGGAAGATGTTTTATTGACTTATTCATCTTTCTTCCTAGCCATAGATTTAATCAAGAGACCAAAATGTGCCACTTGTCATCATCTTCTCTTCCTTCAAGATTTCTTCATTGTCTTGCCATTAATTTGAATCAATTGCTTCCCTTATTTTACTCGTCAAAACCGTGCCTCCCTCTCTTCTTACAAGATAAGAAAGCTTTCTTCCATCCAATCAAGTTTGTCTCTTTCTTCACTCAAGCTTTTCCCTTTATGCATTCACAATACCCTCTTACTTTATGCCATAACCTCTCATCATGACCACCATGCCCATGTCTTCACTTGGTATACACTCCATCTTTATCATCATTGAGAGGTTTATGTACTATAGCTTCATTCATGTAGCATGTGATCATGAAATCAATTTTTCTCTTTATTCTTCATGCTTGAACAAAATTAAAGAAATGAAAGGAAGAAAATTGTTTTTCATAATTCCATAATTGAATTATGTATAATCCCCCCTTAATTTCACAAATTCTTGATTTATTCCACCAAGAATAATCCCATTATGTATTTTCCTTTATTTTACTTGATTAATTGAAATTAAATCCAATTAATTGGAAAATAATTAATCTTGGGCTAAATTGAAAAAATTCTTATTTTGCTATCACCTTTGAATTATTTTGCCCATTTCCTTATGAATATGAATATTTCAAAATTCACAAGATTCAAATTCATAAATATTCACCATTTTATTGAATTTTTCAATTAATTACATTATATTTGAGGTGAATATAAAATTTGGGATGTTACATGAACTATCCTATTAGTTGTGTGGCTAAATAAAAACGGAAAAAATGCGCCCATTGTATTCGCTAATTTTCTATTATCACAATGAATTCACTACAAAATAAATTTATGACGAACAAATTGTGACCGTCAAGTTGCAACTCGCAATTGAAGTAACAATTGTCTAATGATGGTTACACTCTAATATCATATTAATTTCTATTCTTGTTTATTATCTTTATTAAGTATGAGCATATATAAAAAAATATTTAATAGAGTACTCATTAAAACTATAAAACAACGTTTTATAAAAAAGCCAAAAATATATTTCAGAAGACGTCTTATAAAAGAAATCAAGGGATTCCCGGTTTAGAATTGATCAAAGGAATCTAAATTTGGACGGGGATAATTCTTCTTTAGTTGTTTATAACATGTTTATAACTGAGTACAAATGACTTTTGTTGTAACGATTTTTGTAGACGGTTGAAGTTATGTTGTACCTGTAGAAGTTAAATTGCATCACATTTCTCTAACCAATAAAATTATAAATAGGTACTTTTAACCAATTTTCTCTATATATATTTTTCTTTTTTTAACTATTATGAGTTAGTTGTTATGAGCTTTTATTTACAAAATTCAAACTCTCAATCTTATTCAAACAATGTTAATTTTTTTTAATCTTTTTATAATATTTTTTTTTATTTTACTTGATGCAATTACCATTCACCACTGTATGTAATAATAAAAGGAGGCAAATTTCTAATCCTCGAGCTTGTGATGCAGAAACCTGTGCATCTAAAAACTGATCACCACCAGAATTAAATTCCAATTTACTTAAAGTTTACTACTACTGGTAACTAACGGGTGATTACCAAATCATGACTAAGACTCACAGGGTAATAAGAGACCCGATTGAAATTGGGAAATTGATTGATGGGATCTAGTGATAATAAATGCTTTTTTTTTTCTAAACCACGAATCAAGGACTGAATTATGGTTAATAAAACAGTTGAAAGAAAGTTAAGTGAATAATGAAGTACGCCAAAAAGGGGGAAAAAATAAGCTGGAAAATAGGGGGGGGGGGAGGTTAACAATGATTCGGGAGTCCCTTCAAATCCGAATTCCATGTTCATCTCTAATTTGCTTGGTGAGTGTTTTTCTACAAATATTTGTTCTAACAATAATTACCTTGTAGATAAAATAAAGGATATTGTACTATTTTTTGGGAAAATTCCAGAATTATTTTTAAAATTTAGAAAGGACAAATCACGAATTGTAAAATCAGAAATTCCAAGTTAGACCAATGAGAGGTGTCACATCCTGATCTCAATTTCAACCTTTTTTAGAGTATTTGTGGAAAATGATATGCGGTTCAATAGGCAACACAGGAATAACATAACTATACTGATAATATGTGCATGATTACATAAATTCCCCATAGGGGTTTGTACATGATACTTACGATTAAGGTAGCCGCACAACGCTACTAGGGTGTCTAAACTCATTCCAGTGAAACGAAAATATCTTTCCGTCTTCGTTCCACCACTGCAATCCATCGTACGATTCTCTTCTTTATTCTCAGCATATCTTCTATCTTCTCCTGTCTAAATTATTAGTAGGGGATGGTGAGATTCGAGAGAATCTCAGTAGGAAACAGATACCATAATGCATGCATGATAGCTGCTATGTGTATGACATGTTAGCTTTAACTAGGTGTATGCCCTATAATGACATTTCTGCATGCTTAATGTTTCATGTAACAAAACTATGGCCACAGCGAAAACAGAAACATAGCTTCATTTATTCAAATATGTTCTACACAATCAAGTAAAGCAATCACATACATTACTACACAAGTAGAGATATCAAATACATGTAAATAAGGTAAGTCCCCTACCTTAACCCTTTTCCGCCTCAAAACGTGTGCCTCGATCTACGTGCAAATAGTCATGGCTCCATATTCGATCCTACAATGTCAAATATACTATTTAGACAGTTCCATAGTGTTTCTAGGGGTTATATGAGTCTATATTAAAAAATTACTAAAATACCCCCAAGGATCCGGCCTCATCGTACCTGGTCCGCTGTACTTTTCTCGAAATTCTAACCTGGGCTATCCTGACATATTTTTACCCAAGGAATCTATTTCTGGATTCGGAATTATCAAATTCAATGTCAAATTACAAAAATACCTTGACAACCCCACTTTAAGGGTTTCAGGGGCGTTTTCGTAATTATGTTTTTTCGGCCTTTTTTGAAAAAGTGCTCAACTGTAACCCCACCTAATTTTCGCTCCTAAACTCAATGAAACTATCAAATCATTGAAAATCTAACTCTAAGGCCCATTTATAGAGTTGGCTAAAATTTATAAGAACTCCAGGGAAAATCAGGGTTTTTCCGTTTCGGCTCCGTAAACATGTTTCTTTCTACTCCTAACCACTTTATTAACTATTCCATTAGGTTACAACTACCATTTAGTACCAATTTGGGCAACATAACCCCTAGGAAAACCCATTTTCCATTTTTACAACCAAGAATAATCCGGCGAAATTTCACCAACTAAATTGTCCACAATAGCCAGAATAGTCAATATACAAAGGTTTGGAAGTTACCTCAAGCTTCCACTGGCTCTCCCTTGATATGGCTGAACCCTAGGAGCTCAACATTCAAATTTGAGCTTCCATACCTTAAATCATATGAAAAGGAAGCTTAGGAACGAAGTTATACGCATTAGGAACTGATTTACCGAAGAAATCACTTACCTTTACAAGCTTTTTCCTCTCCTTCTCTCTCTAAAAACCTCAACTCTTCTCTCTCTCTAAAAATATGAACGTTCTCTCACTCTTTCAGCTGCTGTTTCATGCCATAAATGAACTTGGGAGGAAGATGATGATGTTATATCTTATATTATGTAATATTACTTTATTCATTTATCAATTTTCCAAAATTCGGACTTTTACAAAGTTTTGGCAAATTTCTGCCTAAACTTTAAAAAATCATAATTAATTCTAGAAAAATTGAATTGAAGTGATTTCAAAGCCTGTAGAACCCTTATTGAGTCTAGTTTTAAGGAAAAATATAGAATTTTGCTAGATAGAATCACAAAATTCCCAGAATTTCAATCTTTGGATGTTGTTCCAAAAAATTCCCAGTTTTTCTGGGCTAACTTAAAAAATTCATATCTTTTTGTATATAGCTCTAATTGAGTCATATGACCTATCAAATTAAATCTTAGGATGTCTACTTTCATCTTGTAAAATTTCATAATTTTTACTCATCATTTGTTCATTAAAAATTACATGATAAGATCACTACCTCATAGGCGATTTCACCGTAAGCATAATCACTTTCTTCAAAATTAACCATTTATTTCCTTTAATGCCCCAAAGATATAAGAAACATTAGAGAATATATTTCGGACACCTGCTAAACCGGGGCTTAGTAGTCCACTTAATTTAAGCTTATTCTCAAGCATCTAATCTCAAAATTCGGAGTATTACAAGAGGAGTCCGAGATTAGCAAATCGTTCCAAAGAACTGTTGTACCACTGTGTTATTGTGTTATGTGATAAATAAAAACAAAAGAGACAGTGTAAGTAGTCAATATGATTCTAAATTTGTTAATTATGATTTTTAAGTAGTTATTATCTATACATAAGTCGTCAATGATGTATTACAAAGGTGGCTTCAAAAATTCCTATAGGGTTGTTGACATTTTGGGCAGTCAAGTAATCAATATGAACACTCAATTTGTCAATTACGATTCTTAAATAATCATTCCCTATACGTAGATAGTCAATGATGCGTTATAGGGGTGGTATAAAAAATTTCTGCAAGGTTATTGACATTCATGGCACCCAAATAGTCAATATGGTTACTTAAATTGTCAATTTAATTCTTAAGTAGTCATTTCCTATATGTAAGTTCTCGATGGTGTGTAGGTAACTGGTGAAAACTTAAGGGTAAGGGTCTTTCGGCAAGATTTCATAATTCCATATTCCAAATTTTTTGAGATTTTTCCTTTTTCTTAAAAAAAAAAAAAACAGCACCGCACTTGAAATATTAATTCTGCATGTTTCATGAAATTTGGGCCGGTAGATTACAGTATGATGATTTTTATCATGAATTAGTGCCGTGTAGAAGATTTGGCTTCTCTCCATTTTTTCTTCACTCCACTTTCTATCCACTTCCCATTTTAAGTTCTCAACCATTGAATTATACTATGAATGATTAGAATTTAACATTCTATAAAATATTCTTTTCTAAATTATAGTTCTGGATTATTTTTATTAATTTTTCACAGCTTAAACTTATTCATTAAATCGTAGTCGTTCAAAATTTAATCTAAGGGCTGTTGTGGGAAGTGAAGGAAAAAAGGAAATGGAGGGGAAGAAGAGAAAAAGAAAGAAACCGTCAAACAGGCTTAACCAAATCTGACCCGAGTCAGTGAATGATTGAGGCGAGATACCGCATGTGATGTGGAAAATTTGAATTTTGTATCTGCTGCTATTTTTTTAATAACGTTTTAATGAATTTTATATTAATATGGCACGGGAGCATATACACCATTTGTCATTATCATAAAGCACCACCAGTTAATATGTGTTCATAGTACTTTTTGACAAAAAAAAAATGTCATTATTAAATATTTTTTTATTTATGCTCAAATTTAATAAGGATAGTAAGAGAAAATAATACTTCTCCCTTGGATCTTTTTTATAAATAACAACTTTCACTTTCATACAGATCAAAATTATAGTTAAATTTATTTAAAAATAATAAGTATGTAATATATGCAAATTAAAGCCCGAACATTGAAGTATGTTGTTTAAGAAAGTGATTAAAATTAGTTAAAAATAATAAGTATATATTGAAATAAAATTTTTTTCAAATATGCTATTATTTATAAAGGGTAAATAAGATAGAGAAATAGAGTCAATATAAATATTGCTAATCTTTTAATTAATGCAATATATATAATTAATGAGGGGTACAAATAAAAAAAACTCATTAAATGTTGAGATAATTTTTGTCAGGCTCTTATAAAAAGGATTAAACCAATTCAAAATTTAGACACTTATAAAAAGGACAACAGTGAGTATTATAAAGGCTTGTATTCAATGAGGGTAAGTGAGTGCTTGAATAATACAAAAATCATGATTTCAAATATTCTTTTTCGTAAGTCGAGATAAAATTCTTCTTATATGGTTACTTCGTAAATTATAAAAGTTATTCTCTAAAAGCTAATTCAAACACATTCTAAGAGTGAAAAGATAAATTATTTTTAGATAAAGATGATTTGTTATTTATAAAAAGGACCATAGAAAGAATGTTACTTATAAAATGGTCCGCAAAGAGTATAATATTAGAGTTTAGTGTAATTAATAAGGGTAATATTAAAAATTATTTAAATTTGAGCACAGATTTAATGTTTTTAATCATTTTTATTGTTGTGTGAAAAAGGTTACTTGGTGGTTTAGAGTAATATAGACAAGAGCGTGTATATCTAAAAATTAAAAAATAGAGTAATTAATACCGGTCTGACCGTCGGAGGTTCAGAACCGTGAATCAATAAAATAAATAATAATCGGATTCTTCAACACTGTTCCGTTTCTGATTGAGGCCGGAATCATATTTCAGAGACAAAGCTCCACTTCGATTCGAAGGCGTTTGCACAGAAGAGTAGAGAAACAGAGGATGGAGACGAACAGGTTTTTTCCTTCTTTCATACACCTCTGCTGGTGCCTATCAGCAAGCAAAACTTGAGTCTAATTACAATGAGACAAAAGGATTTAAGAGGGGGAAGAAAACAGAAAGCGGAAAATTGAAAGCTGCCGGATCTTCAATCAAAGCAAACAATCTCAATAGCAATCAAAATTCGTCCTCAAAATTAGCAGAAAAGAAAAAGAGAGAGAGAGAGAGAGGCAGATTCATGTATAACTTGGGAATCCCTACTCATATACACTTTAAGAAGTCGATCTCGTTGCAGTTGATGGTCTGGAAGCTTTCAGAAAATACCACAGCAGTTCAGATTCCAAGGCGGCTAGAAAAAGAGTTCTAAGCGTTTGGAACAGAGAGTGCAGAAATACTTGCGTTTGATCTTGAAGCACATGGGCAGGAAACAGAGGCGCCACTGAATCTCGACGTCGACGGCTTGGACCTCGCCGGAGCAGTAAGGGCAAGAGCCAGGGGCCTTTTGCCGTCCGAGCTCTTTCTTTTCTTCGTCGTAGATGTAGAGGAACCACATTTTTTTCCGGCGAGTTGCTCTGTTTGTGCCGTCCGTGGCGGAGCTGTGAAATGGGGCGCCGGTGGAGGTGGGTGTAGGTAGGCTTGGAGGAGGCAAGAATCGCCTGACAAGCTTATTTATTTATAGAGAGGCCGGTTTGGTTGTTGCATCACTCCGTTTCCTGGAATATTCTCTCATCCAAATCATATACAGAATTAAAAAAAAAAAAAAAAAAAAGGAAGAAAGGGAGTGGAAAGACATCCAACGGCCCACAAAATCAAGATCTCGCCAAATACCTCATTTTCACTACAATTTTTAGGCATTTATTTGAAATTAAATTTGTTCTCAAACAATAAAATTGGAAAAAAAATTTCTCTACATTACCGGTCACCAGAAGGTTACTTAGGAGTTAAGATTTTATCGTCATCACTTCATATAATTAAACTCAAGGTTACATAATTTTTTGTCTCTCAAATTTACCCTTATTTTAGTTTTGATTCCTAAAGGAGTAAAATGGTCTAAATTTTTATTAAGTTATAGAAACCAATGTTTTAAATGAAACGAAATTTGAGGGATCAAAACCTATGATTTAAAACTTAAGAGACAAAAATCAAAATAAGAACAAACTTAAACGACCAAATATTATATTAACTCTTAAACTTGTTGCCAGTATTTCTTAATGTGAAGTACCCCTCCCAATAATTCTCTCATTCGGTGACTAGAGTGCCCCTCTCAATACTTAAGAGTCAAGATTTTATGATGATATTGATATGCCATATCTTTGTTGTCAGGTTCGCCTTGGTGCGAGAATTTCCCTGTGCTGGGGTTTTTTCTCCCTCTAAAAGGATGAGTGTGCCGACCAGACAAATCCAAAAGCCGATCAAGTGTCGGCTGCTCTTCCAAGTCTGTAGGGTTGTCTCTCCCCTTCAAGTGGGGTTCATTGGTCGATATCCTCTGTTGTGGCCGGTGGATGCTGTGGTTGATTTAGAATCCGGTGACGGCAAGGGACGAAATCGCCGGGTGGAGGGAAATGAGGAGGGGTTCACACCTCAAACCCCTTTGGCGGATTCCAACGATGACCTCCGATGGGTGCCCCCTTGGCCATCGAGTGTGCTGGGGGACTTGAAGCGACGGCTCTCTCCCTCTCTGTGTGCACAGATGGTAACGATTGAGGATATGAGGGCTGTGAGGGAGGTTTTTCTGGCAACTAGGGGCAGATCCGCGATGGAGATGAGGCATTTGCGCTATCGGAGCACAGTGAATACACGAGGCATATCCATGGAATCAGATGCCTTCTCTTCCGGCGGATTATCAGGGGAGGGTCAGGTGATGAGAAATCAGTGGATTAGTGGGAATTGCAGATCTTCTGACGCCCTGAGGATTCCAAAGGCACCAGAACAAATGTGGTTAAAGGTATTATATAGGTGGTATTTGATTCCTGAGGGTGGAGACTTACAAAAGGTTCGATCTTTTCCCACTAATGATTTGCTGAGTTTGAGATTTGAGTTTGATTGGTTAGACTCTTTAGGTGCTAGACTATCTATGTTTAGTTCTGATGTTAATTTAGAAGGTTGGATAGCTGTGGTTGGGTTAGTCTTACAGGATTCGGTGGTCTGGTATCTGGTTTCACTGGTCTGTGTGCATCAGAAATCTATATGCCTTACCCATGTTGTCTTTGCCCTACTGGTATGGAAGGATGCTTGGTGGGAAAGAACCGGTTTGATAATTCTAAACCCCAATACCAAAGTTCATCATACAGCTTTAAGAGGTAAGTATATTTGGTTGAAGATTGCTGACTGTGGTAGGGAGGTCATGAGTTTGGTGGGCCTGCTTTTTAAGAAGTGTGTAGTAAATAGACAATTGACAAATATTATTCTGGGATTGTACAATATGCCTATAAGCATTGTTCATTTCTGGTTCAATATGTGCCTGTTCAGTGGAGTGATCAACACTGTTCATTATAGGACACGACATGAGCCTGTTCAGTGTGTATGGCATTTTTGCTCAACCTCAGTCTGGAGCTGGGTTTCCTTTTCCTTTTGTCTATTTGACTGTGTGCTCTCTAATATTTTATTGAATGTTTTTCTCCTTGAGTATATTTTTGTGCCAAGGAATTTGGGTTGGAACCTCTCTTGCAGGTGTGTTCCCAGGGAAGCTGCTGTGGTAGTCGGGAGGATTGCCAAAGCTTTATTGGCAAGGTCTTGCTCGTGTGTTCGGGCATTTCGACCTTTGTCCTTGATGCAAGCTGTTGCATCAAATGTTGTAGATGATATTTTAGTTCTTTTATTATGTTGTGGTTGTATTGAAGTACTCCGTTATATTTGCTTCTCTAGTCTTTTAGCTAGGTTTAGGGGATTTACTTTTTCAGTTAGTATGCTTGGCTGCTGTATCTCTAATTATGGGACATTGTATCTCTGCTATGCTTAATCTATTAATTTGGTTGTTGGCAAAAAAAAAAAGAGTCAAGATTTTATGGCAACCATTAAACCATGGTTTTAGAAGCCGTTCCCAATAAATTGAGATAAAATCCTCCTTACAAACTTACCTCAAATGCTAGAAAAACAATGTTGTTAAACTGGTGAGTTTAAACAAACTTATGACAGCGACGTAAACTTGGATCATAAACTCATAAGAGTTTTCCTATATTAATAAATATCTCTTAAAACATATAATTAAAATACAAAAAATGACAAAAATTTAGTTAAACATAATTCAAATCTAAACCATTGAAATTAAATTCATCAATATTTATAATTTATCATACTTATTATAAAAATTTCATTAAATTCAAATATGAAGTTATTGAACATAATCAAATCCAAAAAAATAATTCTAAATTTAATAAAAAATATGAAATGTTAGAGTATCATCATATCTATAATCTTCATATTCTTAACCTTTACCATTATAATCTCCATGCCCCATGAAAATTTAATATGCTTCATAAATATATTTAATAGTAGTAAGATTTTGATAAAAGGTAATTTTATCTTTTTAGACAATATATTTGTTAAAATTTCTTAACACATAAATTAGCTACAAATTGATTTTTCCAGTTTGTTTTAATTTTTTAGAAGTGTTTTTATGGTGTTTGAGATAAATATGTAAGAAAAATTTTATCTCGATTTATAAAAATATATTTTAAAATCACTTTTCAATACTTCCCAAGCAGGCACAAGCTAAAATAGTCCTATTTTGGCATCTAAAACCTGATGCATGCTATATAAATATGCTACTCCCTCTAGTCCACGTTATAAATTGCTTCTAGAAGAATGGTTTAGTGTTTATTTGGAATAGCAATTAAAGCCTTCAAAAACAATTTTTCAATTGTGATTTATAATATATGAAATAAATATATGAGATGAGGTTTATCTTGATTTACATGAATAATCACTTTTTGGGTGTCCAAAAGTGATCCCAAACAAAAACTTTCTATGTTTAGAATAGCTTATTTTTGGGATACAAGTGTTTTTCACATAAGTCGAGATAAAACTCATCTCACGTACTTACCTCGTATATTATAAATCACGATTTAAAAGCACTTATAAATTAAAAATAAGTTATCCCAAACAATATAAGTTATTTGGTGAGCAACTAATGTTTTTTTGTGAATTTTGCCCTTATAATTAATGTTTAAATATGACTTATTATATTTTTATCTCTCATCCAAAATCTCATTCAATATGAGTAAAATTTGAAATTGTTTTCAATTAAGGATAAATTTAATGAGTTAAACATCATATCTTAATGTTAATTTGGGATAGTTTAATTTTAGCTTGTAAATGCCTTTAAATTGTGATTTACAATATATGAAATAAATATATGAGAAAAATTTTATCTTAAATTATATAAAAAAAATACTTATAAATAAAAAATAAAGTATCTTAAATATAGGATAAGTAACTACCGTTTCTATGTTACGGATAAATTAGTTGAGATAAGGGGCAGTATTTTATATATGTGTGTGTGAGCAATATGTCTTGGGAATTGGCTCATGTGGTCCCCACCACATGGTGAACCATGGGTTCAAAGACGCACGGGGGCAGCTTTTTGTCAGATCGGGGATCAATTTCAACAAACTCACCCACTCTCAATCGAGGTCATCCACTACCCCCGAGTATGAGCGAGAGAATGGCGATTTTAGCCGTGTCTAGAGAGGGAGACGAGTTTTATCCCGAGCTGACATGTGATGCCCAGGTAGGATTTCAAACTCGCCGAGTCAACCAATATGACTCGTGATTTTAACAACCATGCGTAAATACAATTCTAAAAAACTAAAATAAACCGGCATTAAGTTTGGGCTTTAACTTTTCAGTATTAATTATAATATGAAGATCAATTAGTATTTCACCTTAAGAAGTGACTGTTAGCATTTTTTAAGTTTGGACTTTAAGTGTGTGTTCGGGAGATGACAAAAAACGCGTTTATCTGCTCAAACCATGGTTTTGTGTGAAAAATATCCGAACACACGAGTAAAGCTGAGAATCCCGTTTTTTGTCAGAATCCCGTTTTTGAGGCAAAAAAGCTATTCTTGAAGAAGCTATTTTTCATCACTTTTTTGAGCCAAGTTTATGATCGTTGGGAGTAGTTATTATCCTACTGCCCCTGTCCTTTTCTCTTTCCCTTTCACGTCTGTCATCTCCCGAACACACACATCCTTCCTTCATCCGAAAAGCAAAGTATTATTCGAATAATAAATATACTATTCGAATAGAGAAGAACTATTAAAAGTTGAAATTATTCGGATAGGCATATTAGTATTCGAATAGCATGCCTATCAAATTTATCTGAAAATAATTCAAAGAGGACTATTCGAATAGTAATGGAACTATCAGAATAGTCTCAATGCAAAATTATCAAATACTATTCGAATAATCACAAGATTATCAGGATAGTAAGGTGACTATTAGGATAGTAATTGAACTATCAGAATAGTCTCAGTACAAAAAATCAAATATTATTCGAATAGTCCATAACTGAAAAAGGGTGATATTATTCGAATAGAAGAAGTGCTATTCGAATAGCAGCAGCAGACTCTGTTTCTTTCAGCACGGGCGACATTTAATATTTTAGATATATCTCCCAAACCATAACTCGGATTGAGGTGAAACTAGTGGCATATAAAACTAGACTTCCAATACGTCATTTTGACACCAAGATCAAGTTAAAAGGAGGTCAAATGAGAGATATATGATTTGTTGAAGTTGACACATGAATCAACGTCTTATTCCAGAACAGATTTAGTATTTTGGACATAACTCTCAAACTACACATCGGATTGAGATGAAGCTGGTGCCATATGAAACTAGACTTAAAGATCTTCCCATGGATAGGTTATGGGTCATATTTAGAGTTATATTCAAAGAGATCTGGAAGTTGGTGATCGAAATCAAGTTCTGTTCTGCTCTAGACCAATCGATACACATTGAATCATAACTTTTGAAATACAAAGTATTTGTGATTGATTCTAGGCAAGAGTGGTAAAAAAAACAGAAATTAAAAACACGGACACACTTGCAAAAATCAAAACCATTCCAAAGAATTTAATGAAGAATAATACAGTGGGTTTGGCAAGAGATAACCCAAGTTGTGAAATGAGATGAAAATTAATATAGTGCACGCCTTCAATATGTACGTTTGATCTAATTTTGTAATTTACTACATAATTGACTAATGTTATAATTTTATAATTTTTGCATCTATTTTTTTATATTACATAATTGACAAATGTTATAATTTAAAAGTTTTTGGACAAATTTATTTCATTTATTGTAATTATTATGCAATTTAATGTCAAATAATACTTAAAATATAATCTTATCCTTTATATGTAATTATCATAAAAGTTAATGTCCTTTTTAGTTATTTGACCATGAAAAAAGCTATTCTGATAAAATCATCCAAACACTCTCTTTTTATCAAAATCACTTTTTCCCATAATCTATTTTCCTATAATCTATTCTTCAAAAGCTATTCTCTCCAAAATCTATTCTCTAAAAGCTAATAAAAACACACCCTAAGTGTTAGTGGTTACTGTAAGTATTAACTAGAGATGAGTTACTATTAGGAAGGTTCAAAAATTTTCTGTCCTGATCATCTCATTTCAATCCTGGGCAAAATTCTTATCCCAATAACTTTTGAGACGAGAAAATTCAGGGTCAAGAAAAATAAGGTTCGGGATAGGATCGGGAATGAAACTTGCCAATCCCAAATATATATATACATACTTTTTGTTATTTTTTTTAAATATCTAAGACGAAGTGCAAAAGAAAATCCCTAACACCATAAGGCCTAAATCATGTGACATTTCCATCGGTGTTCAAGACCGTGGCTTCGGCCTTCTGTTCTCTTTGCCTCATTCTCCACCTTGGCACCTCTATCCATCAACGGTCCCCCGCCTCAGCGCCTTTGTCCTTGCGATCTCCACTGGCTTCCCTTATAGTCGGTCTGACGGTTCCAAATCAAAAGAGTAAGTGTTAATTAAATCCTAATCTGTTTTAAGATTTGATTAAATCGCCATGGGTGACCCTTGAAAAGCAGATAATCTTTGTTGCATTCTTATGGTAGTACTCTAAGAGAGTGTTTGGGTTCAATTAATTTAATTGATTCTGGACCCAAACCATGGTTTGACATAAGAATATCCAAACACTCATAAAATGAGGATAATCCCGTTTCTGGGCGAAACCAAGGTTTTGGATTGCCAAACCTTGGTTTCACCACAATCCAAATTTTCCTGCTTTAACACCTGATTTCTGACCGTTGAGCATTATTATTATTATTTCTCTCTCTCTCTCTCTCTTCTCCTTCACTTTCCTCTTCCGTGTCGCGGCTGGCCTCCATTTCTCTGGTCCGAGCTTCGATTCTCGTCATCTCCCACCGTCGCTCCTCCCCTGATTCGCGTCGCAAGTTCCCTCTCACCTACGTTTTAGGGTTAGGCTTTTCTTTTCCCCAATTTTGTCGCCCCAAATGGAAGAAATTACCGATGGAGTGAATTCCATGAACTTGGGTGGAGATTCTCAGAAGAAGAATCGGATTCAGGTTTCTAATACCAAAAAGCCTCTATTCTTCTACGTAAATCTTGCCAAGGTTTCACCCTTCTTCACTCTTTGTCTCCTCCTTGGATCTGGATACTGACTACAACTTCAAGATCGATGGGTTTATACTTCTTCTGTTACACTTTTTCTGCAGAGATACATGCAACAGCACAATGAAGTTGAGCTTTCTGCCCTTGGAATGGGTAAGTTTCCCTCAAGGACTTCAAGGCTTTTTCTCATCTTTTCATTGTAGATCAACAACCCCATAAATTATACCGGTGCTTCGTTTTTTTACTGTCCATTTTTCGGTGGTTGTCAGGGTATTTTTGATCGATTTATAATTTAGTATTCTATTTTTGCTTATGAAAGGTTTATGAAGGGATGTATAGCGTGTTTTCTCTAATCAATGTTGTGGTGTCTGGTTTGAGATTGGATTTACTTAACCTTAGATCCTAATTTTTGCTTTTCTGGCAATTCCTTTTTTTTGGAATACTTATCTTGCTTGGGCAATTATCCTCCTTCTTACTTTCAAATGATTATTTTGTTAAGTATTGATTGTGGTTTTTACCACAACAGGCTTAGTTGTTCTTATTTTAGTAAGAATGCTTTTCTCCTTACAATTATTTTTTCTCTTGTCTATTAGCTATTGCTACAGTGGTGACTGTTGCTGAAATTCTGAAAAATAATGGGCTGGCTGTGGAGAAGAGTGAGATAATTGGTCCTTTTGTATTCCTCAAGTATCTACAAGTTATGAACTCTTGTGCTTATATAGGCATGTTCAACTTGTGCAGAGATCATGACTTCCACGGTTGATATCAAGGATGACTCAAGAGGACGACCTGTCCAAAAAGCCAAGGTAAGTGTATGGAGTGTTAATCCAATTTAATAATCTTGACTTTGACAAAAAATGCTATTGCTTGACAATGGATTTATCCACGGAGATATGGTTTTTGAGGATCCTTATGTTTTCAGTTTTCACTTTCATATATATTTTCATTGGGAATTTGGTTCAAGTTTGTTCTCTTATAGGCTAAAAATCATTGATTGAATTTGCTTCCTCGTTTTTCTGTGTGTGAACTTTGTTCTCAGTTTTTTAGTGTTGTAATTCTGAAATGCTATTTTACTGTTTTTCTGAAGATTGATATTAGATTGATGATGGTTTTCTTTTGCTTTAGATTGAAATACTGTTGGGCAAAACAGCAAACTTTGATGAGTTAATGGCAGCTGATGCAGAGGAAAGAGAGGTTGGAGATGAAGAGCAGAGTTAAATGGGTTGCTTTTATTATCTGGTTTTCATTGTTTGTGATCTGGATGAATTTGCTGGTTTGAATGCTGTATAGGTTGAGGTTATGAAACAACAAACTAGAAATTCATTTTTGTTTGCTTTGCAACATATGCTCAATGTGATGTAATTTTAGAAAGTCCCATTGTCCATAACTAGTGAAGCCTGTGTTATGCATTATTTTATTTAAGGAGATTTATGGTTGATGTGAATCTTGAGAAAATCAGCTTTTATTGACAATTTTATTCAAAGAGTATGTATATTTTCCTTCTTATTACGTACGCTTTTATTGACAATCTGTTAAATGTTATTGTATTTACATGTTGACGTATTCTATTTTTGCCAATCAGTGAAATGTATGCGTATCTCTACGCTTTTATAATTAATTTTTTGTTACACAAGTTATTACTATACATGTAGACACACATATGTATATATATTTGACTAATTTTAAACCACATATGTTCACACACACATGTTATTACTATATTAAACCACATTATAGACTAATAATATAATTTATAAAATAATTTTATATATTTTTTGATATTGTATATTTGACTAATTTTATTATTATAATTTTTTTAAAATTTATTTCGAATTTTTTTTAATTTATTAAACATTTAATGTTTAATAATGCATATAATATAAATTTCTCCCTTACATGTAATTATTCAAAAAACTAATGTCCTTTTTAGTAATTTGACAATGGAAAAAGCTATTCTGACTATAACATCCAAACACTCTAACTTTATCAAAATCACTTTTTTCTCATAATCTATTTTACTCATAATCTATTCTCTAAAAGCTATTCTTCACTTTTCCCTCAGAAGCTATTAAAAAAAGCTTTGTCAAACACACACTAAAAAGTCTGTTTATTGTCCATTGCTTTTCCGTGCTGGTTGATTCAAGGGTGGGTATTACGCTTTTGCCTGATTTTGTGTTGAGGATCTGTTGGTTAATTTTCTAAAGCCCTTAATCTTGAACTTTGAGAAATTTCCTTTCTCCGAGGTTGCCTTGGCGATGTAACTGGGCCAGTGATTTTGATTCATGGTACAAGAAACATGGTTTTATGAGTTAGTATCAAATCATTAAACTAATATTTGTGAACTATTTTGGGAAATTTCTGATTTGATTCTAAGAATTTCCTTTTCTGTTAGGACGAAAAATTTTCAGGATTGAAATTGAAAATAAAAAGTTTTTCAAAGCCCTTTTCGGGTTTGTAAATGAGATTTTTTATCCTGTCTCGTCTCGATAATACCCCCAATTACTACTTCATTTTAAAGAATGGCAATTACAATTTTATTAAGATGCTTCTATGAATACTTTTTTTGATTTTAAACTTAATTTATCTAACTTCTTAGTTATACAAGAAAATTTTATTAAAAAGTAGATTTGGATTCTACGTGTTTGGCGTCACTTGAGATGAGTTAATACTTAATACTTCATTTTAAGAAGTAAGAGTTACAATTTTATGAAAATACTCCTATAAATACCTTTTTTGAGTTTTTTTTTTTTACCATGAATACTTTTTTGAGTTCAAACTTAATTCGCCTGAATTTTTTGTCTATGAAAGAAAATTAAAACAATTCCTCAAAAGTCTTTTCTCTAAAAAGCAAGACAGCGCAGCGCCCCTTGTGTCTGTTATGATTACTTCAGCAAATCCGACAATAAAACGAATCGAGTATAAATACATTGAAGAGGGTGCAAGAATCCTGTATGTCAGGAAAAATAAATAATTAAATACAATGCAACATCTCTAATATCTAATACATTTAATTTAATAAAATACATAATTTGTACTCCTGTAACCTAGACCAATCCCACTTCCCTGTGATTATAGGATTTGCACCTGAACTGTCCTATTACTTTCGTATGGCTACATAAAAACGAAAAAAATGCGCCCACCGGCCACCGTGTTCGCTAATTTTCTATTATCACAATGAATTCACTAGAAAAAAAAATTGTTATGAATAAATTGTGGCATGCAAGTTGCAATTGAAGGGACAATTATGTAAAAACCATGACTATTGAAAAAAAATTAATAATTCAATATTGAGTAAGAAGCTATTTAGACCAACTGAAAAAAATGCTTTTATGCTTTATATATGAAACAAAATTTCTCATATATATTTACCTCATATAATTGAAATTACTTAAAATGAGTCAATTCCATCACATATACCTTTTTTTTTTTGGGCCAAAGTCCATCACATATACACTAACAAGATATTGGGTCCTTCAAATAAAAGAAATTGAAACATGCAAATTGGTGGCATTAATTGGTTTGTTTATATTTAATTAAATTTAATATATCATGTTTCTTTTTTCTTTTTGCAATAATATATATTTTATCTTTTTTACAGTATTAACTCTTTTCACCTAATATCCTTAATGAACTATAGAACTTCTTAACTAATTGATCACGCTACTCCAACCAACAGTTTTTATTGAGAATAATTTTGAGATTTGAGAAAAAATAGTTAATTCGGACCAACTTTTTATATCTGTACATAATAACTAATTGCAGCTTAACAAAACGAGTGAAGGGAATGTTTAACAAGGCAAATGGCTACTTAATTATACTATGCTAGACATATATTATGCTGACCATCAATTTAGTCTGTCATATTAATCTATGGATAATATTAAATTAATAGGTCTTAATAATTTTGTCCTGGAAAAAAGAAGTCTTAATAATTGTGTTCTACAATTTCCAAGAAGTTGATGAAACATTGTATATTAATTTGATTTAAATAATAATTAATGGAAAGGGCTGGCTTCATGAAAGTGTGCATGTGAAATATGTATTTTCCTATAAACGCCTGCATAAAATAATTTAGGGGTAAGTGGCAATTTTGCCCTTGCCGTTGGCTAGAGATGGTAATATGGGTTGAGATTGTGAACCCGACAAAATGGGTGGTTTGTGTTCTACAAAACTGGGACAATTTGGAAGTGGTTCTTTTAGGCTCGGACTTATATAGTCCCAACTCGTGACAGGTTGGACCATTGGATTGGCGGGTCAGCCCATATTTTTTTTAAATGTAAATCAAGAGGCAAAAGCCAAGGCCCAAGAGTCCAAGACCCAAATCACTCCAGTACACCACAGTCCACCGTCCACTCCTTACCTCACTACCCTAGTGACTCAATCTCGCACTCACCGTCTCAGTCTCTCACGCTCTCAAAATTCATATCCCTAATTATTAGAGGTATAAAGACCCTATTTAATGATTCCTGGACTAAACAGAGGGTTTGGATTTTTAAGTGGCTCAGGCTCTCATTGTCTTAGTGGCTCAGGCTCAGGCTTCACTTCATGCTTCAAATTCAAACACCATTAATATTAACTAATTATTAATTATTTTTAAGTTCTATTGATGGCTTTAGATTTATGTTTATTTTGTCATGTATGAACTTGTAATGAATGTTTGATTTGTAATGTATTCTTAATTTTTTCATGGTTTAGGTTTGTAGAAAAAAAAAATCTTAGTATATTGTTTAAGAAAAAATTGAAAAAAAAATATGGGTTGGGTGAGCCAACCCACCAACCCAGCTATTATGGGTTGGGTTGCCTAAATGTCAACCCATATTGATGCAGTCCTTTTGGGCCTGAACCCATATAGGCCCAACCAGTGACAGGTTAGCCCAAACCCAACGAACCGGACCATATTACCACCTCTGCCATTGGCTCACTTAATTTTTATTGTTAGTTGACCAAATATGCTGAGCTGACAATCCTTATGTCATTCACATTATTTTTTTTAAGGTACAAATTTACCCCGGAAGTTTTAAATGTAACTTTAAAAAAAATGAAGTAGATAACATATAGACTTCTATGGCAAATTTGCATCTTAACAAAAATGATGTGGATGACATGTAGACTATCGATTTAGCATATTTAGTCAACTAATGGTCAAAGTTAACTAAGATAATAGTCAGGACAAAATTGTTCTTGTTTTGAAACTTCTAGGGCAAAATTGCTGCCAGAAAAACTTTCAGGACAAAATTGCCTTTGTGTGAAAACTTCTAGAGGCAAAATTCACCCTTAACCCAATATTTTAATTAGTTTTTTTCCTGCCAACCTCAAGAACATTTCCAGCAGCTGTGGTTTATATATGTGTCTGCCTAGCAGCCATTGGCCACTTGCTTGTTCATTAAAAAACAGAATTGTGATTTTCTTACCTACTAAAAATATTGTGTAGTTTTTTTTTAATCAAAGATATACTTTTTATTATTAGCCAAAGACATGACATGACATCACATCACATCATATAAAGTAACTACTAAACACATCAAAAGAAAGGAAAGGAAATACATAATGAGTCAAAAGATAATTAAAGTTGACAATGATGAAAATTAGCCCACACCCGAATTGTAGTTGAGTGGAGAAACATCCAAAGATGTCTCAAGAACTTCCTGTGCGTTATACATCAGAATAGCAAGCAAAAAGAGTGGTGGTTGCAACACCCGCCCAACCGGGTCCACTCCTTTAAAAGCAACTGTTGCAAGATGATTTGTGGCATTTCCACTCCACGAAGAGAAACTTAAAGAAAACCCAATGTGAGATGCAAGAAGGTTGTTTAACACCTGCAGCGACCGCCATCCACTAAGCACGACCACCTGATGGTACACATACCTCTCATCAACGTCTTCGATTCGCCACCATTGAATAGATCCAAAAAGAGTCCTTTGAGAAATAAAATATATGGTCATTGAGAGGCCCGTCAACAATACTCTTCCCCCAAAAACACAAATCCAAGTCACTAAATCGGGATTTGATCTTCCTATCTTCAACCTACCGTTAAAGCAAAAAGTGCCACAAACGATCTCCACAGATCTGCTTATTGCCGGAAAACCATAACCCACCACCACCAAAAACTGAAGAACAAAGAAAGGAAAACAAACGATGCTCGTCCCCTCCACCGACTGAAACCATCGGGGAGGGAGACGTTGTACCTCAAGCTCGCTCAAAGGCGATGGAAGGACTCTCACCACTTAAGAAATTCTAGAGAGGGAGAGAAAAAAACTTGCACCAAGGTAAGAGAGAATTCAATTATTTCACGGCTGCATTAGAGAAACATAGATCTCGTGTAGTTTAACTATACTATCACAAGTTCGTAACTTCAAATATTTGATTTTAATTCGATTATGTTAATTTAATGCTTTATTCGTTGGAATTGAAGGAAAATTCACTGCAGAGAAGAGAAAGGTCATGGAAGAGGTTTTTTTTTCTGAACACCTGATATTTTTTTAACAACATCAATCGGTATTTGGTGTCTTTTCTGGATTATTTGAACATTCCATATATTTTTTGATACACTAACCGATAACTAGCGCCTTTTCTAGATTATATTATCATGATTTTTTTAAAGCACGGGTATCTTTCTATTAGAGACAATTCTTTTTGAGGTATTGCTGAGTACTAAATATGTACCCCCTCTCCCAATAGAGATTTGACCCCTAGTTCGTCATGTTGTAAGAGACTAGCCCATTTCGCTAGACTCAACTCAACCCCCCTTGGTATATTATTATGTATTTGAGCAACTGACTACTGCATTTTCAGGTTTGTGACTGTCCTTTCCAGCATAGGTGTCTTATTTGAGACTCAAACTTGATACCCAAAAGAATCTAATTGAACCTTACATCATTAGTTTAACTTGTGTTAGTTTTGTATGTACTAAGAGAGAGCGAGTGCGCGAGTACTTTCTACCCAGGCCATGGCCTACTGTCGCGGCTTTGTCGTGAGTGAGTGCACTTCGTTGCCCACTGCAACGGAGCAAAAAAGCAACAGTATTCCCGAAAAGCAAGTGAGAAAGGATGATCGTTAGAGAGAGAGATCGCAGCCGTGAAAGAGACAGAGGTTTAATAGAATCTGGCTCCGAGAATGCTACTCTTGAAGGTTTAGAATCTCCTCGAGCTCGAGAGGCTAACAGAGAATATGAGTTGACAACGTAGACCATTCCACAGATCCAGTTGGATGATGCCCAAATGACAGAGCGCAACCTTACTTTAACCTTGACAGAAAAGGGGCTTTCTCCGGCACATCTAGATGATGATCATTCAGTCAAGAAAGTCAAAATCCGTGAAGACCAACTGGACAAGCATGACATTGAAATGGCAATGGTGGAAACCCTTCCCAACCAAACAGAGAGCTCTGACCTAACTGTTACTCAAGGTGTCGACTCACCCACCAATGGTTCTAACCCATCGGAAAGAACAGCACTACCAAAAATCTCATTCCGAGATATGCTGATTAGTAAGGATTAAGGAGCTAGTGAGGAGGAAGATTTCAAACTGGAGGAGGATGACGTGATAGTTAAAAAAGACAATCTTTTTCCCTCTATTGCCTTCTCGCCACGGGTTCACAAATTACTAAATGAAAGCATGAGATACACTGTTGTCCTGAAACTCCTTGGCCGTCCGATAGCCCTCAGAAGGTTATGAGAACATCTTCTTAGACTTTGGCACTTTACCAGTGGCTTCAAGCTCTCTGACCTTGAAGGTGGATGTTTCACAGCAACATTCTTTTCTAAACAAGACTACCAGAAAGTACTCACTGAAGGCCCTTGGGTAATCACTGGCCACTACTTAACGGTGCACCCATGGATACCAGAGTTCTCACCGTTGCAACATACCATTTCCCACGTAGTGGCTTGGATCAGAATACTAGGTTTCCCAATAAAGTATTACAAGAAGAATATCATAAGAGCTATTGGGAAAGTTCTTAGCCAAGTCCTCACATTGATTATGACACTGTATCGGGAGAACGAGGGAAATTTGCGAGAATGGCTGTAATACTCAACCTCACTACTCCTCTCACATCGAAAATCAATGTAGATAGCAAAGCTCTGTTTATCAAATATGAGGGGCTACCTACAATTTGCTTCCACTATGGAAGATATGAGCACCTTGCTGAAACATGCCCTGGGAAGACAACAGAGCGGAAAAATGAGCACATAGAAACCAACCAGTCGAGCAAGAACATAACGTCGGAGAATCGCCTCCCCACCACTGATGAAGTTGGAGACCAAAACTCTATGGCGCGTGGATACAAGCGCCTTCCTCAAGCAGAAGCTTCACTAGGGAACCAAGAAAAGTGTCAGAGCATCCTATCCCAAAAAATGTTAGCTCAGGTTTAGGGTTTGATATGCTAAGAAAGCTAGAGTCATCTTCTAACAATAACGCCCAGCACGAAAGCTCCAAGGTCAACTTTACATCTCCAGCCCATACTCCTGACATCAATTTGACGCAAACTCTTCCTACCCAACCCACCAAATCTATTAAAGAACCAAAGAAAAAAACCTCCATTCCAGACAAAACCCAGAAAAAGCCAACTCCCGCCCAATCTTAAGACACAATCTTTGCCACACAAGCTTACAAAGCAGCCTCGAGCTCTGCTTCCCAAAACCCGAAACACATAGCTACAACTATCCTGCACCCTAAACAAACCCCAAATGTCAACACCCGTTTCCATTTCGATATACACAGAGTAAAAGAGATCAAGTTCCACAGGCATACAGAAGAGTACATATATATACTGATAAAAGTATTTGTTTACAGTCCAAAGTCAACCATATAGAATGCGACAATATACACCACCATTACAAAATATCCAAAAGTATTTTAGACATAGACTATCTATAACCACGAACTTTGTATTTTCCTCGAGGCATATGCCAGTCACTTCCCTTGGTCTACATTCTTTCCCTTTGATCCACTGGCGCCCGCTGAGATGTTTGGTTTAGAAAAAGGGGTGAGATTCCGAAGAATCCCAGTAGAAATATGCTATCGTTTATAGAAAATGCGAAAAGTAAATATGATATATGCCATGTATACACCAATTAATGAACAATATAAACATATCATCTGCATGTATACATGAGTAGGGCCCAGCCCTACTAATCTGTACCGGTTGGTCTTCCGCTAACTCCAGTGTAAGTGCCTCTAGCACTACTGGCCCCTCTCCGGGTAAAACATGTTGATTAATAAAGCGCATTTACAAACATTGGCATTCACACAATCATATAACTATGGCATAATTTATGAAGGATAATGTCCCTACCTTGAAGTTCTATCGACCCCTTTCTGTGTGCCTCGTAAATCGTGTCGACTTTCGGCTCCCGCTTCGGTCCTAAAATATTAAATGTACAAGAAATAGGTCATAACCTATCCAAGTATCATTTTAGACTCTTCCATAGTGTTTCTTGTGGTTATATTAGCCTATGGTGAAAATTTACCAAAATGCCCCCGGGACCCCGGCCCGGCTCCCCGTACCCGAATGATGGCACGTTTTCCCAAATTTTTGACTAGGGCTATCCTGACATATTTTCATCCAAGGAATCCATTTCAGGGCTCCAAATTACCAAATTCAATGTCAAATTACGAAATTACCCTTGGCAGCCCTACTTTTAGGGTTTTAGGGGTGTTTCCGTAATTATGCTTTCTCGGCCTTTTCTGAAAAAGTGCCCAACTGTAACCCCACCTAATTTTCCCTTCTGAATCCAATGGAACCATCAAATCATTTAAAATCCAACTCCTACTCCTAGATCTGGCCCTGACCGAAGTTATGGAGTCCTCCGGGCAAAATCGGTGTTTGTTTTCGGCTCCGTAAATGCGTTCCTTTCTACTCCTAATCACTTTATTAACCATCTAATTGAGTTATAACAACCATTTGAACTAAAATTGGGTAGCATAACCCTTAGGCACACACTTTTCCAAAATTTAAAACCAATGACAATCCGGCGAAATTTCACCGATTAAATTGCCCACAGCAACCAGAATAGTTAATATACGAAGATTTGAAAGTTACCTCAAGCTCCCACAAGTTTTTCCAAAATATTGCTGAAAACCCTAAGTCCTTGAACACCCAAATTTGAGCTCTACAAACCTTGAAGAACGTAGAAGGATAGCTTAGGAGCGGAATTATACGCGTTAGGTAAGAATTTACCGAAGAAATTGGCTTACCTCGCGAGTTCTCTTCTCTTTCTTTCTCCAAGTGCTCTCAACATTTTCTCACTTTTGTTTCAACTGAATACGTCGGTTTAGGGGCTGATATGAAGAGGATGATGTTACTTTATCATATATATTGTATGACATGTACTTATTTATTAATTTTCCAAAAATTCAAAAATTAATTTTTATGTACATAAACTTATGTACATGTATTCATATTCATTAAGTCCAACCAATATTTCCTTCTTCATGCCACATGTAGGAGACTCCTAGGGGTCCCTCCCTATGGTCTCAATTGGCTTCATAACTTGTTCCGGTTACGTTTACACGTAAAGTCTCAATTTTGATCAAAATTGCACTTTTTGCTCAAATTTTTCATAAATTCATATTAAATTGACTAAAATATTTTAAATATATTTTTAACCTTTATTTTCCTTAATTGAAGTTAAAATAACTTCAATTAATTGAAAAATAATTTATTTTATGCTATTTTGGCAAAATTACGATTTTGCCATTACCTTTCTAATCCAATTTCTTCTCTTATTTTTTTTTTGGCCAATTTTCATCTATTTTTGGACCAAATATTTTCTCTAATATTCCTTCATTGTTGGACCTTAATATTGGGCTTTTTAAATTACCCAAATTAATTCCATAATTATTTTTGCCCAATTTCCATGAAATTGAACATTTATGAAATTCATAAATTCCAAATTCATGAATATTCACCATTTTATTAAATTTCTCAAATAATTACAATATATTTGGTGAATATAAAATTTGAAGTGTTACACCCAAGGGCCAAACCAACCGGACCACTAACCTTACCCAAAAGCCCATCCTAAAACAAACCTAAACCACCAACAACAATAAAGAAAATATTTATCCCCAAAGCAGAAACAGTAACCCACCCCCAGTAGGCATAAAAATCCATTCCCTTGTATCCATTAAACAGGTTAGGCCCAAACCAAAGGAAACCCCTCCCTCTGTTGCTGACACGGCGTTGAAGGCTATAACAAAGGCCTTGGATAACCAATTCTCAGAAGATGAAGGTGACACAAGTGACGATAGGGGTGTTCAAATTCGGGACCGGGACCGGGATCCCCCACTCCCGGTCCCGGTTTTTGGCCGGGATGCAAATTGTATCCCGGTACCAGTCTCGATAATCTCAGGCGGGATCGGGATCAAATTGGGAAATCCCGATTTTTTTAAAATTAAATTTAAAATATATTATTATATTAGTTAAATTTTCTAAAATCTAGTGTTTAAAGTAATTATTTAACACCTAATAAGGTCATCATAATCACACAAGTTGATCTAAAATTGAATAATAACATTTTATCATTATCATCATCATCATCATTATTATTATTATTACTATCACCTTCATCATTTTTGTTATTATTTTTATACATTATATAATAGAATTAGTATCACGATATATATAGTTTAACTCCAACTAAATATGTGATACACATTTTATCAAATGATAACTTAAATTATCGAATTAAAAATAAAAAAATAAAATAATAACTTAGTTTTTAAGAAAAAAATTTAAAAATAAAAAAAAACTAGGACCGGGATGGAAAATTCCTGGGATCAAAATGTCCGGAACCGAATCGGGACACTTTGAACACCCTTAAGTGACGATATGCTATTGGAGGAACCAGATCCTCATCACTCCTTTTTGGAGTGCTAAATAATCACTCTTTCTTATGATTATCATGTCATGGAACTGTCAAGGTGCGGCACAAAGTAAATTCCACTCTGTTCTTAAATCCTTCCTCAAAGAGCATAAGCCTGATTTACTCATTTTAGTTGAGCCTCGAGTCTCTGGCATCATAGCAGATAGGATCATCAAAAAATTTGGCTTCCCTAATTCCCATCGGGTTGAAGCAAGTGGATTCTCCGGCGGGATATAGGTTCTCTGGTCAGAAAAGTGCAGCATCGATATAATACACAATCATTGGCAATATGTCCATATGAGAGTTCAGTCAGTAAGCTATAATTATTCTTTTTTCTTAACAACAATATATGCTAGTCCTAATCCCAGCATCCGAGCTCAATTATGGCCAGCTCTTTATAGTATTGCTCAGAATATCCAAGAACCTTGGGCTTTATCCGGAGACTTTAATGCGGTACTTTCAGCCTTAGAGAGACGGTCTAGCACGAGTAGAACTAATAGTGGGTGCCCTCTTTTCCAGCAATTTGTAAACAACTCATCCCTCATTGACTTGGGTTTCTGTAGACCCCACTTTACATGGAGGTGAGGCTTTTCTTTTGCTCGCATAGACAGAGTACTAGTAAATAGCAGCTGGGCTCAAACTTTTCCATATCCTCAGTTCATCACCTTCCAAAGGTGCAATCTGATCACAGACTCCTGAAACTCTCATTAATACCTTGATCGGGGTTAAATAGGCCAAGGCAGTTCTGCTTCCTTGCTTCCTGGCTCACGCACCCACAGTTTGTTGATCTGATAAAAAACACATGGAGCCAAAATCTCACACTAGGGGAAAATATCCAAACCTTTACAAAAGTTGTGTCCATATGGAATCGCGAAACTTTTGGTATGATTGGTGTAAGAAAGCGTAAACTTGAAGCTCGTCTCAATGCTTAAAAGGCACTTGAAGACCGACCCTACTCTATAGCACTACACCATATAATAAGTGAACTCTAGCAGGAATATGCCACTATTTGCTTTCAGGAGGAATTGTTATGGCTCCAAAAATCTAGAGCTTAATGGATAAACCTAGGAAATCGTAACACCCACTATTATCATACCAAAGCCAGAATCAGAAATGCCAGGAACCGCATATCTACATTAAAAAATGAGCATGGCCAGTGGGTTACTGACGAGCAAACACTCAAGCAAATGGTCAAAGACTTTTTCATGGACCCATACTCCTCTCCTGTATCAACTCCAAGTCACATGCTGCCAAGAGGTAAATTCCCACTCATACCCACTCACTCTTGGGATTTTTTTAACACTAATTTTTCCCTTGATGGAGTAAAGCATGCTCCATACAGTATGTAACCATTAAAGGCACCAGGTCCAGATGGGATGCATGCCTTGTTCTATCAATCCTAATGGGACACGGTTAGTGCAAGCCTATATGACATGGTAAATAGGCTACTCAATGGAGGCCACTTAGAAGAAAGACTAAATGACATGTTAATTGCCTTGGTGTCTAAGGTAGAGAAGCCTACTGTAGTTAAGGAGTTTCGGTCAATAAGTTTGTGCTCGGTGGCCTACAAGCTCCTCACTAAGCTAATAGCAACAAGACTTTAACATCTCATGCCCCACCTTATCCTCCCATACCAATTAAGCTTCATTAAAGGGAGGAACATCACAGACAATATTATCATTACACAAGAGGCCATCCACTCTATGAGAAACAAGAAGGGTGCAAAAGGGTGGCTAGCTATAAAAGTGGATTTGGAAAAAGCATTTGACAAGTTGAATTGGTCCTTCATTGAAGATACGCTTAAAGATGTAGGATTGCCACCCCGGATAATACGGCTCATCATGCACTGTGTCACCATACCTAAAATGCAAGTACTATGGAATGGTGTCCCATCCAAACCATTTACCCCCTTTCGAGGCATTAGGCAAGGTGACCCCTTATCCCCATACATTTTCGTTCTATGTATGGAGAGATTATCGCAAGCTATATCGAAAGAGGTAAAAAAAGGAAATTGGGAAACGATCAAGCTCGGGCGTATAGGCCCTCCTCTTTCCCATCTCTTCTTTGCAGATGATCTTGTTCTATTTAGTTCCACATCTCCTAAGCAGCAGGAACTGATTCAAAGAATCTTGCATGAATTTTGCTTTGCCTCAGGACAAGTTGTAAGTCAAAGCAAGACCCGAATTTACTTTTCAAGAAATGTGTCAAGGAGAGAAGCAATGCAAATCTGTAAAAAATTGAACTTCCAACGCACCGAGCACCTAGGTAAATATCTTGGGGTTCCACTCCTTCACTCTAAAGTTTCCAAGGACACATACCACTACATAACTGAAAAAGTGAAACAAAAGTTATCAATATGGAAGGCAAGCACACTCTCTCTAGCAAGTAGAATAACCTTGGCGAAATCAGTTCTATGTGCAATCCCTTCATATGCCATGCAAACAACCAAGCTACCGGCTTCTTGCACCAATGCCATTAAAAAGATTATTAAACGCTTTGTATGGGGATCGGAAGAAAACACAGCCAAGCCGAGCTTAGTCAAATGGAGTGACATGTGCCAACCAATGTGAAGAGGAGGAAGTGGATTGCGGAATATGGTGAACCAAAATAATGCTTTTCTGTCCAAGCTAGCAGCTTCACTCCTGTGCAATCTTGATAAACTGTGGGTGAAAGTCTTGAGATCCAAATATAATGGGTCCAGCATAAACAACTACACGTTTTGTGTGAGCAAAGCATCCCATATATGGCGCAACATAGCAAAAGTATGGGACACTACTGAACTTAACCTTGCCTGGAAATTGAAGAATAGGAATACTATCAGGTTTTGGAGTGATAATTAGGTAGGTGAAATGGGGCCGCTGAAATACCTCACCTATGCAGATATCCCCAAAAGTGAGTGGGCCAAACCAGTTCGGAGCTGCCTAGATGAAAATAATCAATAGAATTGACCTTGCTTCAGCAACTTGCTCCCACCGAATATCTTGGCTCAAATTGCAGCAACCACTCCTCCCATAACTAGTGAAGAAATCGACACTTGCTACTGGAATGCGTCCCCTAATGGCCTTTTCACTGTAGCTTCGGCATATAAAGAGCTCATTGTACCTCCACTGAATGACGCAGACATTATATGGAAGTGGATTTGGCAATGGCCAGGAATGCAGCGGGTTCGAACCTTTCTCTGGCTTGCTGTGAAAAATCGGCTTCTTACAAATGCAGAAAGGGTGAGAAGAGGCATGGAAGAAGATCTGATGTGTTCCTTATGTCATGAGGCAGCAGAAGATCTTGATCATATTCTCAGGCACTGCCCCACAGCAACTATTTGTTGGTCAAAGGTCATTCCTGCTCACCAATTGGAAACCTTCCTTAGTGTTCCTCTGGACCAATGGTTTCAATGTAACTCGAACCCGCGTATTATGGGTACCCACTGGAGATTATTCTTCGGCATCCTTGTCTGGAAACTCAGGGATAACAGAAATAAGAACATATTTCTGAATGAGAGACAACAGCTAAAGAGTATTATTTTGTTAACTAGCTCACTTTTTTCTCACGTCATTTAGGCTAGGGATTTAGTCTCTTCAGTGGACCCCAATGCTTAGCTGATTGTTTTTATTTTTGTTGCTCACCCGATTTATCAGAGCTTTGCCCCGACTATATCCGGATCCGACCCGCGTCGCGCATCTGGCTATGGTGGGAGAGTCTCCCAATGAGAATTTTCTTCATACACAAGGCTCGAACCCGAGACCTTATTTAAACGGAACAAAGCTGCTTACCACTTGAACCAACTCCCATTGATTGCTTAGCTGATTGTTGTTATGTAATCCTGTATATATTGTTAATATAAGCCACTTTTCACTAAAAAAAAAAAAACTTGTGTTAGTTTAAACAGCCGAAATTTTGGGCTTGCCTCTTTTATCCTGAAGTCTTCACGAGACCCAAACAAATCCGGAACAAGCTAGGGGACCCTTTCGGGTGAAAACCCTACCCCACCATGGAATGCTCTAACATCTTTTTCTTTTCTTTTCTTTTTGGCCATGGAGAAATGCTTTAACATCAAATGATGAATTATTGTACGTGTGGTTGACAGCAACCATTTTTTGTTCCACTGGCAACAGGGAAAACATCACAACAAGTTTAAAAATTTTGACTTTGATTCGGAATAGAGGAGCAATTTACACTAATGCCCTTGTCTATTTCACTGTACTGCAACATTTATTGTATTTTATTGTTTTTTAAAAAATTAAACGATAATATTTTAAATCTGCTAAATATTTGAAAATTTTATTTCAATGAAGAATTTATTTTACAAAAAAATTTGGATAGATAATGAATTGATTTTTTTAAATTTTTTTATTAAGGATGATGTGACTAATTAATTTGCTTATTTTTTATTTTTTACACAACAAAATAAAAGATTTTAAACATAATATCTATTACTTTTTTATCCACCAATGTTGTGCGTGTTTAGAATAACGTTGCTAAAAGTGGGTTTTTCAATTTTTTGCAATAAGATTTTTGTAAACTTAAGATTGAGTAAAAATCAGATTGTGTAATGTAATTTATGTTTAGATTGGTGGTAGCATAAGTTACTTTTCTGAAAGTAAAACTTATTTAGATGATTATTTTAAAAAACAAATTTATATGGAAAATGATTGAAAAGACATAAACTATATTAAATAATCCATCCGTTCTTTTTTATAAGATACTATTGTTTAAATGAGTATATTCCTTTTTATCAAATACCATTTGAAGATGTATAGATATTTAATGCATTTTTTTCCTATTTTTATTCTCAATTAATTATATGTTTTACTTCTCATTTTTCCACGCATTCTCTCTCATCAATTTTTCCACTCATTCTCTCTTTGATCCACCCTCTTTATAAATAAGGGTGTTTTTAGAAAATAAGTTGCATCTTTTTTTACATATTTATTGTCTTTAATCAATTTTAACTAACTCTTTGATTTATGTAATTTGATTATCGGTATCTTATAAAAAAAACTGAGAGTAGTATATATATATATATATATATATATTAATTAGTTTATATGTATATATTGAATAGTATACATATACACATACATGTGTATACACAGTAGGGATCTAGAGAATAAAAAAACATAGAAATCATTAAGGGCCTATTTGAAATCACGGTGGAAAGAAAAAAAAAAAGTCACTTTTCCAACTTAAAAAGTTGCTTTTAGCTTAAGGTGGTGTTTGAGTTCATATTGGAAGCCATCATGCTTTTAACTCAAAAGTAGCTTCTGAGCAAAAGCCTGAAATGCCAACTTCTTCAGAAAAAGAAGTCACTTCTGTCACCTCCAATCTAAACACAAATCACATTTACAATCTAACTTTTTTCTATCTGATTTTTTCAAAAACCCATCTGCGAAAAAAACTCTTTCTCCACCTTTAATCCAAACAAGCATTAAAACAGTTGTTAAGCCCCATTGGCAGCAACTTTTGAATCGTGTCAGGCAACAAAATGTTGCTTTTGAATATAAGCCAGATTGAGAAAACAAAATGCCAAACATAAGGAATTGGTTAGGTGTGTTTGGTTCAGCTTATTGGGTAGTAATAAGCCCAAATAAAAACGTGCTGCGATTTTGGAGTATTTGGTTCAGCTTATTTTAATTGTATCACAGGTAGAATAAACTATTTATTAAATAAGCTCCTTACTACGGGTGTGTTTGGTTTAGGCTTGTTTGTTTTAGCGGTGGCTTAAAAAATAAGCCCGGATTACGCAAGCCGAGAAAAAACTCCTCTCACATACTTACCTCGTACACCGTGAATCACGAATTATAAGCACGTTTTGGACAAAAATAAGCCATTCCAAACGAGCACTTAGCTTATTGGGTAGAAATAAGCCCGGTTTTGGGCAATAAACCCAAATAAAAACGTGTTGCATTTTTGCAGTGTTTGGTTTAACTTATATTAAGTCACTTATTACATAAGTAAAGATAAAACTCATCTCACATACTTACCTCATATACTATAAATCACGATTTATAAGCACTTATTGTCCAAAAATAAATCACTCATCCAAACATAAATCACATTACAAAAACTGACTTTTCTATTAAGTCATTTTTAATAAGTTAGAATTATAATAAGTCATTTTTCCTACCGTTATCCCAAACACACACTACAGCTTTTCTATTAAGTCACTTATTACATAAGTTGAGATAAAACTCTTCTCACATACTTACCTTGTATAGCGTAAATCACGATTTATAAGCACGTATTATCCAAAAATAAATCGCTCATCCAAACATAAATCACATTACAAAAACTGACTTTTCTATTAAGTCATTTTTAACAAGTCAGAATCATAATAAGGGTGTGTTTGGTAACCTGTTTTGAAACAAATAAGCCTGAATTGAGTTGCGTTTTTTTTTTTAATGTTTGGTTCAACTTTTTAAAATCGTATCACGGGTAGAATAAGCTACTTATTAAATAAGCCCCTCACTGCAGATTTTCTATTAAGTCACTTATTACGTAAGTCGAGATAAAACTCCTCTCACATATTTACCTCGTATACCGTAAATCATGATTTATAAGCACTTATTATCCAAAAATAAGCTATCTCAAAATCGCTCATCCAAACATAAATCACATTAAAAAACTAAACTTTTATATTAAGTCATTTTTAATAAGTTAGAATCATAATAAGTCATTTTTCCTACCGCTATCCCAAACACACACTAAATCATTTTTCCTACCGTTATCCTAGACACACACTTAGTCTTGTTGAATCATGCTTTTCATGTGGAAAAGTTGCTTTTAGGATGGGGTTTCATATCTACAAGATGGTTTACTCCTAATAATTAAAAATAACTTAGTATGATATCAAGAAAAACAAAAAATAACTTAGTAATTTAAAATATCTTTGCAAATTGAAGAATTAAAATTGAACATTTGCTTTAATTGAATAGATATAAAACTACTTTCAATTATTAAAAAAAGAAAATAACAGATATTTTAACACCCACTAGCCTTATGAAATCACTTTAGTTTCATTAATTGGATCGAGCCAAGTATGACCATGGAAAAAAGATGAAGAAAAATTCTTTAAGATCCTTTATATATATATTTGCCCAGTGACAATAATTGCCAACACATTAAAAAATAGATTTAGATCAGTAAATTCTAAATATATTTTTGGCCGGAAAATAAAAGTCAAATTTTACATGCTAAAGTAGCACTTGGGGTTGAAAGCAGAAACATCCATTACATCAAATGTCTCGCTCGCAGGTTGAATTAATGAAAAAACAACTAACGAGATTAATAATTAAATATGAAGTTGATCAGATAAAAGTTTAGCATTATAATATAAAGAGTTGAGATGGCTGAATTGGTGTAAGGCGCCAGATTAAGGTTCTTTCCATCAAAACAAATCCATCAAAAAAAAATTTCCATTATAATTAGCCCCAAACACCCATTATACAAATGCAATGAACAATATAAATAATTCATACAATTTTTTAAGAACTAAGGTTCGAATAATATAGCTGTCTCCCGACGTCATTGGGGTTGAACGTAACAATAGAATATAAAATTGAGAAAGTGTTTCGTTTTTCTTTTCCGTCTTAAATACATTTTTAATTTCAAAGTACTCCCTCCAATTTTATTTATAAGCGATTTTCTCTTTCATTTTTTGTCTAAAAATATGATCCTTTTTATTTGATCCTTTTTATAAACAACCTTCATTTTTTATATAAAAATATAAGCTTTTTTCCCCCTTATTTATCATTATTAAATTATCATTATCTCTCATACTTTTTATCTATTCTCTCTTCTATATTCTTTTCATAAATAGGGATATATATAAAAAAAACATGATATTTTTTATACATTTATTATTTTTAACTATTAATTCATTTTACGTAATAAAAAAAATTATTTGTTAATAGAATTATTTTTCAGGCGGCCAACGGCAATTAAATTGTATGGAAAAACAGGCGCTCGGCTTCTCTCCCATGCGGTTCCGGTCCATTGCCTCTCCCTTACTGCAAGCGACGTCGTTTTGTGCGCAACACAATCTCCTTCAATGCTGAATCCCTTCGTCTTCCACTTTCCTCTCACAGGTTTAAAAAAAACAAAAAGTCCTTCACTTCCCTTCGAGACTCACCCATGTGATCACTGATCAGAGGAAGGGTTGTAAAAATATATTTAAAAAATATTTATTCTTTTAAAAAATTTAAATGTCATATTTTTTTATGGTTTACATGGAGATTGAGGAGTCACTGCACATCAATTACTTTTCAGTAAGATACTTATCTACCTTATAATATGTTTCAACAAAATTAAAATAATATTAACAATTCCATCAACAATTTTGGCAACTTCGTTTACGACACCATTGATCTCAACAATTCCATTTACTATACGTCAGTGAGAGCAGGATAGCGATGTCATTTTCATTGAAGATAAGTTTTTCAATTTTTGGCTTAGAAAAATCATGGTGGACAAGTCGAGGTGTTTTTTTCCTGGACTTAAAACAATCAAAAGATTACATTTGAATCCAGTAAGATAACTTTCACTTTTACCCCATTTTTGAAAGTTTATGGCTATTTTTGCACCCAAAAAAAAGTTTATGGTGGTGAGTGCACTCTTGAGAAAAAGCTTATGGGCATTTTTGCCCATAAGTGAAATTAAGGGGCAAAAATTTCAAGAGGCAAAAATACCCAAAAGTTTTTCTCAAGAGTGCACTCACTACCATAAACTTTTTTTGGGTGCAAAAATAGCCATGAACTTTCAAAAATGGGGTAAAAGTGAAAGTTATCTTTCTGGATTCAAATGTAATCTTTTGATTGTTTTAAGTCCAGGAAAAAAACACCTCGACTTGTCCACCATGATTTTTCCAAGCCAAAAATTGAAAAACTCATCTTCAATGAAGATGACATCGCTATCCTGCTCTCACCGACGTATAATAAATGGAATTGTTGAGATCAATGGTGTCGTAAACAAAGTTGCCAAAATTGTTGATGGAATTGTTAATATTATTTTAATTTTGTTGAAACATATTATAAGGTAGATAAGTATCTTACTGAAAAGTAATTGATGTGCAGTGACTCCTCAATCTCCATGTAAACCATAAAAAAATATGACATTTAAATTTTTTAAAAGAATAAATATTTTTTAAATATATTTTTATAACCCTTCCTCTAATCAGTGATCACATGGGTGAGTCTCGAAGGGAAGTGGAGAACTTTTTGTTTTTTTTAAACCTGTGAGAGGAAAGTGGAGGACGAAGGGATTCAACATTGAAGGAGATTGTGTTGCGCACAAAACGACGTCGCTTGCAGTAAGGGAGAGGCAATGGACCGGAACCGCATGGGAGAGAAGCCGAGCGCGAAAAACAGACCCCACGAAAGAACTGTGCTGGCCGAAGTAGAAAGATAGTTGACTGGTAAAAAAATAACAAAAGATTTTTATATGGAGGCCCAATTATCGCATTTATCACGTTCTTCTAATTATCAAGTGTGAACACTGATAATTGATAAATAAAGTCAATGGAGCTGTTGGATCATACTTTTATCTTTACAGCAAGTTGACTATCACATTCACGCGCATCACTTTGATGTTATTTGTAAGTTTATTTTAATATAAAATTTTGATATTTATTATAAATCCAGTTTTAAAGTAATAAATATGTTTTTTTTTTACAATTTTTCCTCTATTAATTATAATAAATGAATTGAATTTATTCATGTTGATTTTTAAAACCAGTCATAAAAAGGGACAAAATTGAATATTTAACTCACAATTAATAAGTTAACTAACTCTACTTAATATATGAGAGTTTATTGATTTAGACTTATAAATAAGATCAAAATGATACTTACCAAACGTTACATTCTTTTATAGAGTATTAGTTTGGGACTTTGGGAGGTAGGAGTATCAAGAAATCATTAAATGAAATTTATATTTTATTTAAATCTTTTAACTCTACCAATATTAAAAATGGGGGAAATAAATGTCTAAATATTGATTTATAGAGTGTATAGATGTCCACACATTAATTCATATAAGCTTGAATCCAGATTTTACGACCAAAACTATATAATGAGGATTACCTGATTTGTTGTAATATATCGTGATTAAGATTATGTTGGATTTGCCCACTTTCTGAGCGCTAATTTAATCAATTCTTAAAAGAAAAAGAAACAATCACCTTAGATTGCTTTACCACGTGAACCAAACACCCTAAAACAGTAGGGTATCCTGATACATGGAATTGAACCAAAGGTAATATAATTTAAATTTTACTTTAATTGTACCAATAATAATGATGGGATAATTTGAAAAAAAAAAAATTTGCCTGATTATATATTTCGGCCAACAAATTGGCAATGATTAACTTGTGAAGTGTTGTGGTTAATTATAATGGAGGCAAGATGATTTCATTAAGCGAGAGGATATTATTGCCTAGCAATTAGGAATCTCTCAATACTTAAGTGAAGTTAACTACTCCCGCCGGTCCTAATTATAAGATAAAGTTGATTTTTTTGAAAAAATTAAAAAAACCAATTAAATTACTTTATAATGCTTATATTTTTATATTTTTCTCTAAATTAATTAATTTGACTAATAAACTAATATATAATCTAATGATACTAAAAATATAAACACTCTAAAGTAATTTAATTGGTTTCTTTAATTTCTAAAAAAAAATCAACTTTATCTTATAATTAAAATCGGAAGGAAGGGGTAATAAATACATTCAAAGCCCAAACTGGATCACCAAGTCCTTCCCTTTCTTGCTTTGTTCCCGCTGCTTTCCCCTCCAGTGTAATTTAATATATCATCCCCGATCTACATTTTTTGGACAGCATCGTTGATCTGCAATTAGTCAGGACTCACTCAATTTATTTGGATCTTTTTGGCCTAAGAAGTCGATCTTGTTGCAGTTGATTTTGTAGAAGCTTTCAGGAAATACCAGATGAGTTAAGATTCAAGGGCGGCTAGTAAAAGAGTTCTAAGCGTTTGGAACAGAGAGTGCAGAAATACTTGCGTTTGATCTTGAAGCACATGGGAAGGAAACAGAGTCGCCACTGAATCGCGACGTCGACGGCTTCGACCTTGCCGGAGCAGTAAGGGCAAGAGCCAGGGGCCTCTTGCCGTCCGAGCTCTTTCTGTTCTTCGTCGTAGATGTAGAGGAAACACATTTTTCGCCGGCGAGTTGCCGTCAGTGGCGGAGGCGTGAAATGGGGCGCCGGTGGAGGTGGGTGTGGGCTAGGCTTGGAGGAGGCAAGAATGGCATGTCAAGCTTATTTATATATAGAGAGGCCGGTTTGATTGTTGCCTCGCTCAGTCTTCGTTTCTTCGAATATTCTCTTATCCAAATCATATACCGTCTTTTATTTTGAACTGAAAAAAAGCAAACAGAGAAACAAAAAAGGAAAGAAAGACATCTCATGGCCCGCAAAGTCAAGATCTCGCCCAATACGTTATTTTCACTACAATTTTTAGGCACTTATTTTAAATTAAGTTTTTTTTATCAAATAATAAAATTGAAAGAAAAAAAAAAACATTCTCTCCATCACTGGCAGCCAGAAGACTTCTCAAGATTTTATGATTTGTTAAAATATTATATCTTATATTAATATTTGATATATTTTTGTGTTGGGATATTATAAATTTTATTTATGTTGATATTTAATATATTCCATATATTTTAAAAGTATAAATTAAAAATATTATTATATTTTAAATTTTATTATATTTAATAAGATAGATATGCGATTATATTATTATATTTAATGTTCGATTCTATTTATTAGATAGAGGTTTGGAGGCTTTTGTTTCCCTCTGCTCACCAATTGATGTAGGAATTCACAGGCCACCTCTTTTGAATCCAGCATCATCGCTGGTACATCAGCTCAAGTCATATCAACTATAACATAGGAGAGATATTCAGACTTTTATAAAACTTCATTCGTTCCCCTACCCGCATATATCGAACTACACATTAATGAGAGGAGTTAATAGTTAATACTATATTTTATGGAATAACAATGACAATTTTATTAAAATACTTCTATAAATATTTTTGAGTTCAAACTTAATTCAACTAAACTTTTTGGCTATATAAGAAAATTTTTAAAAAAAAAAACCCTCAGAAATCTTTTCCCTTAAAAGCAAAACAGCGCCCATTGTATCTGCTATGATAACTTGAGCAAATCCGCAATAAAACGAATTGAGTATAAATAAATTTTAGAGGGAACAAGAATACTGCCGGAAAAATAAATAATTAAATATAATGCAACATCTCTAATATCTAATATATCTGATTTAATAAAATATATAATTTGTAATCCTGTAACCTAGTCCAATCCCATTTCACTGTGATTATAGGATTTGCCCCTGAACTGTCCTATTAGTTTCGTGTGACTACATAAAAACGGGGAAAAAAAAGTGCCCACTGTATTTGCTAATGTTCTATTATCACCAAGGTTATTAAATTTGAATCGACCACTGAATCGGTTAATGGGTTAAGGGTCAATGGATTATATAGGAGTTAAACTTAAATCAGAACTAACTTGGAGCTAGACGAGTAAATAAGTGAAAATTTCATGGTTATTTATATGAAATTTTAAATAAAATTTTAAAAAAATGAATTAGATTATTTTTTTTAAAAAAATTGAATCAGTCTGACTAGTAGGACTGAATCGGTTGGACCACCGGTTCTCCTATTTTCCGACCCAAATATATCGGTTTGGTCCAATTCTAATAACATTGATCATCACAATGAATCCGCTACAAAATAAATTTGTGATTGATGAATAAATGGTGAGTTTTAAGTTGTAATTAAAGTAAGTAACAAATGTGTAACTATGACTATTGAAAAAAATTAATGATTCAATATTGAGTAAGAAGCTGTATAGAACAGTTAAAAAAAGTTTTTGCGTTTTATGAGAGAAAATTTCTCACGCAAATTTATCTAGTACAACCAAAACTACTTAAAATAAGTCAATTCGATTAACCAACTATAAAGTTTGGATTAACTTTTAGAGAATAGCTTTTACAGTTTACGAGGTAAGTATGTGAGATGAGTTTTATCTCGATTTATGAAAAAATGCTTCTGAAACCATGGTTTTGAGGTAGGCGAACACACACTGATAGTGGGTTCTTCAAAGAAAAGAAATTGAAGCATACAAATTGGTGGCATGAATTGGTTTGGTTTATATTTACTTTAATAGATCATGTTTATTTTTCCTTTTTGCAAATTTTTTTTTGATATTTTACAAAAAATAGCTAATTTTAACTAACTTTTTAAATATGTATATAATAACTAATTGGAGCTTCAAAAAGAAAATGTGTGAAGGACTAATAAATGGTTGGTTGAGGTGGTAAAGTACCTCACCCCGTAAAAAGGAAATCACAAGTTTAAACCTCTAGAAGTGCACTTATTAAGAAAGGTAAAAACTTTTTACCCTTTTAAATCTCGAGGATAAACCCCTTGATCAAATAAAAAGAAACATGTGAAGGAAATATTTAACAAGCCAAATGGCTACTTAATTATCCTATGCTAGACACACACACATATATTATGTTGACCATCAATTTGGTCTGTCATATTAATCTATGGACAATATTAAATTAATAGGCCTTAATAATGGGAAAAACACAAAAATATCACTTAAATTTTAAAAGTTCAAATTGATCTTATTGTTTACAAAAGTATAGATATTAATTATAAGAATATAATAATTGACAACTTATTTTAATAAGAAATCATGAATATGAAATTTTGAACTTCAAATAATATTTTTTTATCTTTTTCCCGTAATAATTGTGTCCTTGCAAAAAAAAAAAAAGTCTTAATAATTGTGTTATAGAATATCTAAGAAGTTGATGAAACGTTGTGTATTAATTTGCTTTAAATAATAATTAATGAAAATGGCTGGCTTCAGAAAAGCGTGCACGTATATGGAATGTGTATTTTGACTATTTTCCTATATTTGCCAGCATCAAATATTTTAATTGGTTTTTCCTGCCAGAGTCAAGAACATTTCCAGCGGCTGTCGGCTATATATGTCTGCCTAGCAGCCAATTGATACTTTCTTGTTTTTTAAAAATTAAAAGGGAGAATTGTTAAAAAATATATTATTGGCAATTTATTTGTTAAATGAGATTTGGGAAGAAATCTGTATATGAAGAAAAGATTTCTGCACACATAAGGAAGATTTTTGCATGTATTCTGCACACGTAGAAGATAATCTGCATACAAATGTCTCATTTAGCAAATAAGTTACTAATGAGGGATTCTTTCACAATTTTTTCAAAATAGAATTGTGATTTTCTCACCTAATCAAGATATCACGTAGTTTAACTATAAGTTCATAACTTCAAGTGTTTAATTTAAATTCGATTTTTAATGCCTCATTCAGTTGGAATTGATGGAAAATTCATGTAGAGAAGAGAAAGGTCATTGGAGAGGTTTTTTTTTCCCCTCTAACACCCTATATTTTTTTACACACTATCAAGTATCAACCAATATGTGACATATTTTTTGGATCTTATTATTATATATCTGAACAACTAACTATTCTAATTTTAAAGTTTGTGATTGTCCTTCCCAACACAGACACCTCCCATGAGACTCGAATTTGATGCCCCAAGAGATTTAATCAAACCTTACATAGTTAAATCAACTTTGTGTTGGTCTAAACACATGATATCCTCCCCATACCCAAACAAATCCGGAATCAGCTAGGGAAATTGTTTGGTCAAAGCCCTACCGCCACTTTGGAATGCTCGTCTGCTATTATTTATAAGTCTTTTTTAACTAAATCTCACATATCAAGGAGAAGTAATTAATCCAAAGATTATGAAATAAATTTTTAATTATGCTTTCATTTATCAATAAGTACTTTTTAACTCTTTCTTCTCTATCTATATTTAAATTATTTATTCATTGGTATAATAAATAGGAATAAAATTATTACAATTTTATTTACTATATTAAAATTGGATTTATAAATAGAATCAAATTTTTTAATAAAAAAGAATTTATAAATAAGACCATCAAATGATGGTTTATTGTACATTTGGTTGGCAGAAACCATTTCTTCTTCCATTTTCAACAATGAGTCAAGAAAGCTGAGTCTGATTCGGAATAGAGGAGCAATTTACACTGATGCGCTTATCTGTTTTATTCTCCTGTAACAATTATTGAATTTTATTGTTTTTTAAAAATAAAAAGATAATATTTTAAATATGCTAAATATTTGAAAACATTTTATTTCAGTAAATAATTTATTTTACAAAAAATTTGAATAGACGATGAATTGATTTTTTTAAGTTTTTATTAAGGATGATGTGACCACTTAATTTGTTCATTTTTTATTTTTCACACAACAAAATAAAAGATTTTAAACATAATATCTATTATTTTTTTATCCACCAATGTTAAAAATGACTTCATAACTACAAGATGGTTTATTACTGACAGTTAAAAAATAACTTAGTATGATATCAACAAAAATAAAAAGTAACTTAATAATTTAAAATCTTTGTAAATTGAAGAAATTAAAATTGAACATTTGCTTTAAGTGAATAGATATACAAATACTTTTAATAGTTAAAAAAGTAAATAACAGATTATTTGACACCCGCAGATGATATCATTATGAAGTCAATTTAGTTTCAATAATTGGACCGAGCCAAGTATGACCATGGAAAAAAGAAGAAGAACCGATGGCAGGTGGCTCAAGTGGTTCGGCATTTAAGTCCCTTCCATAAGGTCTTGAGTTCGAGACCGGTGGATGGAGTCTCTGCTGGAGGGAGAGCTTTACACCCAAAAGGTCCGACCCGGCTCAAATCCGGAGTAGTCGATTGTTCGGGTTTACCTGACCCAAAGAAGGCTAGGACCCAGAAAAAGCGCCGGATACCGGATGCTCTAAGCAAAAAAATAAAAAAGAGGAAGAAAAATTCTTCAATATCCTTTATATATATAGATATTTTTGCCAGTGACAATATTATTGCCAGCATATTAAAAAATAGATTTAAATCAGTAAATTCTAAATATATTTTTGGCCAGAAAATTAAAGTCATATTTTTCAAGCTAGTTGAAAGCAGAAACATCCATTACAATGTTACATCAAATGTCTCGCTCGCACATTGAATTAATGAAAAAACGTTGGCAAAAAAAAAAACAATTAATGAAAAAAAAATTAACGAGATTAATAATTAAATATGAAGTTGATCAATATAAATGTAATGAACAATATAAATAATTCACACAATTTCCTAAGAACTAAGGTTTGAATAATATAGCTGTCTCCCGACGTCATCGCGGTTGAGCGTAATATAAAATTGAGGAAGTGTTTCGTTTTTCTTTTCCCTCTTAAATAAAATTTTAATTTATATTTTCAGGCGGCCAACGGCAATTAAATTGAACGGAAAAACAGGGACGACAAAAGATGGTTGACTGGTAAAAAAAGAACAAAAGATTTCTATATGGAGGCCAAATGATAATATTTATCACGTTTTTCTAATTATCAAGTGGGAACACAAATAAATAAATTCAACGGAGCTGTTAAATCAATTGCAAACTTTAATTTAATCTTACACAAAGCAACTTGACTATCAACATTCATATATGCTTAACAAACGCGGCTTTCCTTTATAGAGTTTTTGTTCGGGATGCATCAAGAAATCATTGAATGAAATTTATATTTTATTTACAAAACCTTTTTTAATTTGATCAATGTATAACTATAATCTTTTCTTAACTCCACCACCTACCGATATAAAAAATGGAGGTATAAATGTTTAAATGTTGATTTATGGAGTGTATAGATATCCACAGATTAATTTAGGTAAGTTAGAATCCAGATTACACGGCCAAAACTATGTAGTAATATAATGAGGATTACAAGATTTATTGTAATATTTTGTGATTAGGATTAAGTTAGATTTGCTGGCAAAAAAAATAAAAAATAATTACGTTGGATTGCTTTCCTATGTGAACCAAACTCCCTAAAAGGCTAAAACAGTAGAGCATCCTGATACATGGAATCATGGAATTCAACCTGTAACACCCAAATTTTATATTCATAAAAAATATATTATAATTAATTGAGAAATTCATTAAAATAGTGAATATTCATGAATTTGAATTTTGTGAATTTTGAAATATTCATATTCACAAGGAAATGGGCAAATAAATTCAAGAAATGAATTAAATTACAAAGGTGATAGCAAAATCATAATTTTGCCAATTTAGCCCAAGATTAATTATTTTCCAATTAATTGGATTTAATTTCAATTAATTAAGAAAAATAAAGGAAAATGCATAATGAGATTATTCTTGGTGGAATAAATCAAGAGTTGTGAAATTAAGAGGGGATTATACATAAACCAATTATGTGAATTATGGAATTATGAAAACATATTTTTCCTTCTTGTCCTCTCTTTAATTTTCGTCCAAGCATGAAAGTAAAGGAAAAAATATTAAATCCATGATCACATGCTACAAGAAGAAGGTGATGATGACTATACTACATGCACATAGCAATCATGGCAAAGATGAAGTGTACATAACATGAAGGATGGTGTAATGCATGATGGGAGAAGTCTGAGTAAAGGAATGAGAAATATGATTGTATGGAAGAGTGTAAGTGTGAACACATAAAAAGAAGAGTTGGTTACTTGGAGCAAAAAGGGGGGGGGCATGGATTGAGGAGCAAGAAAGGAAGAGAATTGATTCAATTTAATGGCAAGTCAATGAAGAACTCATGAAGGAATAGAAAGGTTTGTGACAAGTGTCACATTGGGAACTCTTGATTAAATCAAGGCTAGGAAGAAAGAAAACCAAATTAATAAACATATTCTCCTTTCTCTTTTAAGCCATATTTCGTCCAACATCAAAGAAAAATAGAGAGAGAGAGAGAGAGCGCTTGGGAAACTTTGAAGAGTTAGAGAGAAGGAAGAAGAATAAGTTAAGGTAAGTAGGGGTGAGCATTCAGTGTTCGGTTCGATTTTCGGTAAAAACCGAATAACCGAACAGAAGCCATTATATTGACCGAACCAAAACCGAAATATTAAAATAACTGAAACTGAAATGACCGACTAATTTCGGTTCGGTTTTCGGTGTATTTCGGTTATTGGGCCTTTTGGCCCTTTTTTTGGTTACAAGCCCATCCAATGCAAACAAACTGCAAGTTCTCAACCCAAACAAAAATTCACACAAAAAAAAAATGTATGCACAAAACAGAACAGTTTTAAGCAAGAAAACTAAGGAAGATGATTTTCAAATTTGAGCCACAAGCACTTAATACTTGTTCTACCTAATCAAACTCATGCATCAAGGCATTTCAATATCATTCCAAAACAGTGAATGATGTAACATAATTTACAATTAGTTGAATGGAGGTCTAGAGCATTAGCAGAGGCTTGTGTTTATATCGGCAAATTTCAAAATACAAGCTGAACACTTAACATATTGGCAAACTGTCTTTAAAATTTCAAGTTCATCTATTCATCAAAAAGCATATTGAACATCAAAGGTTTATATCAGATTATGAATCACCCTTGCTCCTGAATGCCCCCTGAAGGCCTGAATAGCACCTACAACTGAAGGAAAGACAAAAAATCAAACACTCACCAAAAGAAAAATTAAATACTACAATATTATATTACAAGTATGACAAGGAAAATCTGCTCACAAAATATTAAGTTTCCAATATTGCAGCTAGAAGATATCAACATTTGTTTCCAATGCAATTTTTTGCAAGTCTAGCAAATTGAAAAAGCATTGTACACAGAAATGGGTGAACACAGAAATGAAAGCATTGTACACAAAAATGAAGATAGAAAGGTGCCTTTAGAAAAAAAAATACAAAAAAAGAGAAGGAAAAACAAAATGAAGCCTAAAAATTTCTTCATTAATTACAAGAAGTGAAAAAGGTACCTTTTTTATTCAAAATAAGTAAAAACAATTTCGTCATTGCAATGCTGCCAGTCCAGACAGAATCATAGAAACGATCAAACAAAGAAATAATTTGACTTTCATGTCTAGTAGAGTGAACATATGAAGGAAGAAATTTTTTTTCCCGAAAGGTACCTTCTTTATTCCAAAAGAAAGTGAAAAAAATTTCACATCCAGACAGAAACGGACACAAGAAGTGAGCAAAGTACCTTCTTTCATGAAAAGTACCATTTTTATTCAAAAAAGTAAACAAATTTCGTCATTGCAGTGCAGAAAGAAACGATCAAACCAAGCAAAATATTCACTTCCAGAGATTGAAACTAGAGGAGCAAGAGATTAACACTTACCAGAAGCTGAAGCCTCGAGGATTGAAGATCGACAGACGGTGACGCTTCCAAGAGACCATGATTGTTGAGAGGACGTCGTTGAGGGTTAGGGCAAACAGACGCTCTTCGACTCACGGCGAAGCTTCCACAGTTCCACCAAGCACCGACGGTGAGGTGATGCTTCCACCGTCGACCGTCGAGACTCGAGAGGAGAAGAGGACTGGAAGACGGAGGACGGAGAGTCGAGGGGAGAGGAGGACAGAGGAGTTAAACAGAGATTAGAGGAGACCTATGGACAAGGACGAACTGAATAAAGAAAACGAGAGTGAGATGGATTTGATCAAATATTTCAGGTTTTTTTTTTGCAAAATCATGTCAGCTTGGTCAATGGGTTAGGTTACTTACTTCACTAACTTATTAGACACTTGGGCTATTAGTCAATTTGATGTGGACATTGGACAAGACAAGGACAAAACTAACTTATTTAGCTTGGGTAAAATTAATAGGAAATGGGCTTTAAGTTGGCCCTGTCTAATCCCTTTCACATAGTTAGACAAAAAAAATAGATAATTTGTAGCAAACTTTGGTTCTTTGGTTTTAACCGAATTTTTTTTTATAAAACCGCACCAATAACCAAAATAGCCAAAAGAATTAACCGATCCAAACCGATTAACCGAAAAAAAAGAACCAAAAACACCAAATTAGGTTCGGTTCGGTTCTGTCTTCGGTTTCGGTTTGTTTTTGCTCACCCCTAAAGGTAAGTGTTGATCTCTTTAGTTTTTCTTGTAGCATGGCCCTAGATCCTTCTCTAAACCTTTTTTCTTCATGTAATCCATGAATTTGAAGACACATTCTTAGCTCAAGGAGAGAGAGAGGAGACACCTAGAGAGAAAGGATTTAAAATCTCGAGAGGCAACCTCACAAACCTTATATATAAACTAATATGGTGTTGTTGAAGTTTGTTGTTGGTTGGTGAGTTTTGGTTGAGTTGGAAAATTGGAAAAGCTATAACCCTAAGGGGTTTTTCTGAAAAAAATTCTTTTAATCATGATTAGAATGTGATTAAATAAGTTAATAAGGGATTAGAAGTGAAAAAGTACAAGTTTTGGAGCTAAAACACAAAAACTTCATTTTTCCCATTTTTTGACCAATATTTCGGCCAAGACTAAATCTAAGGGAAGGAGCTGGATTTTCATAAATAGATGGTTCCATTGGATTCAATAGGCGAAAATAGGTGAAGTTATAGTTGGTCACTTTTTCGGTAGAGGCCGAAAAAGCATAATTATGAAAACACCATTGAAATCTCTAAATAGGGGCTATCAAGGGTATTTTTGTAATTTGACAGTGAATTTGGTAATTTTAAGTTCAGAAATGGATTCCTTGGGTGAAATAAGTCAGGATAGCCCTTGTCAAAATTTTGGAAAAATGTGTCATTGGGTCGGTTAGGCCGGGCCGGCTGGGGTCCCGGGGGCATTTTGGTAAATTTTCACCATAAACTAATCTAACCACAAGAAACACTATGGAAGATTCTAAAATGATACTTGGATAGGTTATGACCTATTTTCTGGTACATTTAATATTTTAGAACCGATTCGAAAGCCGGAACGACACGTGTTACGAGACACATTGGGAAAAAGGATTATAAAGCTTTGAGGTAGGGAACTTACCTCTCCTGCATGTATTTGATATTTGTGCTGGTGTATTGATGCATATTATTGCTTTGCTTGATTCTATGAAACATATATGAATAATTGAAGCTCTGTTTCTATTTATGCCATGGTCATACGTATGTTGTTTGAAACATTGAGCACGCAGATATGTCATTGTGTGAGCATGAGTTACGTAATACAAGCATGTCATGCATTAACATTTATCTTGTATACATATTAGTATTGCTTTCCTACCGAGATTCCCCAGAATCTCACCCTCCCCTACCAACAATTTAGACAGGAAAAGACAGAACGTATGCTGAGAACAAAGAAGAGAACCGTACGGAGGGATTGCAGTGGTGGAACGAAGATGGGAAGATGTCTCCGTTTCACTCGGAGATCTGTGAGGCTACATTAATTGTAATTATAAAGTACGAACCCCTCAGTGAGGAATTTCCGTAATCGTACACATAATATCAGTATATCTATGCTATTCCTATGTTGGTCATTGAATTGTGTATCATTTTCCGTAAATACTCTAAAATAGGTGAAAATAAGATGAGGGTGTGACACAACCAAAGCTAAATAGGTAATATAATTTAAATTTTACTTTAATTCCACCAATACTAATGATGGGATAATTAGAAGAAATAGTTATATTGCAATTTCAGAGAGGTCAGAAGGTGTGGACTTTAACGGATTAACCTGAAAAATTTGGCCAACAAACTGGGTAAAGGGGTAAGGGGAAAAAATATCTATAAAATTTTTTTAAAAGTGTATTGACCATCATAAATTTTTTTTTGTGTGCAAAAGTAACCATAAACTTTCAAAAAGGAGGCAAAAGTGACATGTCCGTTAAAATTAACTAACAGCCGTTAACTCCAGTGCAAAAGTACCAAAATACCCTTATTTAAAAAAAGGTTATGGTGGTAGACGCACTTTTGATTAAAGTTTATAGGTATTTTTGTGATTTTGAAAAAAATTTATGGGTATTTGTGCCCCTTAACCTCTTTTTTTAGATAGGGGTATTTTGATACTTTTGCACTGGAGTTAACGGCCGTTAGTTAGTTTTAATGGAAGTGTCACTTTTGCCCCCTTTTTGAAAGTTCATGGTTACTTTTGCACCAAAAAAAAGTTTATGATGGTAGATGCACTTTTGATAAAAGTTTATAGGTATTTTTGCCCCTTAACCCATGATTAAATAGGGAAGTGTTGTGGTTAATTAATGGAAAATTAATCTTTGGGTCCTCACACTTTGACTATATTATAACTCAGTCCTTACACTTTGACTCGATGCAATTCAATCCCTATAGTTTTAACTCGATTGTAACTCAGTCTCTTAACTTTGATTCACTACAACTCAATCCTTATATATAGTTTTAGCCATTTTATAATTTAGTCTTTATGTCTTAGAATAAATGTCAGGGATTGAATTATAAAATGTTTAAAATATAAGGACTAAATTACAGTGAGTCAAAATTAAGGTTGAGTTATGACCAAATTAAAACTATAGGAATAGGGTTATACCAAGTTAAAGTGTATATACTGAGTTACAGCTTACTCAAAATTATAATGGAGCCAAAATTTGTTCATTAAACGAGAGGATATTATTGCCTAAAAACTGTTTTTTTTTTTTTACCTCAACTCTCAAAACTTAGTTGAAGTTAACTAATTAATGTTTACTTGTTAATCATCTGTTAACTTTAAAAAATAAAAATACAGCCAAAACACATCGTTGACGTACAATGCTTTTTTTGTACAGCATCGTTGATCTACAATTAGTCAGGACTCACTCAATTTATTTGGATCTTTTTGGCCAAAAAAATCATTTTGACCTTGGCACTCAAAACAAAATTGAGTTTGTAAATATGTAATGGCTAATGAATGTTATTTTACTACAGAATTGATCAAATTAATCAAATAGCATTAATTTCTTCTATTAAGGATGCAAGAAATTGTCGGCAAAAAAAGGATACAAGCCGTGCTTTTCTCCTATATTACACAGAGTTGAAGGAATAAACTACATTTAATTGTCCTTTGTGAATAACGTAATTTGATCCGAGTTCTATTATATATTGGTATTAGGACCAAAGAGTAAGAACTAAGAAGTGAGAAAAGGAGCTGAAGAAAGACTCATCAGATCCACCCTTAAAATAATATCAAGAAAAAGTGCCTTTAAATTAAGGATGAAGCAAAATAAAAATAATTTATCTGTCAAAAAAACTTGTGAATTTGTGCGAATTGCTCAAAGTTGCTCATTATTGTGTTTTTGGGCCACCCAATATTGGGTTGACTTTTTATGGGGACCAAAATTCTTGCTCAAGATTGAATGATCTGTGTCTTACCAAGAGTTTTGGATATAATGGCCCATAATGCATTGGACATCACCACCGATCTATAATGTGGGTCCATGAGTTTGAGGTGATAAAAAACAAAAGATGAAGATTTAATAGCTTTAAGGGAATGTAGAAGAAGAAACAGCCTGAATTTGAAAAGGGTTAATATAACTTTTAATCCCTGAAGTTTGATCTAATTTTGGTTTTGGTTTCTCAAGTTTGAAATCGGCGGTTTTGGTCCCTGAAGTTTCATCCGATTTTGGTTTTGGTCCCTCAAGTTTGAAATCGATGGTTTTGGTCCCTGAAGTTTCACCCGATTTTGGTTTCGGTCCCTCAAGTTTGAAAATGACTTGGTTTTTTTGGGTCGGGTCGGGTTTCAAAAACGGGTTGCCAAGTCCTTTTCAAACTTGAGGGACCGAAACCAAAATCGGGTGAAACTTCAGGGACCAAAACCACCGATTTCAAACTTGAGGGACTAAAACCAAAATCGGGTGAAACTTCAGGAACTAAAACCACCAATTTCAAACTTGAGGGACCAAAACCAAAATTGGATCAAACTTCATGGACCAAAAGTTATATTAACCCATTTGAAAATTATGATTCTCCTAAACTCATGAAAATACAATTCAAACGTTGAAGAATCTTGAAATTGCAATTTCAGCTTCGTTTATCCTTTTTAAATTTACATGTACCATGTACTTTGTACCCGATAATTCGATATCAACATCAAACCGAGGATTTTGCTATACTTTGTGACCTAATTGAAAAGTAAAAACAACCATCAATACTTTCATTTAAAATTTTTCCAATTTAAGGGAAATTATCCTTACTAAATTGTAACTCAAAACATATGCCAATGACTCAAAATTGTAGAAACCCAATTAATTGATTGCTCGGATATCTAGTAATATAATTTAAAAAAAGTGTCGGACACCACGTGGCACAAAGGGTTATAAAAAAAAATCAAGTGAAACATTGAAGATGATAAAAAGAAAAAGAAGTAGCTAACAAAAGTTGATCCAGTTGGTAAAAAAGTTGGCTTATAATCATAAGGTTGTAAGTTTAAATTTCACTGAGATGAGGACCTTGTTGATGAACGATATGTAAATACCTCTGTAAGTGCTCTTTGAGTCCGGAGACATGTCTTGGCCCTGATAAACCTTCGGGACCCAACTCAGCTAAACTTTTACTTTCCTCTATATATATAAAAAAGAAAAAGAAAAAGAAAAGAACTACATGGTCCTGATAAAAAAGGGGTTAAAATTATGGGGAGATGATTAAAAGAAGAAAACCCTACAGAAACCTAATTAAAAATCATGTAAAATTATATGGATGAATGAATTAATTTTCCTTTAAAATTAATCACAAAACTCTCTCTATTATAGAAAGATAGACAAATATACAGAGACCTCAGATACATATATGATCAAGTAAAGACAAGAAACAAAGTTGATATATCATACAAATGTGAATGAATAGGTGTAATAATCAAGTTGAGGCAGTGACCTATTGTAAGTACTCCGTCATGTCCACAATATACAGCATTTCTAGAGAGAAGCATGGTCCAGAATACAAATTACCTCCAGTAAAATTAATGCTCTCTCTTTTTTTTTGCCCGTGTGATTAATACTCATTTTTTAACTTTACCTACTCATTATATCTCCCTCTCTAAAGTAACATTTCCAATACAATTAAACAAATTTCTCAAAAAGGATAAAAATGAAAAAAAATTATATTTTAGGATATATTAAATAACTTAATAACGATTTCTTATTTCGTATGATATAATTAAAATGTTATATATTGGCCCCGGAGGGAGCGTACGTCTTAAAAGAGTGGGTTGGGAATATGAATGAAGCGATATGGAAGTGGGAAGTGAAATAACGAAGGAGGCCACCAACAAACATAAATCCCCAATTAGACAAGTCACCACTAGCTTTCCCATCAAAAGCTACGGTCAATATTACTCACTCATGTGTCATTATCATGCGCCATAATATATACACATAGATCCACATCTGCTTTCACACTTATTTTCAACATTTTGGTCCTCACCAACTTTAATCCTATGATATGATCTAGAGCTTGTTTGTCGATCCATTGAAAATGGCTTGCATGACTCCGATGGCCCATATGTGATAAGCTAGTTATTTTATTTGATCTTAAATAAAGGAGTTAGATAATTAATTTACAAAAATTAAAAAAATCAGTTAAGTTAGTTATTCCTAAAAAATATGTGTTAGTTTTCCTACTATACTCTTTTTAGTCATTTATACCGGAAACTAAGTTTTTGATGAAAAATCCTTTAACATATGCAATTAACAAAGAAAATTTATGAATTAGGGAAATAAAATGAATTGTGTTTTTATATTTAGGATCAAAACAAATCCTTCTATTATAGCTTTTACATTTAGTAATAGAGTGAGAGTATATCAGACAATTAAGTTGTTGAAAGCACCCATTGTTGGCCAATCAAATTGATTAGCTTATGAACCCATTAACAAATAATATGTAAAATAATAGGACATGCTACATCCTTCTAACTTTGATTTGAATATTTTTCCTACCATATTCACTGTCAAAAAGTGTTGGCACGAAGCAAGAGAATATTTGAAAAAAGAAAAGAGGAAATTTAGAAGCTCAAGCAAGCAGAAATTTCTTCTTCTATAACCTAAAAAAGAGGATAAACAAAAAGCAAATATATTAAAGTAATAACCCCACCACCTCATCAGTAATAATGACACAAAGAGAAGTGGCCAGTGGAGGAGTCTTTTAAAAAGGAAAAGCTTTAAGATAATCAGATCTATAATGACCAAAAAAGGATCATTTATCCTTTAGCTCATTAAATCCCCATGCAAATCCGAGGGCAAACCTATATTAATACACACTCATAAGTATTAAAGTTTAGGCTAAGGAATAAGCATTAGATTAAAGGATCGATGACAAGAGAAGGGAAAAGTGGGAAAGTAGAATCTAGTACTATCTCTTGAGAAATGTGATGGGTTTTTGCAGTGACAGAGAGACAGAATCCATATGTTGGTGAATAACTTGAAAAGGCGAGCCATAAGACAGAAATAAGAGGGTTTGTGTCAGTTTCATAGGCCATGCGTTCTTCAAACTTCAAAGGAACTTGTTCCCTTTTCATTTGCTGCCCATCACCATATTAATCACATTACAAGGATTAATTTTGATTTGGTATTCAAAATCTCCGCAAAAGATGTTCCATTACCTTATTGTTTTAGTAGTATAAAAGTTATCTTGTAAGTGAAAAGTTATGAATTTGGTCTCGCTTGTAGCTCAGTTCTTATATATTGACTTAGTATAACTCAGTCTTTATAGCTTTTATTTGGGTGTAATTTTTAATCCCTGAACTTTAACTCATTGCAACTGTTCTTACAGTCAAGGAAGGATTCAAATACAAATATAGATGAGTTTCATGTTATGTATATATCAGTGAAGAATTTGATTTGCGTATGTACAATATATGCATATATATATATATATATATATAGGGTCAAAGCAATGGTGTAAAAAGTGAAAAAAAGCTTTTTGACTAGAATAGTAGTAGTGTGGACATGGCACTTTCACGTCTACATGCATTTACCAACGAACTTTTATTGTTAATAAAATCTGGCGACTCGTATATATATATATATTATTTTGCAGTTTGGTTGGGGGAATTGGAAGGAGCTTTTGCATCAAAGTTATATGCGTACACAAAAGTGCTGCGAGCCAATCAGACCCATACTCAAAATAAGCCCACACTGATCTTTTATAAACGTTTTTTATCTTTGACTAGACATCCTTGAAGCTTTGCTAATCTAATCATGTACTACTACGTTGTTTTTGCAGTCTCCAAAGGTTGTTTTAGATTTCAGAATAACAGTAACTAAACAGCCAACAGTAATAATATCCAAAGCCAAACAAACCATTCATTTTTTTCTCTCTTCTCTCTTATTGTTTGGTGCTCTCTGTTGCTTCAGATAAAGGACTACTGAGCCTGCATGGTTTTGTGTCATAAAAGCCTCATCTGTCAGTTTTGCATTACGCATGATTTTGGTTATCAGTTATACGAACATAGATACAGCGAAACACTTGTATTTCTTCTTCATTACTACCCTATTCTATCAACCAACGAGGATTAAAAAAAAAGGAAAAAGCCTCGACACATAAGTGTTTTTTATGGCTTCGGGGCCTCTAATGTACTTCTCTCTACCTAATAACCTTTTATAATATCCCAACTTCCCAATTGTTTTTTTTTTCTTTTTTTAGTAAAGAATTGCTTTTTTCCCAGGTAGATCACTGGATTCTATATTAAATAAATTATATTTTGATATTTTATGGGCAAGAAATTATGGAATTGTGAAATTTGAACAATTTTTTAAAAATAAATCAAAACTGTATAATTTTAGAGTATTTTTCTCAATGAAAATTCATTGAAAAACCATTTCAAAGCTATATCTTTTTATACTCATGTGATATCAAAATATTACTCATTTTATATAGAATATATTGATGAAACAAAAATAAAAAGAAGTTGGGAGGTTAGGGCATTACAAAGAACATTAGAGGGAGACACATTAATAGAGGCCGGCCTAAACCCAGTTTTTACTCAAAGATACGGTCTTAAACTCATAGATCGATCCTTTGATTTCATTTGTGGGATGATCCAATAGTGGATTTAGTCAAAAACATTAATTCTTCCCTCTAGGGTTTGTTTTTTATGTTCCAGAAATTCGATCATGTTCTTGGGTTTTTAACTCATTACACCACAACATTAATAACTAATCCAACAATTGAAATTGGTGGATTAGATGTCTTGGATGAGCTGACCAAATTTTAGCTTGATCCAATAATTAATGAGAACACAAATGACATTTTATTTATGTGAAAATAGAAACGTTGCACCATGAATCCACCTTATTACTTCTATATATAGGCTATAAGAACTCACTATTCTCTTTATTTAGTCGATGTTGGACTTTTTTGTCTCTTTTATTTTATTATTTATTTACCTATACACACATAATTAAAATTAAATACTCTCATTAATATCTACTAACTTTATTATTTTATCTTTTCTAAAATAATTCTATAATAAAAATTGATTAATTATATTTTTATTAAACTTCATTAAAATTTAATATTTTAATTCATTTTAGATTTATCTTCCTTATTTAAACCATTACTCACTAAATTCTATTTGACCGCTAAATATTTCCTTCATAAAATTATCCAAGTCTTATCAATGAAGATCTAGGATGTTACATATTTCTTTTCTTAAAAATTAATTAATTTTGAATAGAAAAGTCTAGTAAACTATAGATGCTAGGTTCATCACCTGCTTTATTTCTTTCGATTTTATTGTTTTTTTTTACCTTTTATATGGTCTTATGTTCCTCTTTTCAGAGTAATAATTAAAAAATTCTCCAAAAATTTACAATAACCATATTTTATATTAAATATTTATTGAATTAAAAATTATATATATTTTGAATAAAACCATTGTTCCATGTGTTATGTGGGGTAGTTTTTTTTTTTTTTTTTTATGAAAAAAAGGGTGTTATGTGGGGCAATTGCATGCGATGAAGAATGCGGTTACTGTCAGTCTCTGTCTATTATCAGAGAAAATCTTCTTTGTTAATGACTGAAACATTTGGTTAGTCAATTATTGTTATTAGGGTTAAGATGCAAATTTGTCTTAGAAGTTTTCACTGAAGAGCAAAGTTATCCTAAAAGTTTTTATAGGTTCTATTTTTGGTTCGGAAGTGTTAAAATGGAGCAATGTTGCCTTTTTTAATTAAAAAATTAACAGTCAACGTTAGTTTTTTAATTGTATGGGGGTAACATTGTTATGTTTTGAAACTTTCAGGAACCTGAAGAAACTTCTAGGGCAACTAACATTGATCCTCAACGAAAACTTCCGGAGCAAATTTGTACTTTAACACTACTACAGAAATCATGATATATGACGGTTATTAACTGTCATGTATGCGGGCACTAGAAAAGCTTGATACAGATACATTACGGTTCTGAACCTATTATAACCATTATAATATAACACCCATTAGGTATTAAGGTTTGGTCAGGCCATGATCTACCCATTACTGTAATAATAATTAACAGTCACACGTAAACAACCGTCATAATATGTAGTAATACTTGCATAATACATAACAGTCTCATTTTATAACTGTTATTTATTTAGCAACATACATAACGGTTTGTATGTAAGAACTGTCACTTTTAATAAATATAAGAATCGTGAACTTTTACAATAAATGACGGTTTTAATTTAATAACCGTGATGAATGAGCACAAGACTCTTCAAGTGAGAGTTTATGACCTAGTTGACCTCCTCTCTCTCTATATAATAGAACAACAGTATTTTCCACATCGAGTTGCTATGCAATTTGGGTTGGATCAAGACATTTCAGGCTTTATGGGGAGAATCGATGGCAATTGTTGACATATATAAGTGATAATGTAACATTGACCTATATATAATTGTGTCTCCTCATAGGAATTAACCCTGAAAGAAAATTAAAGGACTTTGGGGAAAAGCATATACCTCTATCAAAAAGGGCAGAGGGGGTATTCAAATACTTGAGTTCAAGGGTTTGCATAACCCCTATGCTCCTTTCTGATAGGGGTATTTGTTTTTTACCCCATTTTCCTTTGCTTTCCATGCTTAATTGCTTAAAAGACACAAGGTATAAGTGAACATTTACATTATTACATATGTAGATTAGGAGTGCTATTAATTCTAGTCACAAACTCTAGAAAATCTTGATCCATCCAAATTGTATTGCTACTCGATATGGGAAGAACTACTCTATCTATATATAGAGACGAGACCAAGTAGCTGAGAAGCTCTTACATTGAAGAGTCTAAGACTGATCACAATGTTGAATTTCATAGCGTTTAATTTGGTGCTACTTGCTTAATAGAAAGACAGGAGACGAACCTCCAGTCAGATCAAATGGGATGTACAAAAAAATATAACTTCAAAACAATAAATTCAATATATCACCTGAACTAGTTTATTCACAGAGCTTGTTCGTATATAACTCTCATCGGTACACCTAAACTAGTTTATTCACAGAGTTTATTCATGTATGACTCTCATCGGTACACCTGAACTAGTTTATTCGTCACACCTATTAAACTTTTTGAAGTAACTTCCGGAGATATGTGGATAATTCCAAAATAGGAGATATATTTTCTTAGGGATCATATCTCCAGAAGTTATTTCTAATAAGATCAATAAAGTAGGAACATTTAGTCAAAGTAATGGGTTGACAACTTCCTGTAACAAGAAATAAACCTTTGATCAGAATAATAATAGGTTTACCAAAAAAACATAACTTTACAAAAGCAAGTTGATGTCACCTTACATGCTTTATTGCACCGTGACTTTACAAAGGCACCTAATTGAATAAGGAGAATAGAGCACCAAAGAAATGCGACCTAGCTAGGACTCATGAACAACGAAAATGCGAGTTAGGGCAAGCAAAAACAACTCGCTTGACAGTTGCTGTGACAAGTGTGAAGGTATTGACTAGCGTGGTTGTCGCTAATAAGTAAGATGTAGGCATTTTATGGTGGGGCTCAACTAAAAATGACTCTAGACGGTCAGAAGAGACAACAGGAGTACTAGGGTTATAATGTTCGATTAGACTAAGTGTCAAATGTGTTCTATTTCAATCGCTTAAATAGAAGAGGAAGGGTAAGGTTTTTTGGGTTGTCGTGTTGAAGACTTTACATAACGGTTGTATTGATAAAATTGTTATCTATATTTATTACAGTTCTTTTTTTAATAATCATGAGTTATGTTATTGTTTTAACATATACATATATAACGGTTATTAGTGAATAACTGCGTGGTATGTTATTTCTTTTTTTAAAACAAAAATTGGGCAGCTACTACCTAGAAAATTATAGTTTTATATTTTATAAAAAAAACCTAAAAAATATCACCCTTTGGTGACTAGTTGCCTGATAGAATATTTGAGGTCTACTGTAAATTTAGGAACTTTTGTTTCCTTCAATTTGAATGAATCAAAAATTCAATAAATTTGCAGTAAAATACACATCATGATGCTACTCGTCACCAGAGGAGTGGCCTGAATCATATGGGAGTAAGTTAGGATCATGGTGGCCAATCTCATACTCATTAAGAATGAGATTGGCCTTCCTGTTCAAACTCAACAAATATCTGGCCAACCTCCTCATTGCATGGTCAATGCATTTTGTATGTTGCATCATTGCCTTTACTTGAGGCGAAGGCGAAGGCAAAGGTGGAGGTTGAGGTTGTGGAGGAGGGGAAGGATGTGGAGGCGGAGGAGGAGGATGACGCCATGGATTTTTTATCAAGTCTTTAGCATGGCGTTTCATCTTAGCGATTAAAAGAACAAATGAAGACAATAAACATAAGAAAATTGGGAGTTTATATGGATTGAAAATAACGGGTTCAAACCATCATTGCACACGTTGGAAGTTGAAGAGGAGCAGTTGCGCGCAGTAGTGGATAATGAAAGGGTACTTGGTTCTAGTGCTGATCATCGAAGAACGAAGAAGCATAGAGTATTCTCATAATGAGCGTGGGGGAGGGGAAATGTTTGGATTGTTTAGTTGACCATTATTTAAAAGAAGCCATTATGTTGTTTTTCTAATATGAAGTTGGAAGACAAATCGTTTATTTGTTCATCTAACATTTCATGATAGTTTTACAGTAAGAACTGTCATCCTTGTGAGACAATATATAACGGTTACAAAGTACAACCGTTATATATTTGTATGGTATTATAATAAGTGACGGTTGTTAATTAATAATGGTAATGTATACACCTTTTTTTCAAAAAGAAATTTTGGTGGTTGATTATGCAACCACCATTTTACAACAAAAAAAAACAAAGTAAAAACAAAAAGTTATGGAGATGTTTTAAGAATCTAATGCATCATCATATTTTTCATTCTCCAGTAACTTGTCCACCTTCTCATTCAAAGTGTGAACAAGAGAGGTAAGTTTCTTCAAGTACTGGTCCATACACCTTTCATGCATCTTTACTCTCGCAAGTAAACCTGGACCATATGGTGGAGCTCATAGGTTGCGTGGACCAGACCTTTAATGCTTGTTGGTGAAGAGAGTTCATCTTTCAGATTTTTTTTATATGATGATGATGCAGAAGCTCTCTCTCACGTTTGTCCATGATGTTTTGTTGAATCAGAAGTTGGCTTTGAGAAGTTGAAATGGAAGTAGAGAAGTGGAGTTCAGTTTTGGACGTTTATACAGAGAGGGTTTCGTGGATTATCGAGCTGTCATGTCTTTTAGTATTAAAGATCATTATATTTTATAAACGGCGACAATTAATTCTTAATAACCTTTATGTATTTGACAATTTTTTTTAAAATTTATTGGTGTTTATTGTTTTATTGCCATTATTGGTGTTTACTGTTAATTACATAATCAACTACAATATTAACTTAGAACTGTTAAGTATGCTGGCAAAAATACTTTACGGTTCTTAATTAATAACCGTGAACTTTTAATTTTTAACTTCAACTTTCTTCTCCAATGATGAGGATGAGGATGAGGATGAGGATGATGAAAAGGACAAGATAGAAGAGGATGAATAAGATGATGAGGATGGTAGTGGTGGTGACTGCTGTCCTTATCCCCATCCGCATCCTCATCATCGGAGGAGGGAGTGAAGTCCGGGTTAGAGTATTATCATCAGAGTGAGGATTAGGAAAGGTTTCAAACCATCACGGTGTTTGTTATTTCATAACAGTTTTTGCTTAACAACCGTCATTCTTGTGAAACATAATATGACATTTACTAATTACCACTATTACTCATTTGCTTGGACTTTTATTAAGTGATAGGTTTTACTTAATAATCATTATGTATTTTAAATACTGAGGATCCTAACCACGTCGCCCCCTCCACTGTAGCCGGCACCTTTGCCCCCTCCGCCAATCCATGTGCATGGAATGATGAGATGGCACAAGAGAAAAGAGTAATGGGGAAGGGTATGGTTGTCATGAAAGAGGTACAAAGAAAATTACGAGTGAAGGGAGGAAACTTACTGTGAGGTGGAATAAGAAAGAACAAATTGTGAAATCTAACAAATTGTGAACGTGTCAGATTTCAAAATTTGATATTTCTTGTTCCATCTACAGTAAGTGTCTTCCCTTCTCTCTTAATTTGCTTTCTGGACCTCCTTCATGACAAAAAGACCCTTTTCCCACTGCTCTTTTCTCTTGTATCATCTCATCATTCAATGCAATAGATAGATTCACAAAGGGGGCAGAGGCACAGCTACGGAGGAGGGGGCGACATGGTTAGGATCCTCAGTACTTGATCCATTTGTTGCCACCAATAAGCCTTGAGGAAGAGGAGGTGGTAGAGGAGGGGTGCGGAGGAGTTCCTTAGAATCTTAACATGATGAAGGAGAGAAGGAGGAAGTCGATAAAGAAAAGTAGTAAGAATCATAAGAAATAGTTGAGTTTAAATAGAGGTCTAACGGATTGCGAAGGGTTATGACTTATGACTTATGAAGGTCTAACGAGATTACGAAGGATTATGATGAGTTATAACATTGAAGATCCGAATGTTACGAAGAGTTATGGGAGAGTTAGATGACACTTGTTTCTGAAGACCATTATGTTTCTTCGCTAATATAAGTGTTTGAAAGACGAAACATTTGTAAATGTTACATGATAGTTGTTTCTTAAGAACCATCATTTTTACCATTAAAAAAATGATGGTTATTAGCTACAACCGTTACGCTTGTATTCTCGCAAATTCCGCCTTGCAATACATGATGGTGTGTATAATTAACCGTTACGTTTAAGCTTTATATATTCTTATGCAACCTCTGCCTTGACATACATGACATTTATTAGTTGTAACCGTTATGTATTTAGCTTTATAAATGGCTAAATCTGTAGTAATGTAACCCTTATTATTGTTCTCATTATACAGTCAAAATCCTCTTTCATTTGTTTGTCCATCGGTTAGTGCTAGTTTGTTTTAACTTTTTAAAAATGCTTTTATGATTTATAAGATAAGTATGTGAGAAAAATTTTGTTTCGGTTTATGAAAAAGGGCTTTTGAAACTATAATTTTGTGTGTGTTTGTTTCAGCTTTTAGTGTCAACTTAAGTTCAATAAGTCACATTATGACTTAAAAAAAAATGTTTTGGTGTTTGGTTGACCGATGCATCAGTGGAAAAAAGGTTTCTTTTAAGCAACTTTCAAATAAGCTTTCAATTGTTGCATTTTTTTACTGTTGGTAGGTGAGAACCGTTATTATCATTAATAATACCGACTTAATTATTAAATTCCTCTCTCCCCTCCTTCTCATCTCCTCTCACTCTGTCCTGTCCTTATTTTGCATTTGTTCTTCGTGCGTTTTCATTCATCTCCGTGTTTGCTTGTCACTCTGTCCACTCTCGGCAGGCAGGGAATTGAGAGGCTAAGTCTTGTGATTCTCTCCATCTCAGTGTTTACTTGTCCTGTTGTCTTCGGCGGTGCCCTTCAAAGCGGCGTTCGGTGTCAGTGGCCATTGGGCTTGAGGTAAAGGTGCTGGCTTGGAGTCCGACGGAGTTGGGTTGAGTTCGGTGGGAAACAAATGGAAAATGATGGTGGTAGATCTGTGAGTTTGAAACCGGATTTGGGTGAGTTTGGGTCTGCAAGGGTTCAAGCTACTGAGCTTCGCCGGCGCGATCCAGAATAGCATTATACGGTTGAAGGTGGTGTGGTGGTGGATCTGCTGAGTCACGGTGATCTATGCACATTGTGAGGGTGGTCAGGTATGTTAACTCTGCCTTTATCTATGTTCAAGAAATATTCATGGTTGCTCTGCTTTTCTTTGACCTTTGCTCTGCGGTGTGGATCGTCAATGTTGTGTGGTTAGTTGTTTTCGGTTTAGGTTCGAGTTTCTCTGGTTGTGTTCTTCTTCTTTTTCTCTGGTATAGGTACATTAACACATGTGTGTTTGCTTGTTTTCGGTTCAGGTTTGAGTGTGAGGTTGTGTTCTTCATTTTTTCCCCTCTGCTTTTGCTCTGGTTCGTGTGTTGATCCAGAAAATGTAAGTGACATGAAGTTTCTAACTACCTTTGATATTCTTCAACTCACTTGCATTTCTTCACCTTCAGACAAGTGATGCGATTATGCTGTTTTTGGTTTTTGACTTTTTAAATCTTGTAACCAGTTCGAAGGGCTTCATGAATTTTATTTTGCCTTCTCCATTGTTTTAATTATGGCCACACTTTGTTCTCTCTAGTTTGAGGACGCATCATCATTGAGCATCTGTGTATTGTTATCTGCATATGCACTTTCTTCTTTTATAATAAAAAGTTCATGTACAACGAATGCTTGCTAGGGTTATATATAAAGATTAGGATTTAATTATTTTGCAAATTAAACTTGTCTTTAGCCCTTTTAGTTAACTTTCAAGTGTAATCATTGCTTTCTTTATTATTATTTTTTCTATAACATTGATCAACGAATGCTTTGTTGGGGGTATATATAAAGATTAGTGAGGATTAGCAAAATTCTACTAGTACTAATTAAACTGTATAGCGAATAATTTGGTTGGCATGTGTGTTATGTGTGACCTTTATGGTATAGCAATATGGAGACAAAAGCTGTGTAGGATTTAGAATCAATAGAGATATTCATCAACGCATGCGTAGACCAAATATACAAAAAAGAACGCAAAGGGCAATTATTTACACCAACAGGATGGAGGAATATTATTTCCACACTCACTAAAAAGACTGGGAAACTGTATGGGAAGAAACAATTTAAAAATAGGTTAGATATCTTAAAGAAAGAGTTGAGGAGATGGGATTCTTTAATCAGAGAGACTGGTGTGGGTAGAGACCCTGTGATGAACAATGTGAATGCATCAACCGACTGGTGGAAGGAGAAATTATAGGTAAAAAATATTATGTGCACACTTTACAAGTACAATAAGTTCGCCGTTTGGTATGTACTTCAGTTAAATATTCATTTTGACTCTTTTTACTTGTATGCATGTAGGATCATCCTGAATATAAGAAATTTAGGTACTCTTGCCTAAAGAATGAAAGGGAGTTACGAATAATATTCAAAGATGGCTCGGCGACAGGAGACCACATTTTCTCAACCTCTCGCATACGTGAACAGACAAATGAGGAAGATGAGGATGACATTTACAGACCCACGATGGATGAATAGGAAGGCTCTGGGGACAGCGAGGATGAGCATTTTGGTGTTGTCCATGCATTTAGTACAGGGGTGACAGAGGAAATGGCAAGCGTTGGGTTAGTTACAGCAATTCACTCAGGCATTGGTCCCAGCACATTCGGAAGTTCACAGAAAAGGAAGAGAGGTGAAGGGGGTAGTAGAAGCAAAAAACAAAAAATTCTGGTTGCAAAGCAAATAGCTGATGCCGTCAGTGTCATTTCTAATATGACTATGGATCGAGCAACGGCTTTAACAGCAACTCAAGAAAATAGCATGCCTGAGGTTATGAAAGTTCTACTGGACCTTGACGATGTGAAGGCAGACAAAGCCTTTGGAGTCTGGTGTATGCGAGCTCTGGAAAGCAAGACACGTCGGGATGTGTTTGTGTCGTTGAAGGGAGACCCTGAGTACCTGATGGCTTATTTGCGTCATATAGTACATGAGGAGTAGTTGTTGTTGCATTTTATGTCTAGATAGTTGATGTAAAACTAATGACTTATTTTTATTTCTTGTTTTGAAAATGGATTGCTTGACCCGTCGTGTAGAACGGTTTTATCCTTTTGGTATTTATATTATACATTATGTTTTTTATTCATCCTGCTCACACCACAATTTCACCATAATCACAGGTACATTAATGGCAAATCGTAACAACCAAAACAGGTTGCAGGGGATGGAGGAAGATGAAGATAGTGATGACGCCTCAATTTTTGAGGCTGAGTTGCAACTACATGGACACTTATGCGTGTTGCTCTGTTAATATTTAGTGCCATATGTGTGCAGACAACCGAGTAGAGCGAGTCAGGGAACATGTCACTATTGGGTACAAGAAATGTTGATAAATGAAGGTTCAAAATGTCATCAGATGTTTAGAATGGAAAAACATGTTTTTCATAGGTTGTGCATTAAGTTGTGTGAGTATGGGTTAAGAGAATCTAGGAATACTGGTGTTGAAGAAATGGTTGCCATGTTCTTGCTCACTATTGGACACGGAATAGGAAATAGGCTAGTACAAGAAATATTTAAACATTCGAGCGAAACTGTAAGTAGGCTTTTACACAAGGTTTTAAAGGCCTGCCTTAAGCTTGGAACCGAAATTATTAGGCCATGCGATCCAGAATTCCGTCAATGTCATCCAAAAAAAGCAGACGATAATCGATATTTCCCATATTTCAAGGATGCCATTGGAGCTATTGATGGTACTCACATCAGGTGTGTCATAACTGCATAACTGGACCGGGACGAGATATGTTTATCGGGAGAAAGGGATATCCCACACAGAATGTTATGGCTGTTTGTGATTGGGATATGTGCTGCACCTTCCAGTTAGCGGGATGGGAAGGTTCAGCAGATGATGCTCGTGTTTTTCACTCTGCTGTCTCAGATCCAACCATGAATTTCCCACATCCACCACAAGGTAGTTTTTTGTACACTTCAATTACGTTTCTTTGTCTACATTTAACGTTTAACTTAATCTCACATTTACAATTATTTTAACACCTTCAGGAAAATATTATTTGGTCGATTCTGGCTACCCAACAACAGTTGGGTATCTTGGTTCGTACAGATGTGAACGTTATCACCTCCCAGAATTCAAAAATCACCGGGGGTTTCGGAATCCTAATGAGGCTTTCAATTTTATCATTCAAGCTTGAGGTGCACAATAGAACGAACTTTTGGAGTCTGAAAAAATAGGTTTGAAATCTTACAACATATGCGCAAGTATAGCTTCGACACGCAAGTCCGCATTGTCTGTGCCACAATGGCTATACATAATTTCATTAGAAGAAATTCCCAAACTGATGTGGACTTTAGGGAAGCAGAAAATGAGAATAATATAGTTCATCTAGATAATACTCAAGATCAAGACCCATCGTCGACAAATGATGCTCGAACATATTTAACCCAAATGAATCATGTTCGTGACACGATCAAGGACCAAATTGTACAGGACCTTTGATTTGATTATTTCTGTTGTATTTAACTTCATCACAAACTTTAAGTTTCTACAATTTCTAATTTATTCGTATTTTAATTGTAATTTTATTATTTAGTTTACCATTGCCAAACTTGATCCATTACAATGCTCTGCCGTTTGAAACCTCTGCTATTTGATTAGTATGAGTTAAGCGCAAAATTATGTATTTTGTATTTTGCTAATATATATGAAACTAAGGCAAAGTTTTATGTGAAGACTTTGCAAAGAAATGATTTATGCGATTTGTCGTGTATTTTTTGGTAGGGTACCTACTGGTTGGAAGGTTAGAATTATCGGACCCAATTATGTTCCCGGAGAAAAGAAAGATTTGTGAGTGAAAAGTGTGCAAATAACTGTTATCTAGATGGATTAGTAGCATCAAACTTTTGAGTATGTGTCTTGTGCTAACACTGTCGCCATTGGATGGTTTGGATCAATTTATCACCAAGAATACCACTTTAACAAATGCATATATCTTCCTAGGTCCCATTTGGCAATTAAGTTGTCAATGAGTTCATTTTCCATAATTAGTCCTTCATTTTTTCATTTTTCATACTTTTTTCAAATTTTTCTCATAAATAACACAAAGCTACTTATGCAAAAGCCAAACCAAACATCTTTCACTTTTATATAAGTCACTTATCCAATCGCTCAACCAAACACTTGTCATTTTACCCAATCTGACTTTTTTTCAATTTTCAGATTCCATAAGTCTAAGCAAAAATAAGTCACTTATCCAATCGTCAAACCAAACACACCCTTTATTGTTTCCCAAACATGCACTTAATCAGTGTTGCTTTAATTTCCCTAACATTAAAATAATCCATATATCCACATGATCATCTTCGTCGGTTATTGTCTTGATGATAAAAATAAAGCATGATTTTATATATATATATATATATATATATATTATTTAGTGGGAATTGAAGAAGGCATAAGAACAATGAGAGGGAATGGACAAAAGGGAGGGACAAGAGAGATGACAGATACATCAGCAAGCTCTCAAGATGTTGTCAATTATGAGAGCAATTGTCCCTCAACGATGGATGTGTCTAGTATGGGACAGGTTTCAGCCTCCATTTGTCTCCTTCAGTTCCATTATTCATTCATTATTATTAATTATTAATTATATTCTCTCTGTTATGTACCCTTTGCTTACATATATTCTCTCCTACCTACATACCCTACTGCAATTTCCATTATTCATGTGTGTGTCTCGCTAGAATCTTTCAGAGATTTCATTCTCTCTATTTATTTATGCATATGCGCCATCCCCTTTCTCTTTTATTCTTCGTCTTCTACTCCACCTTACTTCATTATATTTCATATCTCACTTGTCTTTTTGGATTGACATTATGAAATGATATATGAAATAATGCACTAGCCTTTAATTTGTGGGACAGACATATACAAGACAAGGGTTTAAATTTAATTTGCTTCTCTATGAAATATTTTGTCATTATCACATGTATTATGTTCACCAGATTTTTTTTAGCTTTTATGTTGTTTTGTAATATATTTTTCATCTTCCAATCTGAATTTTTATTCTAACTTCTCCTTTTCATTCTATTCCCCATGTCTGTAAGTAATTAATTAACTTGATCAATTCAAGAAATTTTAATGCATCCATGCGGTATTTTATTTTGAAAAATATCTAACTGATTAAGAAGTTGGATTTAAATCTCTTCCATTGAATGAATATAATAGAGATAAATTAAATAGGAAACTTGATGCTCCCATCGTTGTTTAATATAATAACCACTTAATTGACTTGGGTATATTAAGAAAATTGGGCAAATTATTTAATTGTAACAAATATGATCTGATCTATATAAAGTACTCATATGTAACAAAATATATATGTCTTGTAACTATTTGAATTTAATTCTTAATGTTGTCAAGGAAGTATCAATAAGGATAGTTTGCATCAAAAAATAATATGATTAAGGTATAAAAATACCCATGAACTTTTACTAAAAATGTGTTCAACATCATATGCTTTTTAGATGTGCGAAAATACCCATAAATATTTAAAAAGGGAGCAAAAAATGCCTGCACCATTAAATTCAACATAACAACGTTGCATATGCAAAAAGAGTGACGGCCTCGCCACAAAAATGTAACGGTGTCAAATTAAATTTAACGGTGCTAGTATTTTTACTCTATTTTTTAACGTTCATGAGTATTTTTGCACATATGAAAAGTATATGATACTGGATACATTTTTTGTCAAAGTTTATGGATATTTTTATACCTTAACCCAAAATAATAAACATATGAGATAAAGTGAATTGATATATAGAATCAAAACATACTCTCAATTAACTCCTACATTTAGAACGGGAGGAGGGGGCATTATTTTTGTAATACGGCGATGTCTAAGATTATATATGCAATGAGGGATAGACACCAAAAGGAGATGGTGATGATGAATATATAAGAACAATAACATGGATGATGGCCAGGCCGATTAATTAATTTGAATTATAAGTAATTGAAAACGAAGGGAGGGAGTGATGAAAGGGGCATAACTGCCATTAGCGGAAAAGCATTCAGAGAATTCTGAAGAATGTTTTGTGTGTCTGTCCTTACGCATAAATTCATTCTTTCTACTTCTTGAAACGTCCATTTTCCATTTCTTAATATTCCCTGCACACCCATCAGTATTATGCCTGCATGCATGCACAGACAGACCCACACAAATTATTGTACGCTTCTTTTGTTCTCACCATCAACTTATTTCTAAAAAATCGTATCATCATTGGATCCGCTCATTTCCTTTCCTCTAAACATATACTTCAATTTCTGCATCTTCCTTCACCCTTTCTGTATTCATATCGATCCCTCTATTTGTTTGTTTTCTTTTTGTGTGTGTGTATATATTGTTCTTTGTCCATAATCTTCCATGCATTCAAGAGCTTTACACACACACACACACACAAGTTCTTTTGCTCCCAAACTTAGTAACATTTTTTGTCTCATCATCGCTCAGCGCAACAACGTTTTAATTGGCTGTATATTAATGGTCAGACTCAAAGGATGCTAAGTGGAAATAGCACCGTAGCTTCTTCATCGGATGCGACTTGCAGGGACAATATTGTAATTTTCAGTAGAGGCTTTAAAGAAAAGTAAATAAAAATTGGAGATGCAGGGGATCGAACCCTGTACCTCTCGCATGCAAAGCGAGCGCTCTACCATTTGAGCTACATCCCCACATGCTCTATTTTCTCATAAAAAAATTATTAGTTACCGTGTTATCACTATAATATATTGGAAATAAAACTTTATTACTTATTTACCTGCTCTCATTTGTGACTTTGCATATATATCCAGCGATGACTAGAGTAATATGAAGTTGAACCTAAATAACAATGTTCTCTTTCTTAAATATGATCAAGTTTATTGATAAAGACAACACATGAAGTGCTGATCTCTTGAGCCATGCATATATCTAGGCGTAGTGATCTAACCGAAAAATTCTCATGGATCTTTCTATTCTCATTCCGGGACACCTGTCTTCTTTTTAAAAAAAAAGAACATTTATTTATGGTCACACCCAAATTCATTAATATATTAATTATATTTACTTTTGAGAGAAAAAGGGAAGTGTTAATAGCCAATATTTATATATATAGGTGGTGGGTTAGTGAGGAGGAAGAAGTGGATGACATATTTGTGGGGATTAGTGCACAAAGAGGGTGGCAGCAATGATGGGTTTAGGGTTGTCATCGTTTTGCATGCAATATAGAAAGATGAGAAAAGAAAAGAAAGCAAAAGGATTCAAAGCAACAAACAAACTTTCGTTTTGATATATATATTATTAACTCTTTTTCTCTTTTCCGTTTTTTCCCTTTCACTTTCTCTGCTTTTTGATCACACTCCCTTTAATCAGTCTCTTAGATTTCAGTAACAAAAGCTTCCTCTCTCTCTCTCTCTTTTTATTTTCCCCTACTTTTACTGATATTGATCTCTCTGTTGGTTTGGCTTCTACAGCTAGCTAGCTACTATAGGATTGTACTGTGTTGCATATGCATGCTTTATATATATACTCAAATTGGATTTGATTCTCAAGCATGTGGATTAATTAAATCATTTACAAAACAAATTCAAATTAAGAAAATGGTATGTGATGATCTGATAGATATATCATGTTACAAGACTTGTTTGTGATCTGATGATAGCTAGATATATACCAGCTGGTGCTTCAGTTGGATTGAATTATTACAAAATGATTATCTAGCAGAACAAAAATTAGTAATTATGACCTGTTGGCTGTTTTATTAGTACAGACAGATGGTGTTAGATATACAAACATTTTTTAGGTTTCATGAACTCATGATCAAATAATGATTTAGAGAATGATTTAATTATATAGTGACGAGAAGCAAGCAAGCGTGTGTGAATCTGTCATATGATATATCATCATTGAATCATATGACATTATTGAAACGCATTACACCGAATTATATTCTTCTGAAAAAGTTGATTAATTGATATGTTCTATCAGTGAAATTAAACAATAATATAAGATAATTAATAATCATATCACATGACAAAATCATGTTAGCTATAAGGTATGCTTTTGACTGATTGTGGAGATTCCGTCATTGATATTACAATATATTCTTCCCCATTCGCACACTGATAAAATCAACTTAATTACATTAACTATGTGCGTGTTGATGATGGTTTTATTTAATGTTAAATAATTATTCTTTTTTATTCTTCGTTGGTCTTACGTAAAGGACTGATTAAGTCTTGAGTTGAGTCACCATAATATTTCACAGTTCACACTCAGGAGAAGAACCAAATAAGCACAGTACATATATATAGAGAGCTCCCAATCTTTAAGATAATGAACAAGCTAGGGTTTAAAAAAAATGGCAATTCCAGAAGAAACAAGAACTTTTTTATGAAAGTGATTTGAACATAAAACAAACAACAGAGTGGATCAAAACTAATAGCAAAAGAAAAGCCAAAAAAGAAAAGAAAAGACTCAATGAGAGAGAGAGAGAGAGAGAGATCATATCATTTACACACTGATAGGATGTGGGGCTGGGGACATTTATTGTATAAAGTTGCACGCTAGGCCTTCTTTTCAGCTCCCCAAAAATCTCTCTTATTCAAACTTTTTTTTTAAAAAAAAAATTTGAGTCAGGGGTGACTGTGAATTTGGTGACTTATAGAGACTAGAGATATGTGAATCAACTTCAGTGGGCCTTCCAGTCTCAGATTTCTGGTTTCTTTGTCCTTTAATTAATTACCCTTATTCTATGTTTGTGGGACCCCCTACCCTACGGACATTCCCATCTCTTTTTTTCGGTCTCTTTCCCTCACATTCCCACTTGGAAGAAAAAGGGCATACATGGGTCATGTTTTTGTCTGGGTAGGTTCATACATACATATATCTATATATAATATGGTCCACCGTATCTATGTACCTTGGAATTCAACTCATATATTTTCATTATTATTGCATCTACAAAATCATGTGTGTTTTTGATACCTTTTTCTTCTGCTTCGCCATAGAAGCTGATAAAGAGATATATTAGGTTCATCATTTTATGAGACACAGAATCTTAAGTCCATCAAACGCATTTTCATTTGATCATCATCTACCCATCCAATTATAAGGGAATGATTAAATATATATAGCTCATTCTTTTGGGAGACGACTTTGAAACTTTTTTTTGACCTGCATGAGATTTTGAATTATAAACCTATATTTTGTACTTATTCTTTAGGATGCTATGGCAATATAATATATCAATATCACAATTCTAATAATCTCATGCTTAGTACTATGATTTTGAATTATCTTGTTTTGATATGCATGTAACTAATATAAAGTTTTCCTTTTTATCAGATTTTTTGTTGTGGCTTTCTCTTGTTGTGTGTGTGTGTGTATAAATTTAAAGCTGAAACCTAGCCAGTTTAGTTACGTGTTAAGCAAGGAATTTAGAAAAAGCACAGTGATCATGATGAGTGAAGACGATAGTTTTATACTGTCTATTTTGCCAGCAACTAATTTGACTTCTTTTTTGGGAATCAGTCCTTCTTTTCATAATAAATCTCAAATCTCAGCTGTAACATAACATGACACTTTTCGACAAATGTACAAGACCAAATCTTGCATATGTAGTTTTTAAAGCTTCATCTAAAATTTTATAATAACACATAAAATATGACTTTAATTAATTTATCCCTCTATAATCATCATCATCAGTGAACATCAAATTGACTTCTATGATATTTTTTCACAATACTTAAAAAAAAAAAATTAGCTCACACCACTCTATATATACTCTATGTTAGGAATAATATATAAATTTCAATATGAACTAATAACAATATTTTGTCGTTTTATATATGTGTGTTGTGGCATTAAACGTGGGGCTGATGTGTTTCAGTTAAACAAGTCTGTAATTGTAGCTTTCCAGCTTTGTTGAAAATGTGTTAGGGAACAAACAAACCAAATAATGGAATCTAGCTAAGTCCAAAGATATGATATGTAGCGTTCATTTTCATGAAAGAATAATACTAAAACATAATCACAATGCAAAAAGGAGATCCTTTTCTTCTCAGGAGAGAAATCATCATAATGCTCTCTTGTTTGATCGATCAGCCATCACTTTTTAAAACTTTGAATGAAACATATAATGTTCCAATCATGATTCATCAATTCCCCCTTATGATCAACCCCTTTTTGTCAAAGGATCGATCGGTCTTTGATCACCACACAATGAGCTTCTCATCATTTAGTGGCCAACTATTTTTAATTATAAGAAAAGATCCATGACTCAAAAGAACAAATATTAGTGCCCCCACCCAATCGATCATGTACTACGATGTGTGGCTACTAATATTCCCTCCGATATTTAATATAAGAGCTAGTTGAGTAGTTAAATTTGATTCTAAATATAAGACATTAATCCAATACTTTGTATCCCATATACATCATTTCCCTCGTACGAACTCACCTAGCTTATAAACTAATATATAATCTACTGTTATATGAAAGTATTTTAAAAAGATCAGAACATATTTATTATAATAAACCAATTTATATCATTTTCTTAGGATGCCCAAATTAGTTAAGTAGCCACTAGAGAGAGTAATATTTCACATTCATAAGCTATGGCTGGTAAGGAGTTAAAATAAGATCGAAAGTTATAAAGATTGTGTTTTGATTAATAGCTATAGTTTTTAACTAATGATAAGCTCTTGATCTAATAATTGATGATATCAAAGTCATGCTTTTGAGTTTGATTTCTCGGAATGTTATAGCAGTGATCGGAGGAATATATTTGATGAGGCTAGTACAATAAAATTGTTCATTGTTGTTTTCTTTATTGATTTTGGAGTATGAGCTATATATTAATAAATAAATAAATTACAAAGCTTTTGATCATAAGAAAAAGTAATCAAAAGAGATTCCTGAATGAATATTAATTGAAGAAATTCCATAAATCAGCTTTCTGAAAAGTAAGTAATAACCACCAAGTAATTTGACTGCAAAAGAGGTAGTACTAAGTGAGTTTTTCCACATCTCCTCAAAAGTTTAAACTTTTCCCAGGGTTTGACTGGGTGTATAATGATTCTTCTGATAATATTCTTTTTTCAAATATTACAAACCAACAGGATATACAGTGCATACACATCCACTTAATTTTGCCCATATTTATACCCTTTTGAAATTAATTTGAATTATTTTTTTTTCAAATTAAGTCTCAGTTCCTAAGCACTTCTTGATTAGCATTATTCAGTAATTTTTGTATTTCTTTTTTATGGCTTCTTTTAATGCAGTGGAGTCATCTTTTGAGTATAGAATCCTAGTCTTGGAATTGACGCGATGATACTAATGATTCCAATATCAAGATCAGTTTCAATTCCTCAGTGCTTGTGTATTGATTTTGTTATCCCCATATCCTAGTTTTTTTTTCTCTCTTTTAAATCATAGATTTTAAAGTAAAGTTAGAGTTCATGATAATTATTATTCTCCTCGTGCTTCGAATTTAGCAAGGGTCCAATTAATGTGACTCCCCCGGACCCATATGCTTCCTTCTTAATTAAAACAGCTTCCTAAAGTTTTTATATATGTTTACTCTTGCCTTCCCATAAACCACTGTGTATATCAACTCCATAGCTTTTACAAAGCCCACACTAAATGAAGAATTTAGAAAATTGTCCTCCATCAAAAACTAATACTTCATCTAAAATAACCTAATCATCTTCCTTAATTCCCTTTATCTCTTCTTTTTTACTTGATTATATATTGTTGAGGGAGAATCAATCGGATAAATTAGGAAAATATTGACAAATATAATAAATATGTCTTATATTTAAAACTAAGATCAACTCCTCAATTAAATTCACTAGAGGAGTAATTTACACATAAGTATATATTCATCCAGTCCTAAATTTATTTTGGGTAGATTAAGAAAAAACTAGATAAATTACTTAGTTGTAACAAATATGACCTAATTTCCCCAAAATACCTTTGTATAACCCTAAATTGTATATTTTAAGTTAAGTAAATTAGTTTGGGGATGATAAATATTAGAGATAAAAAGAATAGAAGTCTTATATATATCTGGCCCAAACCAAGCTCCCAACTAACTCCTATAATTAGAACTGGCGGAGTATAAACATGATTCTGCTGACAAATGTTTTATAAAAACCAAATATATACAGCCACAAATAAATAGTGTTATAATTAATTTTTGGTTGAACATCATGTTATATATTTATTTCATGTAAATAAGACTAATTAGTAGAGGTACCTAAATATTAAATAGTAGCAGTTAATGAAACCTGTGCGAAAGAAACCGAAGTTGCAAAAGGCTCCTATGTAGTAGATACGGCAGAACATGAAAGCAATCTGATGAGTTAGCTAATTAAAGAAGGTTCATAATCAAACTTGTGCAGAAAAAGACCAGTATTCACGCTTACTTCATTAATTAAACGACAAATTAAGAAAGCTTAGTGCCTAAACCAAAGGAAAAATAAATAATGTGAACACAAGCCAGGCCATAGTAGTCTCCATTATAAACAGTATATTTCATATTTGCTTCCTTTATTTGGCAACACAGTTAAGTGGGTGGTTGGTAATCATAAGACGAGATTAAGACAAAAGGTAAATACAGATATTGCACACATGACACGAGAGAAATTAGAGAGGAGAAAAGAGTGAAAATTATATAATAAAGAGGCAATAATGCAATAATATAATGCAGGATAGCAGACAGAGGGTTGCTTTTTGGGTACTTGGGGGAATAATATGCTCTGTCTCTCTACGAGGATTGGCGTGAAATAAAGACACTCTCTCTCTCTCTCACAACCTGCCATGCCCTATTATTATAGGGAGATTTACACTTAGGTCCCATGCAAGAAATAAAATGAAAAAATGGTCCCTACAGATTGCAAAATGAAAAAATGGTCCCATGGAGTTGTCAATACAGGCTCCTGGAGTTATTAATGACAACTCCAAGAGCCTGTATTGACAACTCCATGGGATCATTTTTTCATTTTGCAATCTGTAGGGACCATTTCTTCATTTCTCCTCTTCCTTAGGACTTCACTGTCATTCTCCCTATATTATATATTAATGAAGCTGCCAGTACATATTCACATAAATGAGCAAGTAAAACATTATTCAAACAAACAGATAAATATGCCACTTTCCCCTTTTTTACCTTTAATTACACTCCCTACTTTACTGCTTTTTTTTTTTTTGAATTCCTGCTCTCCTTGTCTGTCCATTCCAAGCAACTTGCGTGGCTACTACACGAAAACAACAACAACATTTTACGTACATCTGGACCCATATAATATAATCAATATCTGGCTAAACAACTACATGTGCTATTAATATAGACTAAGCCACATGCAATATAGAAATATGTATGTGTGTCCAACTCTATTATTCTGCGTGCATGAAAAAGAACTTAGTTGACTGGATTAACTGCTAATCCCTCCTGGCCCTTTAATTTGTATTATGACGTGGATCAGCATGAATTGTTCTCTACTTATATATGTCTATTGGTTGATCCTATTTATATATATATTCTGCTATGAGAAAAGAAATTGTTAAATGAGAGTGGACTGAGGAAAAGGAAAAAGAAAATAAAAGTATAGTTGTTACGTATAGGACGGGGACCAGAACACGGTTCATCACAGGGAGGAACATATTGAGAATGGAGAGGGGGGGAACTGCGCTGCAGCGTTAACCGTAAACCACAGAGAGAGAGAGAGCAATGAAGTGGAAATAAAAGGTCAGCAAAAGCTGCCGCTTTAAACTATATCCTAAAAACACATGAAAATAATAATAAGAGCGAGAGTTGGCAAACAAAAATAACAGCATTAATATAACTTTTGGTAGTTTGATATAATTTTGGTTTTGGTTTTTTAAGTGTAAAATATGCGGTTTTGGTTCTTAAAATTTGATCCTTAGTCCCTTAAATTTGAAAATTTTGGTTTTGATCTCTTAAATTTAAGAAGGACTTGGTGGAAAACTGAATCGAACTAGAAAAAACTGAGCCCCGGAAAAAAAATCAAGTCCTTCTTAAATTTGAGGGACCAAAACTAAAATTTGATCAAACTTCAACACTAAAAATTATATTAATCTAAAATAATAATAGCGAGAAAAAATATACAATTCCTTAGCCTTGAAAGATGTACCCTCCTGATTAGTTTGCCTCTTTTGTCCTCGAATTTTCTTTCCACGGGTCTGTCAAAGGTTGTTATTCCCAGTAATTATTATTTATGTTAAATTAATCAATTGGCATGATAAAATTAAGGGGAAATAATAGAAAAAAATATCTTTTGAATTGCCAAAACCCTAGAATGTATACTAAATTAATAAAAAGATAAATAGACAATTGGGTAAAAATATGAGACTTTAAAGTTTGGTTGTTGACAACTTGATTTTGAAAATTAACAATTTAGATATAGCGATTGACAACTTTAATTCCTTAAGTTGTCACTGTGTATACTAAAACAGCTAATTGTCATTCTTAAGTTATCTTTACCCATACTCAACTTATCAATCCCAAACTTCAAAATTTTATATTCTACCGGATCGCCTACTTGTGTTTTTAGTTGTTTACTAATTTAGTAGACATATTTAGATTTTTATAATTTAAATGGTATTTCTCTCATTTATCATAAAATTAATTAACTGGCATGATAAAAACTAAACCGTCAAAAGAAAACACAGTTACAGAGAAAGAGAAGTATAAAGAAGGCAGCGCAGCCTAGTGTGATATTTCTAAATCTTCACTTCATCTTCAAAGCTCTCTCTCTCTCTCAAACTCAAAACACTCTCTTTGATCTCTCTCTCTTTGTCATCTCTTTCCCTTGCTTGAGCTCGCAAGGCTAGCTCGAAGCTAATCCTTTGAAGGGTGATTTTTGTGGGGGATAAGAAAAGAGAAGTGGCAGTGTGTAGTTGTGTGCGTGAACAAGTGTGAAGCAAAGCTTGTGAGGGTGGTGTGGGGGGTGGGGTTTGGGTTCAAGTAATGCGCTCAGGAGGAAGTTGTGGATTGCCGCAGACCCTCACACCGGAGGCTGCTTCCGTCTTAAAACACTCTCTGGCGTTGGCTCGCCGGAGGGGCCATGCTCAGCTCACTCCTCTCCATGTCGCCGCCACTCTTCTCACCCTCCGTTCAAGTTCTCTCCGAACGGCCTGCCTCAAGTCTCATTCTCTTCCTCCTCACCACCACACCTCTTCTCCTCTCCATTGCAGAGCCCTCGAGCTCTGCTTCAATGTCGCCCTCAACAGGCTCCCCACTTCTCCCCCTCCTTCCTTCCTTCACCCCCACCAACCCTCTCTCTCCAACGCCCTCGTCGCCGCCTTGAAACGAGCTCAGGCTCACCATAGACGAGGATGCATCGAGCAGCAGCATCAACAACCACTTTTAACCACCGTTAAGGTTGAGCTTGAACAGCTCATCATATCCATCCTTGATGACCCTAGTGTTAGTAGGGTCATGAGAGAGGCTGGCTTCTCTAGTACTGCTGTCAAGAACAATCTAGATGAATCTTCAGCCTCCTCTGTTTTCCAGTGTTATAATAGCTCTGGTGGTGTTTACTCTTCTCCTTGTTCACCTGAAGTACCTTGCTCTTTTGATCACCGCAACATTATTAACCCTGTGCTGTTTTCTCCTCTCAAGAGGGCCCCACCACCACCACCAGTGTTCTCTTGTAATTATTATAATGAAGATCTGAAGTTGGTGGTGGATGTCCTGCTCAGGAAGAAGAGGAAGAACACTGTGATAGTTGGTGACTCTGTGAGTTTGACTGAAGGCCTTGTGGGCGAGCTCATGGGAAGGTTTGAAAGAGGAGAGGTTCCTGATGAGTTGAAGTCAACCCGGTTCATCAAGTTTCAATTCCCATCTTCTTCTTCTTTGAGCTTCATGAAAAGAGAACAAGTTGACATGAGCCTCATGGAACTGGAAAGGAAGGTGGATTCTGTTGCATCGTTGAGAGGAGGAGGAGGTGGTGGTGGTGTTATTGTATATATCGGAGACCTGAAATGGACTGTGGGGGATTCTAATCTGAGTGAAAAGGAAAAAGGGTTCTCTCCTGTTGAACATCTAGTTGCAGAAATCGGAAAGTTATTCTGTGACTATGGTAATAGTTCAAAGGCTAAGGTATGTTTAATGGGCACAGCAAGTTATCAGACATATATGAGGTGTCAAATGAGGCAACCACCTCTAGAAACTCTGTGGGCACTGCAAGCTGTTCCTGTTCCATCATCAAATGGACTAGGCCTCAGCCTCCATGCTTCCAGGTAAAATCATCAGTCTCTTAATTTTTTTCTCAGCTTGTGTTGCTCTATTCTAACGTCAAATAAAGCAAAAAAGAAACATGCCTTCATTAGAAAGTTGTCTTGTGATGTTGCTCCTTGAAGCTTAATTTGGTTTTTCATTTTGAACCTGATGATCAGTACATATACACTGTCAAAAGCATGGTTTGGTTGGTAAAGACGCAAGCAAATGCGGTGCCTTTTCTGCTTCACTTTTGTTTTTGTCAGGAATCAGGATGTTACTTCTTGATGTTGCATGACATGATATTTTCAGAGAAACTATATTTTACTAATACAAATACAAATTAGCAGTGGAAGAAGAGTTAATAATTTTGTTATGTCCGGTGGCTAATTTTGAGAAAGAATCAAATGAGATTCTGAAGAAGAAGAAATTCAAAGATGTCGATTTGTTTAATTTTGGATATTCATTGGAAGTTGTGCAATCAATTTGCAGTGTCCTTGATTCAAAACCCTTCTTCAATGACAAGGAGGAGCAAGATACGCTTACTTGCTGTGCAGAATGTTCATCCAGTTACGAGAAAGAAGCTCAGATGTTCAAACCAGGCCAGAAGAATCTGTTGCCTTCCTGGCTTCAATCTCACAACTCTGAAGCCCATCACAAGGTGAACTACAAAAATGAATATATATATATATATATATATATTAAATTCCTATTAAAATTAACTTGAAGTAAAGGCGTTAGGCTTATCTATAACTTAACTTGTCCAGGATGAACTAGCCCAGTTGAGAAGAAAATGGAATAGACTATGCCACTGTCTTCACCAAAGCAAGCATTTTCAGAAGCAGTGGGGCAACACTATCTACAGCAATCACAGTTCCAATGCCAAGATCTATCCTTATAATTCATCATACCCATGGTGGCCAAGTCAAGGTAGTAATAGCATCACGACAGAGTCAAGCTCCATATGCTACGGAGATTCCACTGTTAAACCCGGTTATGGTAGCTCAAACCTTGTACCTAGTTTTCGGAGGCAACAATCTTGCACCATTGAGTTCAATTTGGGCAATGAAAATCAGAAACACAAGGCAACTGAGACGAGCTTGGATTCTCTCAAGGGAATGGAAGGTAAAGAAGTAAAGATTACTCTTGCTCTTGGAAATTCCTCATTCGGTGATTCGGGGCAAACGGTGGAAAATATAACTGATCATGCAACACTACTGCAACGAGCTCATATTCCTAAACTGTTGCAGGAGAATGTGCCATGGCAGTCTGAAACACTAGTTTCTTCAATAGCAGAGGCCTTCTTGGTTAATTCAAAATCAGCAAAGCAAAATAGTGCTTGTTGGCTGTATCTGCAAGGAAATGACTCTACTGGGAAAAGAAGATTGGCGCGAGCTATTGCAGAATCACTTTTTGGCTCAGCTCATTTTCTATTCAACTTTGACATGAGGAAGAAAGAGACTTCATTACTGTCTTGCTCTGAAATGCTGAACAGAGCATTGAAAACCCATGAACAGGTTGTGGTATTGATAGAAAATGCTGATTCAGCGGATGCACAGTTCGGAAAATTCCTTGCAGATGGATTTGAAACAGGAAAGTTTGGAGATTTCAGCACAAAGGAGAATCCAAGACAAAGAATAATCATATTAACTAACAATGGCTCCACAAAAGAACAGAGCCAGGACGACTCTGTGATAAGCTTGGTGTTGAAAGTCATCACTGAAACCCAATATGGTTTAGACCACAAACGCAAGTCCGAATGGGCTTTGCTTACCAAGTTTAAAAGACCCCGAATCGAAGACAAGGAAGAGGTCGTCTGGGTTTCTGAACAAAAGAAAGACTTTTCAAGACAGTCAAGCTTTAACACACTTGACCTGAACATAAGAGCTGAAGAAGAAGAAGAAGAAGATGATAATGGGGTAGACAACGCAGGGGGGAGTAGTCCCATTTCAATCGAATCGCAAGCAAATGTTTTGCTTGACTCAATCGAGAATCGCTTTGTGTTCAATAAAAATCCAGGTGAGGAGGACGAGAGGGACATAGAAGCTCTGTTTTCATCAAATATCAAAAGGTATTTTGAGGAGATTTATGGGAAAAAATGGTTGGAGAAGTTTAGTGTAGAAGAGAGGGTGATAGAAGAAATGAGAGTTGGGTGTGGTTCTTTTACTAACAGCTTGTTTGAGAAATGGCTGAAAGACATTTTTCAATCGAGCTTGAAAGGGATTAACACGAGAGGAAAAGAAGAGGAGGGGGGTATACTTTTTAAACTTTGTTGGGGTGGTAAAGGAGATAGGATTTTGGATAGTGGATTCATGAGGTCATGTCTGCCCAGAAATATCCAGGTTAGTTACTCCAAGGATTGACTGACTCTGGGTCGTGAGGTTTCCTATAAAACCAAGCACCACAAGATGTAAACTGGGAAGTACTATAGTCTAGCTTTCTGTAACTGCCAATTTTCATAATATCATGTGTTTATTTTCCCTTCTATTTTTTTTTTGCCAGTAGTGTTTATTTTCCTTCTACTTTGTGCCTTAACAAGTACTTGCCATTATAACTGTGAACTTTATTTTGGTCCTCATCGACCCCAAAACTTAACATATGATTGTTTTTTTTTTTACAAATATTTGTTTTCAGAATAATACAAAATTTGAATTTTTTTTTTTTACAAATATTTGTTTTCAGAATAATACTTCACATATGGAATCATTATATACGTTTGTTCTTAATAGATCTTGTTTGACTAATAGTTTCTCATCACTTATTTTTTTTACAGGTTAGTGCTATTTATTAGGTTTTCTTCATACCAAAATGTTTTTCTTTACAAGTTCTCTTAAAAATTAAGTTTATTTCATTGTTTCGTCAATTCAGATTTTGCAGTCTTATTCTCTATTTTTTCTTACAAGATATTAAAAAAAAAAAGGCCACAGGAGGGGGGGGGGGATATAATTTTAGCACAAAAAATTTCCTAAAAAAAACCCATTGTAAAAAATCATTGTAACTCTAGCCTGACGCAACAAGGGAACTAGACCCACGACCTGCAGTATAATCAAGTATTCTCAGCCAATCCCTAACATGTTCGATATTCTCAACCAAATTAAACAAGTGCTTAGTGAATCTACGCTATTTGCTTCCATAGCCTTGAAAGTAGATTAACATATACTAATTTCGGATACAGTTGGGCAGTTGGCATACTTAAGAAACAGAAACAAAAAAGATACATCATTCACACCAAGAAATTGAAGTTGTGGAACACATTTAATTTGCTCCAGTGATGTGGCTTAAGCTGGGTATATTTCATTTCGAAGCCATCTCTAGCCCTCCCCTGAATGAGAGAGTTTCCTTCTGAGGACCTCGTTCTCCTTCCTCAGCTTCATGATCTTCTGTTTAAGAGTTTCCACATGCCAATTTGAGGTCATATCCTGCTGCTGGTCAACCATCTTTGTTTTACAAAGCAGCACTGTAGGCGATAAAAAGAAGCCTGATAAGTGATATTTCATAGAATACGATAATGCTCCAATAAAGGCATGAATTTTTGTTTGTGCTTTAGGGATGGGGGAAGGAAGGTTCAATACAAGGGTCTAGCAGATCTCATTCTCAAGGTTGAGAAACATGAAATAAACAAGCATGGATCAGAAAAAAGAGGACATGGAAGTAATCAGTACTAACATTCCTTTTCCAAATGTTGGATCTTTTTGTTCAACTCATTTTTCTCTTCCTGCTCAATCAGAAGGCATTCTTTCAAATCTTGAATCTGAACACTATCTGCAAATTATAAGCAAATGATCCCGGGATCAGCACTCCTCACTGGCATATCAAAATTACAAAATAGTGGAAAGAAAATACAAATATGCTCTGTATAACAAAAGCCTCACATTTTGATGCAACTTCAAAATGAAGTTCATCCAACCTGCTTGTTAAAAGTTGTATACTATTTTTGTGTGCCCCTAGATCTTGGTGGAGTTGACTAATAATTGCTTCATATGTTGCTTTCTCACGGAGATATGACCTGAAATAGAGTACAATCAACAGTTATAACAAACAGAATAAGAAAGGCTTCATCAAGAGGATACTACAACGAATTGTATTGATCAAAACTCACTTAACTTCACCTTCTAAATTTCCAATCTTTCCTTCGTAGCCTTGCTTAAGCAATTCCATAGCATTCCTGTGTCCCTGCTCAAAAAACTAAAGGTCTGAACTTGTATTGTATTGCCCAAAGGAGGAACAGAACAAAGCAGTAATTTATTACATTTGATCTTTAAAATTACATGAAAGATATATTCTAAACACAATGGAGTGATGCGCACATTGAATGAACTAGACTAATCATGTGGACTATAACTTACATCTTCTTTGTAGACAAGCGCATTACTTGCCCTTTCCAGTTCTTCTTTCAAGTTCAGGCATTTGGTACGGAAGTCAAGCTGAATGTCACAAGATTGATAAGTAGACAAGCAACTTCAGGCAATGATTGGATAATGATTAATTCCAAATTATTCAATAAGCTAGTTCATCCAGTTAGCATCTACTCAATTAATCAATTGACAAACTCCAGCTCAAGGGATTAAGAACTGAAAAGGGGTTGTTGGACAAAATATAATGGGGGCACACAGCACCTGATCAGCCAGGTCTTTCATAGATTCTGTGTACAGATTTGCTAGCTGCTCATTTTCTGCAACATTCCACCCTAATTAAATTAGTCCGGAGACATATGAAGCAAGTTTGTGGAATTTTTAGAGACTCATAATCAGCTGGATTCAGGTTTTAATCAGAGTCTTGACTGTCCAATAAAATTCCATACATATCAGTCTTAGTCCCCAACAAAAGCGGAACCCTAGCTTAACAGAACTAGCATACAAACTATAAAATAATAATAATAATAACTTATCATTGTCCTAGACACCCTGTAACTATTTCACAATGACCAACAAGCCGAACAGCAACTGCAAATTTAAGGTTTCTGAAGTTTCATAAAAACTTCAATTCGTTCTAGTTGCAATTTTATTATTATTAGTTTGAATCAGTAGCCACTCTCATAACGTTTTCTGATTTACAGAGCATTAAGAATTTATTAACAATGCAATGGTAGGAATAAACGCAACTAGCGACAATCAAAGACATACGACTGTAATCAATGACAATCAACCTCTTCTCAGACTGTTGCAAGTGATTTCAACAGATTCTCGCTTCTTGAGTTCCGCACTGTATTTAGATTGCAGCGCCTGTATCTCCGCAATGCCGCTTTTAACATCCTGAGCCAAGCAAAAACATACAATTAATTTCAAAAGTTCGCAGTTAACGAAATGCACTAGAACAAATGAAACAAAAATTTATTTCGCTAATTCCGATATTAGGAAACAAAACATTAACGATCGGGATCTTCCATGATCCTGCATTTGGTACACTGTATGAAAATGCAATTGAAAGGAAGAAAGAAAAAGAACAGTTAAGAAGACCTTGCTGTTGGTGAGTTCGAATCGCTAATTTAACTTTTAAAATTCGATATAATCTGAGGAGATTTTCTTTGGATTTTCTTTCTCCGTTTCCCAGAATCCAAACAAAGGTGAATAGAGACTAAACTGCAACGGAATATGCATGTGAAGTTGAAGAATACCTCGCAAATCTGATCGAAAGAAGAGAAGAGAGAGTCCATTTCATGGTCGCTGGTTGCCGCCATTTTTGTCATGTTCAGAAATTTGTTTTTTTTTCATAAGAATGTGCAGAAATTCTTCTACGCATTTGCGATTTATAAGGGAATTTAACCTTCCAAAATTAATAATGCCGATGTTTAGTGGGTTAAAAACTATTTTTGCCTAGAAGTTTTCTCTCATGATAAATTTTGCCCCAGAAGTCTTTTCTGGCTCAATCATGTCTTGGAAGTTTTAGATTGGAGCAATTTCATCTTCAGTTAACTGAGACATAAAGATTATTGTCAAATTGAAAAAGCTGGCATCTGAAATAACATGTTGGTAGAAAACTTGTGTGCCACGTGGATTTGTGGCGATGACATGGCTTAAAGGAATAAATCGGTTTTTGCGTTACGTAAATCGATTTACTTATGACAGCAAGATTTATGAGGTATTATAAGCAAAATATAATATATCTAATGGTGGGCTTAATTCAGTCTAAGAAGTGCACATGAAGCAAATCGATTTATAAGGCATTATAAACAAAATATAATGTACCCGACAATGGGTTTAACTCAATCTAAGAAGTGCACATGAGACAAATCGATTTATGAGGCATTATAAGCAAAATATAATGTACCCGACAATGGGTTTAACTCAATCTAAGAAGTGCACATGAGACAAATCGATTTATGAGGCTTTATAAACAAAATATAATATACCTGACAGTGGGTTTAACTCAGTCCAAGAGATGCACATGAGTCAAATCAATTTATGAGGCATTATAAGTAAAAAATAATGTATCTGACAGTGGGTTTAACTCAATCCAAGAAGTGTACATGAGGCAAATCGATTTATGCCTTATGAAATTGGTTTGCCCAAGGAGGAAATCGATTTATGCCTTACGTAAATCGATTTACTCATGACAGCAAGATCTTCTATACTGTGAGGTAAATCGATTTATGAGGCTTTATAAGCAAAATATAATGTACCCGATGGTGGGTTTAACTCAGTCTAAGAAATGTAAATTGATTTACTTCATATTTGAAAACTTAACTACTCTTGACCAACTTTTGTAAATCGATTTAGTATGTGTTCTGATTAACTTTTGGAGAATAGCTTTTACAGTTTATACGTAAGTAAGTAAGAGGAGTTTTATCTCAATTTGCGGAAAGGTGCTTCTGAAACCATGATGTTGAGTGTATAAGAACACACACTTACAATGACTTATAATTCGATTTATTTCACATTTGAAAACTTGACTACTCTCAGCCAACTCTTGTAAATCGATTTACAATTGTTTATAAATCAATTTACTTAAGACATAAATTTATTACGTAAGACATAAATCGATTTACTACTCACAATATAGAAGATGTTACTATCATAAGTAAATCGATTTACATAAGACATAAATCAATTTACTCCTTATCTCAATACTTAGCCTTTTCTGTTGGATTTGTCATTTGCTTGCCGAATTGATTTCCTATTGAAGTAGATATCTTCCTATTGAAGTAGATATCTTCACTAGTAAATCAGTTTATCATTCATCTTTAATTCTTGCCACTATCTAGAACATTTCATAAGAATAAAAAGCTTAAAGATACAGCCCTTACTAACATGAACAAAAGAGCAACATAACCATTACTTACAAAAAAAAAAAAAAAAGAGCAACATAGTTACAACAAATCCTAAATGGCTATCATGAACAAGCTATGAAAGTTAACAATATATGCCCTTATATAGTTATTGCCTTTACATCATGAACAATCTATGCCCTTACTTAAAAAAAAAGGCCAACATGGTTACAACATATGTTATATGTCATCAATTAGTGAAATGAACCAAAAAATAATGAAGTTAACAATTTATACCCCTCTCCTTGGACTGAGCTTGCTTCAGTTGGTAGAGGGAATTTGAATGGGTTCCTTATATGCTAGAAGTTGTGATATGGTAATTGCTTTTTCTCCTTTCCACATGAGTCCAGGTGGAGTGAATGGGAGGTCAGAAGGACTCAAAGTATTGGATTATCCTACTCCTTTTGCCATTGGAAGTGGAAGACATACTCCTTGAAAGCCTGAATTGCCTCTCATTGGGGATTGGAAGTGTAATTTCAACATCTACATGTTACTACATGTACTCTTATCCCGAGCCCTGGTCAAGTAGTATTTGCGCATTTGTGCCAAGCTACATAAAAAACAGTAGAATTGAAATTAATGTTAATATTAACAAATTAAGTGTTATATTAAGCATCCCATCATTACATACATTTAACACACCGCGGCCAATCTCCTCCTTGATACGGACTCCCATCCCAACCTCCACTCGACTTTTATAGAAAGCTCATCCACCCCTTGGTCTTAGGTTGGTCTGAGATTGTTGTGTATTAGGTTGATATTGCTTTGACATTTTTTTCCTTCGGCTCGAATTGCTTGACTCTGCGCTACAATAAGAACAATTAGTCAATACATATTCTTGAAATTAGTTAATTAAAGTACTAAATACCATATTTATATCTTTGCACGTTGCCCTATTATGACCCTTTTTATGACAAATACTATTTTTTGCACCATACACTCTTTTTGACATCTTATCAGGAAGAGATGGAGGTAAGTCAGGATTGTGTTCACCAGTTTGTTAAGAATTTCCAACCTTTTTCCTCCTATCTCCTTCATCTGTCCTATCTCCTTCATATGTCTATTTCCTCTTATTCAAAAGTTTGTGGAATGATATAAAATAAATATTTTTTCTGAAAAATAAATATAAAAAAATATTGTAATACAAATAGGTTGTAAAATGTGAAAATATTATTATAAATATGAAAAGCTTAGTTGTAAATTCTGAAAAATCAATTGTTAAAATATTTTACAATTTATAAATTATTTACAACTGATTTTTTAAATTTTCTAATTGAGTTTTACAGAGCCCAATTTTTAAAATTTATAATTATTTCTTAATTTACCCCATATTTATTATTAATTATTTGATTTTTATAATTAAGTTGTTGATATTCATATTTAAGATTTTGAATTTTTTCAATGGAGTTGCTTTGGCAAAGTGAGTGTGCTTTTTAACTTTGATCATTTTCATCATTTTAAAAATTTATGTTCAAAATTTTTTGTTTGATCAACAAATTGTTGGTTGAGATGATAATAGGCCTCATCTTATAGAGAAAAAGACATAAGTTTGAATCCAAGAAATTTTAAAGCAATTTTGCATGTTTATTTTCACAAAAAAGAAAAAAGAAATTATCACTCACTTATTTATAAGATGCACTGAATTTTGGAAAAATTTTAAATAAATACCATTTGAACATGAAAAATCCCAAAAAGTCTATTAACACATTAAAATGACAAATAGGTCTCAAGGGACTAATATGGAATTTTGAATCATTGTGCTTTTACCAAAATGGCCCTCAATTTTTTTAAAATAAAAAAGAAAAACCCTTCCGGCCCTGAGCCCCGTCGCCATCATCGGAGCTCCAACGATCGGCACCACCCCGTCGGCAGCTGGAGCTCTAATAATAACTTGAGTAATAAGATTTGATTACTTGAGTATAAAGATTGACTGCTTGAGCTCCTTAAGATTTATCAAGCACCGTTGACAAGTTGAATAAAGGCAATAACAACTTGAGTTTAGCCATTAATAACCTTGGGAGCGCAATTTTTCAATTGCTATACTCAAGCTGTCATTGCCTTTATTTAACTTATTAACAACGCAGGATAGGATTTATGAAGTTCAAGTAGTCAATCGCATTACTCAAGTTGTCGTCGGAACTCTAGTGAGGATTCTTTCTTTTAAAAAAAAAACTTGAGGGGCATTTTGGTAAAAACACAACATCTCAAAATTTTAGAATAGTCCCTTGAGACCTATATGCCATTTCTATGTGTTAGCAGACTTTTTGGAGTTTTCCAAGTTCAAATGGTATTTATTTAGAATTTTTGTTTTTTTGGTAAAAATTGGAGCTTAGTTGGAATTTTGTTTGGCAAGGGCTATTCTTTTAAAGAGCAAAAGCCCAGAATGGGACGAAGGGTCCTTGGGTCCATATTAAGGGCATCAGCATACGAACTGAAATAAGCCCACAAATTGGTTAACTCACTTGGGGGCTCTGGCCACAGTTGAAAGCTACGTTTGGAATAGTTTTTTTTTTTTAGAAAATAAGTGTTTATTACGTAAATTGAGATAAAACTTCTCTCACATACTTACCTCGTATACCGTAAATCACGATTTATAAGCACATATAGGTCAAAAATAAGTTATCTCAAACGAACACGAATTAGACAATTTTGTAAGTGGACATTTGGATTATTTGTTTACCATTTCTTGTTATATAATTACTTTGATCTGTTAAAAAATCTTCAAATTTTGAATTAAGGAAATTAAAGGAGAAAACAGTGTACATAAATCAAAACAAAAACATACACGCATAAAAAAAAATTAGAGGGGTTCCTTCGTAATTTCTGGTGCAATGTAAATTATTATTATTTCTGGAAAAAAAAAAGGTTCTTGCCAAGTTATAAAATAATACCAACAATTTATTGAATCTCGTATGTTTGGATTAGCTAATAAAATAGGGATTGATGAAAAGGGGTGGATTCGTGCATGTTTGGATTTTATTTTTTTTTGTTAGAAATAAAAATAATTTTGTGTTGTCCAATGTAAATATGTGAAGAAAAAAAACTTTATCTCATAAAATGTAAAAATAATTATTTTAAGAGAGGTCCCAAACACCCAGAATTCATTGGTTGTAGGGAAGGTGGAGGAAACCGTGTTAATGTCTATTAATACTTATTTAATGCAAGCATGATCACATTAGTAGGAGTTTTAAACAAATTAATTCTATTCTCAATTCAAGTCTTTTCTTCCAACTATAATTATAATATTGACTACACTAACCTCAAATCTTTACCCCCAAAATAAAATAAACCAGGTTTCGTTATTTTTTAAGAGAAGGTGGGCTACAAAGGCCTATCTCAGTCAATTAAGATATTGTATTAAATTCGAAAGAAGTTTATAGGATGTTTCAATGAAGAAAAATGTACGGGGTAAAAACAAAAGAAGGAAAAAAACGCTACAAAAGCTAAATCAAAATGAAAGACTCAATCAAAAATTTAGTAGGGTTCTTTGTGTGTTTAATTGTTTTTTTTATATATACTGGAAAGTAAAAATAATAACAACTAAAAGGACAAAACTAGCCCGGGTCGTCCATCTGAGAAGTCCGACTTAAATCTTATGGTCTGAAGAGCTGAAAATCATGTATGGAATTCAGGCCTCTCTTAGCAAGTGCATCCGCTATGCTATTTTCTTCCCTGGGAATATGTTGAAATTCTACCTTCCAACTGCGTTCCAACATTCTCCTTATCTCTGTTAACAACTACCATTCCTCATGTAAGTCTGGAATCTCTGTCTGCAACAAGTTAACAACCTCATAGGAATCACATCTCACTAAGATGTTTCTAAAACCGTCATCCCAAGCTCGCCTCATACCCATCAAACAGCCCCAGATCTCTGCTGTGAGAGCATCTCCCATGTTTAGCCTCAGCAGGAATCCTTCCATCACCATACCATGTGAGTTTCGAATCACACCCCCACATGCACAGGAGTGGGTTGTTTGTGAGAAAGCTCCATCCGTTTCAATAATTATCCGATCAACCATAGCAGGTGCAACATGATGGCTTGAAGTTTGCATACGATACCTTAAGACATTAAGTAATTTCCAAAAAATCAGAAAATAGCAAAGTAAGTGAATAATAAAATCACAGACATATAAACCTAAAAAAAGACTTAAGCCGAGCCATCAAATTTTTTTAACCATATGCATCATACATTTCCATTTACAGACATAAAAAGATTAATTAGCAATTAATATGTATTTGTATAAAAAAAACAATTAATACGGGTCAAAAAATAATTTCAGCATAGTTTTGTTTAATTTTCATTTTAATTTTAAATAGTAATTATATTTATTTATATATTGGTGTTGACTACGATCGAAATTATAGATGAAACAGGACTGAAAAATGTTTTGCATAAATCTATATTTTTTTTGTCAATTTTTAATTTGGTACTAATACATTTTTTATCCAGTCCTTTAAGTTTGCTAAGTTAGCATTTTTAACTTTACTCAATTAGCATATTTAGTCATAGGCCAACGATGCTAACAAATTAAAGGATTTAACTAAAAAAATACATGTGCTGAATTAAAAATTAAAGAAATGTGTAGGTACCTACAAACTAATTTCCCTAAACTCAAAAAACCATTTATTCTACAATGTTAAGAATTCTTCAACATGCCCCCACAGCAAAGCCCAGCCAATTATCCTCACCAACATCATTATATTATGTAGTTCACTTTGACTTCAATTAATTGTTTTTTTTTATAAAAAAAGTATGTGTCACAAATTAAACCACTTTGAAGACCTCGATTGATCAATTAATTTAGATGTTATATTAAATCCTACGAAGTTTGATGGATGTTTCCTTGAAGATATTATATTAAAGATGAATAAAGAAAAATACAAACCTCAACCTAACAACTTTGCAGTGAAAGGGGGGGAAATTAGGCATATAATAATCCACAAAAACCTTAAACAAAACATAACCCTAATAAGAGAATTGAGGGAACCCGCCACCTCCACTAAAGACTCCAATTTCCATCATCCCCTCATTAGAAACGGGAGGGAAAGAAGAGTCGCCACGAGCCTCAATATCATTGTAAGGAGTGGGGGTTCGAAGAACCATCTCCAAAAGGACCACCCCTCTTATTGACAAGAGCACGACCAATTTTGTTAATGAAGAAACGTCATGACTAAATAACATAGAAGCAAAAGCACCCATAGTCACCCACAAAAAGATGAAAGTGTCCCCCCTAACAGATGCAGAGCGAACAAATTGGTGGAAATAGGGATGTACCCTTCGAATTTAAATTTTTATATCAAATTTTAATAATTTAGTATACGCAGGAGTCAATTTTATTTCGTCATGCTTTTAATTTGAATAAATATCACACATATTTAAAACTTTAAGATGCCATTTACTTGGTTAAATCAATAAATCCAATGCCATAGTCAATAAAAATTGAACAATTACCAGAATTAAAATGGATTGATATGGAGGTTTATGTCAATTACCATAGAAGTCATTATAAGTTGTACTAGTATGCCTTTTTTCCTACTATGTCATTATAACTATGTTGAAACCTTGTATATCAACAATGCTTTAGAATATACATGTGATGGATATTATTTTTGTTTTGGGGGGTAAGTCAGGAGAATTATCTTCAACAAAACTTTGTCAATATTTGAAATTGATTCAATGGCATTATTGGAACAAGCTTCAGTGCTCATCACAATAATAAGTATTAAGAGCTCGTCATTATAGTGGCATCTCCACGGTTCAACAAAAAAAAAAAATTTAATGGTCTAAATATAACAAATGATTTTTAAATAAATAATAATAATTTTTTTAAAAAAAATTGATAGCCATTTGTACGCGTTGAAATAACTTTTTGTTTTCAGAAAGTATAAGTAAAAAAATAAATATAATCATCAAAACTAAATTTGAACAGTCTACAATGGTCAAGAGTTTTCAGTACTTATCATTATAATGGGCACTGAAATTGGTTCCTTCAAGGAGTCTGACGCCCACATGTTAAGAGTGAGAAGATTGGTAGAGTCTCACCGGAGAGAAAGGTTAACAAAGGCCACTGCCTCATGACTTTTGACTAATAATTAAGATTCATTTTTGTTTTAGTTGAGCTAACGCTTCCTAATAAAGAGATGAAAACCAAAACATGGTCAATGTATGCCGTGAAAGGAACACAAACTATTCAAAAAAACATGCGGCTAGCTGAAGCAGATGAACGAGGTGTGAACTAGATGAAGTAACAGCTTTTCTGAAAATTGAAAGCAGCTTCCTTAGCTTTTCGAGGATGATGAGAAACGAACGAATTAAAAATGGCTGTCCCGGCCTTTAGGGAAGACCACGTACGCGGGTACCAGGAAATTTAACAATGGAAACAAAAGTCCAAAGCAGCCGCCAAAGTAACAGAAACACTGGCTTCTAGCCCCAATTCATTTAGTACGGTGTTCAGATTGAAATTATGAAACACCCCAAAACCCAGGTCAAGTGCTCGTCGTTTCTCTCATCACTTCTTCACGTCTCTTTGTTGGAAAATATTTTCTCTTATTTTAAATATAAGATAAAATTGATTTTTTTTAAAAAAAGTTAAAAAAAATTAATTAAATTTTTTTAAAATATTTTTATTTTTATTTTTTCTCTAAATTAATTAGTTTGATTAATAAATTTATATATAATCTAAAATATATAATATATGATATAATTAAATAATTTTTTTAATTTCTTAAAAAAAATTAAATATATCTTATATTTATAAATAGAGGGAGCAGTAATGATTACACTAAACTCATTGTTCATATATTCTAGGCAGCTAGCTAGCTTGACGTCTTTTCGGTTTCTCTTCAAGAGGGTTACGACTTTTTGGTGGGTAATTTAATTTAATTGATCCGTCAATCAAAAAAAAAATTGACGGGATATCTCCGAAAATTTAATGAAAAAGAAGCAAGGATTTTTTTTTTTCTGTTTTTGCCAAGAACCATATAGATAGAATTAATCATAGCAAGAATACAATGTCATATAATTAGACTTACAGTAATCAAATATACTAATTCAAGAAATAAATCCTCAGAAACTAGCTAACAGAAAATAGAAGCAAATATAAGAGTTTTTTAATACAACAAAGATGTTAAAATGAAGGCAATATATCATCCACACCAATCGATACATATCCTGTATGTAAGACAAAGATCGAAATGCCCGAACACAAGAGTAAGACCTTACCAATGAAGCTTTGACAATCCTTTCAACTATCAAATCAGCTTCCCTGGGAACATACCTGCAAGAGAGGTTTCTAACTAAATTCCTTGACGCAAAAGTGTACTCAAAGAGAGAAACATTCAACAAACTATTAGATAACACACAATAGAAGAGACCAAAGGAGAGGGGATCCCACCTCCAGACTGAGGAAAAGCAATAAAGCCATACACACTAAACAATCCCATGTTGTGTCCTATAATGAACAGTATTGATAACCACATTGAATAAACACATTTTGAGCCAAAGATGAACAATGCTTACAAGCATACTGAGCAAACCCAGAATAGTCTTAGTCAATTGTCTCTCTGTTACACATTCATTGAATAAACAACCCACCAAATTCATAACCTCCCTACCCCATACAGCCCCTTTAGACCAGACATAACTAACTCTTGGAGGTGTCTGCAGCACTCTGCTATTGGGGCTCAGAATAGTCAATCTAACTCTTTCCCACCAATAATCCTTCCACACCATATCAGGCAGGGTAATGCAAATTAATTTATATAACACACAGACTAGATCATACATGCCTAAGCCCGCCACTTCATATGTCATTACTTTTAAATAATCATCAAAACTAAACATATGGAAACCAACACCTAGAGAGGCTATCCTACCAATAGAAAACATCAAAGGCAGAAAATCATCAGTGGGAAAAAAATGAACCTTTAGCAAGCTACTGCCCTCAGGAGCCTAAGACCACCAAAAGGATACCTTCAACCACCTTTGTTCTAATGCAATTGGTCTCCTCCAGAAGATTGAAGATCCCCAATTCCCACCAATGCATTGATACTTCATCACCTTACCCTTACTAGAGTCTCCATCGGCAGAGAGGCCAATTGGCACCATGGCTGAAATTTCTGTATTCACTGTTCTCCAATATCGCATGCGCCATGTCTTGACCTTGGATCTTCCCCCAATTGCCGGAAAAACCTTCCTCTCAACCCTCAAATCCTTAATCAGAGACGTCCGTCATAAATAGTTTCGATTCAAAACACCTAGCGATCTCGACGACTATGGAGGCACCTATCAGAGGTCTGCGGTGGATTCCGTCAAAGGGGGTTGAGGTATAAAGCCCTCTTCATATCCATCCACCCTACGATTCCATGCCTTGCCGTCACCGGATTCGAAATCAACTAGAGTAAGGTCTGGCCACGACAAAGGAGATCTACCACTAAACTCCACTTGAAGGGGAGAGACAACCCCACACCCAAGGAGGAGTAGTCGACACTCGATCGACGCTCTCATCCTTGTAGAGGGAATGAAACCCTAGCGGAGGGAGAAAAATCGCACTGAGGCGAAGCGGCCAACTAGCAAGGGTTTGTTTATATACATGCATAAAATAGATTTATATAGTAGGCCAAGTTAGCTTTAAAAACGCTATGAATTGGGGAGTTGCGACTTACTATCATTTTAATTATCTACATATGTGTAGTACAAGAAAATTGTGTTTTATTTTACATTTTAAAAAGGGTAAAAGTGCAGTCAACGCCTCAAACTATTTTAGAAAATGTGATTAACACCCTAAAATTTTTGAGAGTGTAATTTTTACCCTAAAATATTTAAATTAATGCAATTTTGTCCCTTTGCTAATTGTGTCTGTTACGAGTGTAGATGATTAATTAAATAGTGTAAGTGTACACTGTCGTAATCAAGTAATATAGAAGTGAGTATAATATCGTTACCACGAGGATTGATCACTAAGTACCAAAATAGGTAATTCTAATTCTATTTAGTCGATCAATTCGTTGGTGATTGAGAGTATAAATAAAAGAAAAATAATTAAATATGAGTGCAGATAATATGAAAGCAAATATGAGAAAAGGCCCTGGGGATTATATTTCACTTAACAAATTTCGGAATGAATCACTTATCTATTCTAGCCTAATTTATTCCACATGATTGATAGTCGAGTTTCCCTAATTTAATTACTAGCCTCTTCCAAGGTGAATCAATTCTATAATTAATTGCTAATCCAATATATTCCTATATGAATTTAAGCAATTAATTATGCATTAAGATTTATGAAACTCAGTAAAACTACACAACTCATATGAATATATTCCTATTTCATATGCAAGTCATGGTTTTAATTATAGGATTTACACATATGCATATCCTTCCGGTCTTAACATGCATATTGAAATCATTCAAAAGGTGACCAATCAAATGAAAGCATTAAGTACAATAATTAAAACTCAATCATGAAGGAGGAATTAAAACTAGATTTAATTAATTAAGATTCAATCCGTCATTAGAAGCTACGTCATCACCCTAGGAAAATGAAAATTTAGCTCATGATAAAATTAAAAACAAAACCAAAATAAATTGACATTATATAAAGCTAGAATGAAATCCTCATAAATACTGCATAAACTTGAATATTAAATTCTCAAACATAAATATACAACCAAAAAGATGCATGAAAAATGGACAAATCTAGCCGTCCTTTTAGGAGGTAAAACCTTCCATGTATGTGGCATGTAAAGAGTAATACAATCCTAAACCTTCCATGTAGGAGGTATGCAAAAAGTAATATAATGCATAAAATTAAATCTAGAAAATAACACAATTTATTTAGAATTGTAAGAGAAAATATCTCTCCCTATCAGGAAAGTATCTCCTTGTCAAAGAAAAATCTCCACCCCTTCTGAATCTACGCCTGATGCTTCGTATTTATAGGCAACGTCGTGTCATTTTTTCCTTGATGCTACAGTATTTTGTCAATTTTTTCCTCGATGCTACAGTAGTGAACAGTATCCTGTTGGCAAATTTTTACGTTTTTCTGTGACTGCTATAGTATTTTGTCTCTTGCTATAGTGATTCCATCCGCTACAGTCACTTCCGTCGCTACAGTAACGTCTTGTTACAGTGATTCCATTATGAATAGTGACCGACGCTATAGTATTGACCTTTTTTCATATTTTTATTTATTTTTTAAATACTATTTATTTTACACCTATATATATTATCTTAAGTTCAAATATCGTCCATAAAATTATCATATAAGGAAAAATAAATATGCAAATATTTTACTTATCAATGTCAAAAACCGAAGTTACTCCACCTGCCACATAGGCATTTTATTTTAACAATAATGACTTAGAGTGTGTTTGGGGAGAGCGATTGAGGAGGCAAACGCTCAATTAAATGGGATAAGCTCAATTAGCAATTGAGAAAAAAAAAGTGAGTGTTTGGATACCATTTTCATCAATTGAGCTTATCTCATTCAATTGAGCGTTTGCCATAAGCTCCATTTCCTAACTTTTACTGATTTAGCATTTGGGGAGAGCGTGAATGATCAAAATATTTTTTTAGCTGTGTCCAGTGTGCTATCAGACTTATTACAATTTTATCCTTAATGTACTTTTTCAGCTACAAAAATTAATTTAAACTATTTTTTTGTGCTTTTAACCCTTAAAATATATTTTTAACTGTACTCAGTGTGTTATTAGACTGATTACAATTTTATCCTTAATGTACTTTTTCAGCTTCAAAAATTATTTTAAAATATTTTTTTGGTTCTTTTAACCCTTTAAAATATTTTTCCACTCACTATCTCTTATTATTATCACAAAAGTCACTTGTGTTTAAATCAATCCAAACAAGTTTTACTTTTGTAAAAGTCATTTATACAATCACTGTTCCAAACATAAATCACATTACACAATCGGGCTTTTACCAAAAATAAAATTACCAAAAGCTAAATTGAGAAATTCTATTTTTCTAATCGTTGCTCCAAACACACACTTAGTTAAAACAAAATGCCATCTCTACGATAGAACTGGTGTCGGATCTAGAACGCTACTTCTTGAACAATTAAGCTATGACACGAGGGCATGTTTTTATGTGCCAAAACAAATATTTGCTCCCTAAATAGTACTTATTTTGCATCTTCCCATGTGGTTCCTCACGGCTCCCCCAAATCCTCCGTCTATGCTTGCATCTCCATCTCCATTATTTCACAAACCCGAGAAACACTATTCAAATGGGAGTTTTTTTTAAAAAAAAAAAGACAGGTGGCATTTGTCATACCCCTCAATCTCTGACTCGACTCTACTTACTGATACCAGATCACCTGGCTTGGAGGCACCTGCCTCAGGGTCGAGGGATGGACTCACAAGGCGTATTTGCACACCCCTTGTGCATTTCTTTCGCCTCCGCAAGTATCGAACACTTGACCTGGGGGTAAGTACAAGTGTTTAGTGATACTTGCTACCATTGAGCTAGTACTTGACCTGGGGGTAAGTACAAGTGTTTGGTGATACTTGCTACCATTGAGCTACTAGCTCAATGGTAGCAAGTATCACCAAACACTTGTACTTACCTCCAGGTCAAGTGTTCGATACTTGCAGAGGCGAAAGAAATGCACAAGGGGTGTGCAAATACTCCTTGTGAGTCCATCCCTCGACCCCAAGGCAGGTGCCTCCAGGCCAGGTGATCTGGTACCAGTAAGTGGGGTCCAGTCAAAGATTGAGGGGTGTGACAGCATTTTGTTTTAATTATGTGTCATTATTGTAATCTGAGAAGGAAAAATAATTTGAATTTCTTGAGTTCAATATGTACAATGAGCTTATTTATTTATACAGGCGAATATCTACCTAATTAATGCTACGATAATAATAATAATGCACAATCTCTGATTTCTTGAGATTTGATCCTAACAATATGATTCAATCATAATAATATGTGTAATACCTCGAATTTTGGGATTGGAGGCTTGAGAATAAGCCTAAGTTAAGCGGACTGCTAAGCCCCGGTTAAGTAAGTGTCCCAAATTTATCCCCTAATGATTCTTACATCTTTAGAGTATTAAGAGAGTAAAATGGTGAATTTTGGAAAAAATAATTATGTTTTCGGTGAAATAACCTATGAGGTAGTGAGCTTGTCATATGATTTTGAATGATCAAATGATAATAAAAAATTATGCAATTTTACAGGATGAAAGTAGACATCCTAAGCTTTAATTTTATAGGTCATATGACTCAATTAGAGCTATATAAAAAAAGATATGAATTTTTGAAATCAGCACAGAAAAACTGAAAATTTTTTGGAACAACATGCAAAGATTGAAATTCTGGGAATTTTTTTATTTCATCTAGCAAAATTCTATATTTTTTTTATTGAAACTAGACTCAATAAGTGTTCTATAGGCTTTAGAATCACTTGATTTTAATTTTTCTAGAATTAGTTATAATTTTTCAAAGTTTGGCCAGAAATCTGCCAAAATTTTGTTAAAATTCAAAAATGGAAAAATAATTATTAGATAATTATAATATCTTATAAAATCATATTTTATCATCTTCCTCCTCCCATTTTCATTAGTTTTACTGCAACAAGAGAGAGGAAGTGTAGAATTTTGTAGAGAGAGAAGGATAAGAGAAAATTCTACAGTAGGTTGATTCCTTCGGTAAATCTCTACTTAACGTGTATAACTCCGCTCCTAAGCTATTTTTTTATGTGATTCAATGGTTGGAAGCTCAAATTTGCTTGTTGAAGTGAGTTAGGGTTTCAACCAAGAAAAGGAAAAGCCAGAGGGAGCTTGAGGTAACTTCTAAACTCTTGTATATTTACTATTCTGGCTGCTGTGGATAATTTAATCGGTGAAATTTCGCCGGATTGTCTTTGATTCTAAAAATAGAAAATGGGTTTATGGGGCTGTTATGCTGCCAAAATTGGTAATAAATGGTAGTTGTAACCCAATGGAATAATCAATAAAGTTGTTAGAAGCATAAAGGAACGCGTTTATATAGTTGAAACCGAAAAACCCCAATTTTCCCCTAAGTTCTTATAAGTTTTAGCCATCTCTAGAAATGGGTCTTAAAGTTATATTTTCAATGATTTGATGGTTTCATTGAGTTCAGGGTGGAAAATTAGGTGGGGTTACAATTAGGCACTTTGTCGGAAAAGGCCGAGAAAGTATAATTACGAAAATGCCCTAAAACACTGAAATAAGGGCTGTCAAGGGCAATTTTGTCTTTTGGTAGTGAATTTGGTAATTCCAAGTCCAGAAATGGATTTCTTAGGTGAAAATATGTCTGGATAGCCCAGGTTAGAATTTCGAGAAAAGTACAGCCAGACCGGGTACGATGGGGCGGGGTCCCCGGGGGTATTTTAGTAATTTTTCAAGATAGACTCATATAACCCCCAGAAACACTATGAAAGTGTCTAAATAGTGTTAAAACTGGCTGACACCCAAGAGGGGGGTGAATTGGGTGTAAGATAATAATCTTAAGAACTTTGAAAATCTTTTTGCATCTTAGAGGAAGCAATAAATATGAAAGTAATGAATTATAAATCAACAGTTTATATATGCTGGAAATATAAGAGTTTAAGGAAGAGAGTGTGCAAACTGTGATTTATCCTGGTTCGGTCCAATCTGCGATGGCCTACGTCCAGTCCCCAGGCTCCTCCTGAGATTTTCAAATCCACTATCTTCTTGTTTAATCCAGGCACAAGAAAAGCCTTTACAACCCACAAGTTTATCTGGGCACTTGTGAAGCCGTTTACAAATCTCTCATCGAGTTACTCCCACTTACATACCGTAAGGTTACAACCGAGTTACTCTCCTTACACACCCCGTAAGGATACAACTTTGATGATGAAAGATTACAGTCAATCTTCTCTCTCAGAAGTGAATAGATGAATACTGAAACACAATGAAAATAATCTCTCTCTCAAATATACATGATATAGAAAATGGATAAGAACAGAGAGTAGTTGGGTTGGAGTAGATGATTCATGATCTTTGCATGTTTCTCATTGTAGTGTCTTCGTTAGTTGTTCTGAACTCTAAATGCTCTTCTATTTATAGTTGATGAAGGTTGATGACCATTTGAGCATTTCAATATATCCGTTAGAGTGTGGCTTCTTCAATTTGAAAACCAGCCGTTATAACGTTGACGTTCCGCTTCCGTAAATTCACCTTTTGACTCTTCACATCATATCTTCATTGTATTCCTGGAGAAATACATTAAACACTAATAGAATGAAGTGTTAGAGTGATTAGAAGCAAGAAGAATGAGTTATATGATCATTTCATAGATTTCCAGAATCTTCGGGACATTGTTCTGTTTTCCTGGGAAGCATTACTCGAGTGCTTACTCGAGTAGACATCAAGTTTCTTCACAAGTTACTCAAGTGGCCTTCCATTTTCTGCATAGCTTACTCGGGTAGTGACTTGAAGTTCTCTTCTAAATAACTCTGCATACTCAGATAGTGACTTGAAGTTCTCTTCTAAATAACTCTGCATACTCGGGTAGTGCCTCGAGTGAAATGTGATAATAACATTGCAGATTAATCGAGTAATCGAGTGTTACCTTCAAGTTTTGCTTATCACAGTACTTTACTCGAGTGGCTCCTCGAGTAACATTGGCAGGATTGAAATTGCCGAGAGCAACTGGAAGTGATTTCCCTGATTACTTGAGTGCGTACTCGAGTAACGTTGGCAGGCCAAGAACAACTGGAAGTTTTCTATCTAATTACTCGAGTATGGTACAATTTTCTTCATAGGTTACTCGAGTGGCTACTTCAAGTGAATTCTTGATTTTGATTTGAAATATGGAAAATTATATATCATTTGAAAGCTCTCATCGTTTATATTCCAATGCAACAAGAATTAGCTCCAAACACGTTGTATACTGAAAGTTATGATCCAAAGAGTATCTACTGTTCTTAGACCATTTCTGAACTCACGAACCATGATGAGCAGCAACTTCCAGAAGTCATAGCTCTTAGGATATAGCTTCAAATGTGACAAATTATATATCCATGGAAAGCTCTTTGAGTCTACTTTGATATGGCACCAATTTTGTTGCAATCCAATGTGTGGTTTAGGAGTTATATCCAAAATACCAAAGCTGTCCAGGAATATGACGCTGATTCATGTGTCAACTTTCGAAGCTTATATCTCTCTCATTTGAACCCCTTGATCTTGTTGTCAAAAGTTCATGTTGGAAGTCTAGTTTTATATGCCACCGGTTTCAGTTCGATCCGACATGTGGTTGGAGAGATATCATCAAAATACCGAACCTCTGTTCTGCCACAAGAAAACAGAGTGCCCATTACTTCAAGTGCCGCCTCGAGTGATTCATCAAATAACCCGACAGATTACTTGAGTAGCTACTCGAGTAATCACCTCCAAAATGAGGCAGTGCCCTATTACTCGAGTAATCATCCCCAGAGGCACCATAACTTCCATATACATCATTTTAGCTTTGTATTGACCCATTCCAACTTCTGTTTGACCATAGAAACCTCCGATATCACTTCTAATAGCTTGGATCTTGATATTCTCATGTGATCTTACAAGTTCTTCTTTCTTTAATCTCTTTCTTCTTTTTTCTTCAATCTCTTTCTTCTTGTTTTGCCACTTGATGATCATTCTTCATAACCCAACTAGATACCTTCTTGAATTGATGATCGTTCTTCATAAACCAACTAAATATCTTCTTGAATATCTTCAATCTTCTTCAATCTTTGCTTGATATTCCTATTAGTTCTTGTAATGCCTTCTTTCTTCAATCCCTTGTCTCTTGATTTTCTTCTTGATGATCATTCTCCACATATGAGGCATTATAACATCAACCCACAATCGGGTTTATGACTAATCTACAAAATATGCAACATTAAATATAGTAGTTAGTCAATGTAGAAGATAATTATATCATACAAACTTTTTGCACATATTTAACATCTATATTTTACATCATCAAAACTATTCATATCTAACAAATAGTACATTTGACATTGTAGGATCGAATATGGAGCCCCGAGCTGTTGGCATGCAAATCGAGGAGAAAGATTGGATGTAGGGGACTTACCTTACTTGCATGTATTTGATATCTTTACTTGTGTAATGATGTATGTGATTGCTTTACTTGATTGTGTAGAGCATATTTGAATAAATGAAGCTCTGTTTCTGTTTTCACTGTGGCCATAGTCTTGTTGCATGAAATATTGAGCATACAGAAATGTCATTATGGTGCATACATCTAGATAAAGCTAACATATTATACACATAGTATCAATCATGCATGCATTATGGTATTTATTTCCTACTGAGATTCTCTCGAATCTCACTCTCCCCTACCAACAATTTAGACAGGAGAAGACAAAAGATATGCTGAGAGTAAAGAAAAGAACTACACGAGAGGATTGCAGTGGCGGAGCGAAGTCAGAAATATGTCTCCGTTTCACTAAGACGGGTTAGATACCCAAGTAGCCATGTGTGACTACATTGATGGTAATGATCATGTACGAACCCCTATGGGAAATTTATGTAATCATGCACTTATTATCAATATATTCATGATTCCTGTGTTACCCACTGAACCGCATATCATTTTCCGCAAATACTCTGATAAATGTGAAATTAAAATAAGGGCGTGACAATATGATTCTAACACTTCCCCTCAAGTTGGAGCATATATATTGATCATGCCTAACTTATTACAAAAATACTCAATTCATGTCTTGTTTGAGGATTTTGTCAAAAGATCTATCAGTCGGTAATTTGATCGCACATGCCTTGTAGATACAACATTCTCTTTGATCTTGTCCGGAATAAAGTGACAGTCAATTTCAATATGCTTCGTACACTCATGGAACACAAAGTTTGATGCTATATGAAGTGATGTTTTATTATCACGCCATAGTTTTGCTGGTAATGTCGTGGCAATGCCAATTTTCTTTATGAGTTGAAATACTCACACAATTTCTTGTACTGATTGTGACATGGCTTTGTATTCTGCTTCTGCACTTGACTTTGATACAACACTTTGTTTCCTACTTTTCCAATATATCAAGTTTCCGCCAACAAACACACATTAATCTGTAGTGGATCGTCTTGTGGCCTTAGATCGTGCATGATCTGCATCACAGAAGCACTCAAATTTAGTGTGCCCATAATCTCTATAGAGAATTCGACCGTGCCTTTCAAATAATACAAGATATGCTCTAAGACTTCCCACTGTGCCACTGTCAAAGATGTCATAAATTAGCTGAGTACACAGACTAAGAAGGTTATATTAGGACGGGTCACTATCAGATAATTCAGCTTCCCAATGAGGTGTCTATATCTCTCAGGATATGCAAAGGGCTTCACTTTCTCTTGATCAATCTTCTTCTTCAGTCATCAGGAAGCTCATCAAACATGCTATCATTAAGATCTATGAATGAATTTGGAATCATGGGAATGCTGCTTGGTGTGGCTCCAAGCTTTCTAATCTCCTTTAAGAGATCAAGAACATACTTTCTTTAAATAAAAAGGATACCCTTTTTACTTCTCAAACCCTTACTACCAAGAAAGTACTTTAATGGTCCCAAGTCTTTTGTCTGAAAGTGAGAGTTAAAGAAGACTTTAAGTTCTGAGATTTCGGAGATGTTACTCCCAGTAATCACAATATCATCAACATATACTACTAGAAGAATCATGCCTATATTGGACTACTGATATAACACAAAGTGATCACACATGTTTTGGCTTAATCCAAACTTCTTAACCACACCACAAAATCTATCGAACTAGGCACGAGGACTTTACTTTAGACTATACAATGACTTGTGGAGGTAGCATACTTTCCTATGCTCCCCTGAGCAACGAACCCCGGTGGTTGCTCCATATAAGCCTCCTCAAGGAGATCACTATTCAAAAAAGAATTCTTAACATCCAACTGATACAAATCCTAAAGATAGGTGGTAGCCAGAGAGACAAGAAGATAAACTGAGGTGCGCTTAACTACAAGGGAGAAAGTCTCAGAATAATCAATGCCATAAGTTTCGGCATACCCTTTGGCAACAAGCTGAACTTTCAACAGTTCTAAGGAACCATCAGCCTTAGTCTTAACAACAAACATCCATTTGCATCTAATGGCCTTCTTCCTATAAGGTAGATCAACAAGAGTCTGGATACCAGCCTTTTCAAGGGCCATCATTTCTTCTTCTATTGCCACACGCCAACCAGTTTGAGTCAAGGCTTGGTGAAGGGTAGTCGAGGTGGAGATGGACTCAAAGGTGGCTATAAGAAAAGAGGAAACAGATGAAAAATGCTGGTTGGATACAAATGAGGAGATAGGGTAGGTACAATCAACATATCGTTTGGGAGGAGAATAAGGACAGGTACCTTTTCGGAGGGCAATAAGCAAGTCATCAGGGTGATCAACAGTAGAATCAGGGATAACTGATTCAGGGACAGCAATGGGAGGATCTAAGGATTAGGATCAATAACCAGGGATTCATGAACAGAATCTATTGGCGAAGTAGTACTGGCAAAGGTAGAACATAGGCAAAATTAGTATCAATGATGATATTAGGTTTCGGAGTAGTAGCTTGGACTGGTGAGATAGGGATATGATAAATCAAGACATCATCAGGCTCGTCAACGATAGACGAAGACTCAGATAAGACCGAAGACTTAAAGAAAAGAGAAGACTCATGAAAGGTCACATCAGTGGACACAAGGTAATGACGAAGATCAGGAGAGTAACACCAATAACCTTTTTGAACTCAAGAATAACCAAGAAAGATACACCTTAAGGACTTAGGATCGAGCTTACTGACACTTGGACGAACATCTCGAACTAAACAGACGCATCCAAAAATTTTAGGATCAACAGGAAACAAGTTAGTAGTGGGAAACAAAATGGAATATGGAACATCACCACTACAGACAGTAGAAGGCATGCAATTGATGAGGAAGCATGCAGTAGACACGGCATCAGCCCAAAAGATTTAGGGACATAGGAGTGAAACATGAGAGCTCGGGCAGTTTCTAAGAGATTACGGTTCTTTCTTTCAACAACACCATTTTTAACAAGTGTATTAACACAAGAGGATTGGTGAAGAATGCCATGACTATGTATATAATCGGTGAATAAGGCAAAAAAATATTCTTTTACATTATCACTTCGAAGGATTTTCATAGAAGTATTAAATTGGGTTTGAATTTCAGCACAGAAATTATGAAAATGAGTAAATAATTTAGAACTTTATTTCATTAAGTAAAGCCAAGTGATTCGGGAAAAATCATCAACAAAAGTGACAAAATATCGATAACTAGTCTAAGACAAAATTGAATAAAGACCCCAAACATCAGAATGAATTAACTCAAAGGGGGACGCAACCCATTTATTGACTTGAGGTGCCAAATGAATACGATGGTGTTTGGCAAAATGACATGACTCACAATCTAACTAGACACAGATGAAAACTGAGGATACAATCTTTTGAGGGATGAAAGGGACACATGACCTATATGACAATGGACTTCAAAAGGAAGACACCCACCAGAACAAATAACGGAACGTGGCACCTGATCATCAAGGATGTAATGCCCACCAGATTCATAGCCTCTACCAATAATCTGCTTCGTCAAAAAATCCTAAATTAAACAATGGGCAAGGAATAGTGAGATAAAATAGTTTAGTTGACGAGTCGATTTACTTGGAAACAAAAAGATTAAATATGAGATCGGGAATATTAAGAACAGAAGATAGTGAAAGGGATGGAGCTGGTTTTATAGTACCCGATCCAAGGATACTGATCGAGGAACCGTTGGTGATGAATATAGAGGATGGGTTGCGTAACACCTCAAACCAAACAACCAAGTACTTAACCAAAGTATTTCAAATATCACCAATAAGGATGTTTAACATCCTAATAATCAAAATCAGTTCAAATAAAGTCTATATCTCAGTGTTAAACCAAATCCTTAGACTATTTTAGTAAATAAAATAAAATGCGGAAGTCTTCGAGACATGGCATATAAAACGACATTACATGTGCTCAAGAAGCACAAAGGAGCCTTCAAGGCTCACTCCATAGGTGCTTTCCCTTGTTTCTTACTTGAACAACCACTTGAAAAATGTTAATATATAGGGATGAGACTCCACGTCTCAGTAACTACTAAAAGTTTGTACCGTACACAAGCAAACTACTTATGATTTAAAAGAAGGAACTGATTACATATATATTTGCATATATCATAATCCTCATACAAAATAAGGTCACATTTAATCATCATTATGCCAACTTCAATTTTCATCACAACAAGTAATATATAATTATGCAGTATGCAGTATGCAGCCTCCCTTATATCACCGCCCATCCTTATTCCGCTGACTGGAGTTGTAGGCTAACACATAGTCTCACAGAAACCCATCCATATGATTGGATTGTTCCAAACTTACCAGTTCTTAAGATACACCCGGCCAAAAGTATAAAGCTTAAGTCTGGACTAAGGCTCCCCTCCTTAAAACAACAAAACTAAGGAGGTGTCATATGTCCCATAACTCTAATGCAATCTCGACCAAAGGAACACATGGAAGAAGGGGCCCTGACAAGTGTCATACACTATGCACTGAGTGATGGCATACCACGTGGTAAAAATCTCAACATATAAATTCCTCCTTACTCCAACCCATCACAAATACAACCGCTGTGACAGTTATATTTAATCACCAATAAATGTAATATCACTAAAAGACAAGGTACAATAAATCATGCCTCCGTTCATATCAAATATCATCACATATTCAAACATGTCAAAAAGGAAATAATAATAATCCAAAAATACATTAATTATCATTAAATTATTAATTATGTGAGTAAAATTAGTTATAGATAAATTTACTTATAACATTACTTATTTGAGAATTTATAATACATACACATATAATTCAGTCCATTTTTCTTTTATAAAAAAAATAGTCATTCATAATCATACACAATTCACAAGTATATAAAAGAATATTCAGAGTTACCTACTACTCCTCAACTTATAGACAATTACCAAAATTTACTCCAAAGCTCTCAAAGGGAGTCTACAAAGTCACAAGCATAGATACTTATCAATATATTATGCAGATTACTCAAGAGTTACTCTAAGGATATTCTAAACCCAATCCAAGCTATTCTAGAGCCTTAAAGCTACCTTCTTCAATTAAATCCATAAACTAATCTAAATTCACATTAGAGCTAAGGTGCAAAAATTCATATGTGATTTTCCTCAAAGTGCATCCAACACCAAATGCTTTTTTTAGGTGCAACAGTGACTATGTGGTTATAAAATATGTGCAAAACTACCATTTAACCGTTAGTTTGACTTTTTTATTCTGAAAGTGATGATGTGTACGATGACATCGATGCTGGAGTAACATTTTAGAAGAAAAAAAACTTGATGAAAATCAAATTTTCCTAATAAATCATATAATTTAATAAAAATTAATAATATAATATCTGTATTATAATGATTTTAATTTAATAATATTGGGAATCTAGGATTAGGAAAAAATTGAGCAATCAGTATATTTTTTAGGGCAACAACTCTGCTGAGTGAGTTAAGCACTCTGTATTCAGATTTGAATCTACTTCAGTGAAGGTGGTACTAAAATAGTGAAATATGAGTAATATTAATTGCAAAGCTTCACCAGTCAGCAAGTATTTTTTTTTAGAATGTCACTCCAGCGTCCATATCATCGTACACGTCATCACTTTCAAGGTCAAAAAGTCAAACTTACGGTCAAATGGTAGTTTAACACCTATTTTGTAACCACATAGTCACTGTTACACCTAAAAAAAGTATTTAGTGTTGGGTGCACTTTGAGAAAAATCACACATATATTTTTACACCTTAACCCTTCACATTATGTAATAATAGACATACATTATATGTATGTATGTATGTATGTATGTATGTATGTATGTATTATTTTTTTAAAAATGTACGGCTACATAAAAATAACAATGCATGTACGGAGCGATGCATATGAAAATGTGAGTTCAAGAAGAGAACTACCCAAAGGAATTAGTGTAAAAATAGAATTGATAGGAAGAACACAAACCTTGTAATATATAACTAAGAGTAAACTAACTTGAAGTTCGGGGCCCACTGTGGAGCAAGAATAAAAAAAATAAAAAAACATAATGCATTGCTTCATAGGTTAATTTTAGGCAGAATGGCGCGAAGGGCATAAGAGAGATGAAATAAATGTGAAATGGGTTCAACAAATATGAGAGAAATGCATACATTTTCCTTGTGGGAAGTACAAATGAGTTCACAATAAATATAATATATATATATATATATATAACACATAAACACCCAAAAGGCCAAAAGGATAAAAGGGGGTTTGAGAAATCGGGTTAGTGTATATTAGGTGGTAGATGGCACAAGGAATAATTTTTAATATATGTGAGTGTGTGTTAGCGTACATGAGAGAAAGAAAAGTTCCGATGGTGGGTAATGAAGAAATCAATGAATAAAATGAAAATATATCTAAAAAATTACAAACATGGTTGAAGACCCTCCTATGAACATGTGGTGAAGGAAACATGAAAAGACAACGAGACAAGACATGATGCAATGTTAAATAGTAAAGAAATGAAGAAAAGGTGAGGAAGGTGAAAATCATGACAAGACAATGTGCAGTAAAAATAAAACAAGGGATGCCCGGTGAGAGGAAAAACACTCAGAAGAGAAGAAGAATGCTCACCCAAGAAAGTAGGGGGTGCGACGCTGAGGGAATCCGTGGGTGAATGGTAAGATATTAAAATATGGACCGGGTATTAAATCGGTCGGAGTATTGGGTTAAGGGTCAGTAGATGTCAACACCCGTTTCCATTTCGATAATCAAAGAGTAATAACGACGGAATTCAATGGGCATACAGAAAAGTACAATTATACTGATAGAAATATTCGTTTACGATTCAAATGTCGTTCGCTTACAAATATGATATTGTTTGTCGACGGAAACAGAAAATACAGCGGAAGTTTTAATATTTACAAATTTCACCAAAAATATCACAAAATAGACTAATTATGCCCACGTTCTTGACCTCGCCTCGAGACACGCGCTGCTCACTTCCCAACGACAATGTCTTTGCCCTTTTGCCCACTAGTACCCGCTGAGGTATTTGTTTAAAAATAGGGTGAGATTCCGAAGAATCTCCGTAGAGACATAATATCATTCATAGAAAATGCGAAAAGTAAATATGTCATGCGCCAAGGTATGCACAAATTAATGAACAATATAAACACATCATCGTCATGTATACATGAGTAGGGCCCAGCTCCACAATCTACACCGGTTGGACTTCTGCCAACTCCCAGTGTAAGTGCACCTCTGGCACTAACAGCCTCTCTCTAGGCAAATCATGTTATTAATTAAGTGCATTTACAAAACAATGGCATCCACACAATCACATAACTTATGGCATAGTGTATGAAGGATAATGTCCCTACTTCAAAGCTGTGATATTCCCTATTTAGTGGTGTCTCGAAAAGTGTGCTGTCCCGGCGTCCGACTCGGTCCTAAAATATTAAATGTACCAGAAATAGGTCATAACCTATCCAAGTATCATTTTAGACTATTCCATAGTGTTTATTGTGGTTATATTAGTCTATGAAGAAAATTTACAAAAATGCCCCCGGGAACCCGGGCCGGCCCCGCTGTACCCGGCTCGATGGCACGTTTTTCCAAAATTTTGACTAAGGCTATTCTGACTTATTTTCGCCCAAGGAATCCATTTTTGGCCTCGAAATCGCCAAATTCATGGTCAAATTACGAAAATACCCTTACAGCCCCTATTTAGTGATTTCAGTGGCATTTTCGTAATTATGCTTTTTCGGCCTCTACCGAAAAAGTGCCCAACTGTAACCCCACCTATTTTTGCCCAATGAGTCCAATGGAACCATTTATTTCATGAAAATCCAACTCCTACTACCAGATCTGGTCTGGCCGAAATATTGGGAAAAATATGGAAAAATGAGGTTTTGTGTTCTAGTTTCCAAAACTTGTACTTTTTCACTTCTAACCCTTGATTAACTCATTTAAACACTTCTTAACCATGATTCAAAGAAATTTGGGCAGCATAACCCCTTAGGATTAGGACTTTCCAAATTTACAAACTTAACAATACAACCAAATCCAACCATAATCATCAACAACAACCATATCTAACATAATCTTAGGATTTGTGAAGTTACCTTCTTGAGTCCTTTTTCTTCCTCTAGAAGTTCTCCACTCTCTTTCTCTTTGGCTCAAGATTTGCTTGCTAATCCATGGAATTTATGGAAAGGAAGAGATTAGAGAAGAGATTAGAGAAGATTAGAAGAAGAAACCTTTAAGAAATCTTAGCTTACCTTGGATCTTACTTCTTTTTGCTCTCTAAATCTCCAAGAGCTCCCAAAAATCACTCTCTCTCTCTTTTTTCTCTTCTTGTGCGTGAATGGCATGAAAGAAGGAGGAAACATTTTATGTACTACTTGTCTTCTCTCATCTTTAATCCTAGCCCTTGATCTAGCCAATGGTCAAGATTGTTCCACCTTTCATGAACACTTTAATTGCCCTCATGACACCTTGCATTAGGCCATACTCCTTCCACTTTATGTCATACCTTGTGATCATGAATGTACTTGGATCTTATCTCTTCCACAATTTGTGTCATATAATTAAATTAAAAATGAACAAATTTCCTTTTCCTTTTTCCTTCATGCATCAACGAAATAATGAGAGGAAGGGAGGAGAAAAATTTGTTTTGCACAATTTCACCATTCACATCATTGATTTTATGTATACTCCCCCTTAATTTCTCAATTCTTGATTTATTCCACCAAGAATAATCACATTATGCATTTTCCTTTATTTTCCTTGATTAATTGAAATCAATTCCAATTAATTGGAAAATAATTAATCTTGGGCTAAATTGGCAAAATTATGATTTTGCTATCCCCTTTGTAATTTAATTCAATTTTTGAATTAATTTGCCCCTTTCCTTATGAATATGAATATTCCAAAATTCACAAGATCCAAATTCATGAATATTCACCATTTTATTGAATTATTCAAATAATTACAATATATTTTTGGTGAATAAAATTTGGGGTGTTACAGTAGGTCAGATCGGGGCTAAATCATAGCTAAACCGGGACCAAACTGGTGAAAAATTGAAAATAAAGACTTATAGTATGAAATTCTAAAGGAAAAATTTTAAAAAATTTTTTTTAAAAAATAGTAACCCGGACTGAACTGGGAACCGGATCGGTTTACTGGCCGGTTCGCCGGTTTCTGGGCCAGACCGGCCTGTCCAGTCTGGGTTACATAACCCTGGTGAAAAGACGATGGTTTTATATAACAGTAGTTTTAGGGTTTAATTCATTAAAATAATATTTTTTTTATTTTGTTTTTAGAAAATAATAGTAACAGTAATGGTTTTGACAGTATTTTTGTTTTTATATTATTTATTCTAACAATCATATATGTTTGCACATGCATACCCATATATTTAGAACATCTATTTTAAGGATGTATTTCATTTGTATGATTATTTTTTTATAAAATAACTATTTATAACTTGATATTTCTTTGAAATTATTAATTTGTTACTTACTCTTTAAATATATAAATCCTAAGCCATAACTAATTCTGAGTACTAACAAAACAAGGATGTTACATGTTGGCATATGGGGCATACGATGAAAATAAATGATGGTTACCTGTCATGTGGTCGGTGGCACCAAAATCAATGACCTACTTCGTGGAAGTAGTACCAAGACCAGAGGACAAAGTATTTGTAGCGAGGGCCCCAAAATCAGACTGATTAGGTGTTTGGGCAATATGAGCAAGACCACATTGCTGATCGCGCTGCTGTTTATTCTATAATTTTTGATAATTTTTCTTAATGTGACCAGGTTCTTTGCAATAATTACAGATAAAACTGTCAGAATTCATGGTTGGAGTACTAGTTCTATATTTGGTCCCGTAATTCTTATTGTCAAAGGGGCCACGCCCAGCTAGAGCACTTGCATTTGGATTAATAGACAAACGAACCAAACTATCAGCACGAAGTTAACCTGTGAGAACACATATTCAAGAGAGGGAAGCTCCTGATTGGACAGAATCTAAGAGCGAATGTATCATAGAAAGGGTCAAGAGTTTTAAGAAAACTGATGATAGCTTGAAGTTCCAGATTCTTGATATAGGTCGAAAGATCCGCTTGTGGAGACATGAGTACTTTCATCTCCTCATACAACCTTTTGAAGTCCAAGAAGAAGTCCTTCAAGGGACGATCCTGCTGTTGAGAACGATAAAACCCTTTACAAACTTTGTGAACCCTAATAATATTCCCTTTGTCAGAGAACATAAATTCAAGATAATTCATAAGTTCTTCTACAGTATTGCAGTGACTAATAAAAGATAAGATAGAATCTGTGGTTCACTTTTAAGACCGGTTATTAACGATCTTAAAAGTTTTTTTAAAAAAAGTTTTTAGACCGATTTTTAAACAACCAGTCTAAAAAGTTTAGACTTTTTAAACCTAGTCTTCGAGCAACAGGTCTAAAAAAGTGATTTTTAATATCGGTTTCGTTAACCGGTCTAAAAAATAGCAGACTTTTAAAACCGGCTATATCAAGACCGGATCCAAAACCGGTCTAAAATGTCGTTTTTAACCGGTTTTAAAAGTGATTTTTCCACTAGTGTTGTTAGAATATTACAGTCAATTTTAGGTTACTTCCAAAATTTTAATATTTTATTTTCAATCCCTTAACCCAACCATCAATAAATATATGAAAACTTAAATAGCATTTGGCTTCACTAATCAAGGCTAAAAAGTTAACACTGTTAGTATGCATGGTTATTATAAGCTAGATTAAAAAGTTAATACCATTAGTATGCATGGTTATTACAAGCTTTCTATAATAAGAATAAGCAAATTAAAATTATTGAATGATGATTAAAAATGCAAGAAATATTACTAATAAATTGAACTGAAAAATAGTTTATTTACTGCCACACACCACACGTGGTGAGTGGGGACGTTCCTGTAATGGAGATATAATGAGCACCATTAACGAAAATGGAAGCAGTTAAAGTAAGAAGATACAAAATATAAAATTAATTAGTGATGATCGCACCAGTCAACACTATATCCTCCACCATCTGTCCAAATCCAAACCTCATTATTCACTTAGGTTCTGTTTGGTGTGAAGGATTTGGAGGGAAAAGGAGAGCATGATAAATTTTTATGAGTTTAATTTTAAAAGATTGAAGAAGTGGGGTAATAAAATTTTAATAAAGAAAATATATCAGATAAAAAAGTAAGAAAAATTAATTAAAAATTTTTAACCCCATTTCTCTAATTTTTTTTTTAAATTTAACTCAAAAAAATTTTCCCTCGGCCCACTTTTCTTCCTCCCCCTTAAACCAAACAAGTCCTTAATCTTCCATTTTGTTAGGCCTCTATGTTTTGAAATATTTTAAAGTGATTGATTTAGTTAGGGCGAGTAGTATAAAAAATGAACAAGTGAAGAGTCTCGTACATATGCATGAATCTTGTTATTCGTAGAAGGAAAAAATAAAAAGAAAACGATTTTTGCTGCAAAAGAAATTTTATCCCCACTTTTAGTATTTCCCTCATATATTTTTTTTACTATACCACTCTGTTTCTATTTATAAGTTCTTTGTCACAAAAAAATTTGGTCATATTTATAAGTCCACTTTCATAATAATAAATGCATTTTATACTTTTTTACCTCTATTAATTACAATAAACAAAATAAATCTATTCATGTTGACTTTTAGAACTAATAATCAAGGTATTAAAACCCGGACCGGGTATTGAATCGGTCGGGGTATTGGGTTAAGGGTCAGTGGGTCAAACCGGGGCCAAACCAGAATCAAACCGGTGAGAAATTGAAAATTTTAGACTCATAGTATAAAATTCTAAAGGAAAAATCAAAAAAAAATTTTTTTTTTAAATTAGTGACCCGGACCGGACCGGTCTACTGGCCGGTTCGCCGGTTTCCGGCCCGGTCCGGTCCGGGTTAGTGAACCATGCTAATAATAGATAATGACGAAATTAAAAATTTAGCCCATAATTAATGAGTTAACTAACTCTCCTTAGTATGTGAGAATTAGTTAAAAAGGACTTATAAATAGAACCAAAATGGTATATATATAGTTAATACTCATTTCAATTTTTTTTCCTAAATTAGAGAAGTAAGTATTATCAATATAAGGTTATAAATGGAATCAAGCTACGACCTCCCATGCAAATACCGGGTGCTTTCATACTACTAGGTACTAAGCAACATGGTTGTTGGCCCTTTCTATATATGTTGGAGGGACTTTTTATATAACAACTTTGCATAAATTAAGAAATTTAATTAAAATAAAAAATTCCTTAAAATGTCCCAATAACAAAGAGATATATATTAGATGAAAAAAAAAAAGAATCTAGAAGAGTCAAGAATTCTCGCTTATACACTAGCAAAAAAACAAAAACAAATTAAAAGTGTAGAAAACACAATTTAAAATACAGAACATGGAAGCCTGGGAGTATATATATTCTCCAATTTAACCTGAATTTTCTACATTTCTTACGTGGTTTTAGCTAGTTTTCATGAGAATACTTTGTCAAAAATCTATATATGCAAAAGATCTTTCTGTTCTGCATTTTAACTAGTCTTTGAAAAATTATTAATTTCTTTTATCAAATATATTTGTCATAGTGGCCCTTCCATAAAAAAAACTCCGTTATTTCTCAAGAACACTCATTGGTTGCTGGATGCTGAGTCTTGTCAATAAAAGCCCAAGACACGATCCTGTATTCCGCAGTCGCCATTTCAATCCTGCTTGCTGCCCTTCTCAAGCCATCTGTCAAAAACTCTGCGTTTTGATCCTAATTGACCCTGATTCACCCGCTTTACGTCATTGGAACCCGGGATGGTGACGTCACTCTCATGAAAATAGTTCACAATAGCATTTCTTTTCTTTTTTGTTATACATAAATTTTAAAAAAGAGGTTTAACTCTTCCACATTTCAAATGTAAGACTTTAAGTTGGGATACCTCCCAACGTCTCGATTGAACTACAACTAAATGAATTTTTTTGAGATCAAATCCTCTCCTATCAATAAAAGTATCACACGCTTTCACCAGCTTTTCTTTTTATTATGAAGCAAGCAAGGGATAAAGATTAAAGGCTAAAGGTCGAAAGCATATTCATTCATGTTGCCCGGTCGTAGAATATGAGGGCCCAGTAAAAAAAAATGTAGCCCCAATAATGTCAACTTTCACTGTTCACTATATTCTGGTGCAGGAGAGAGTAATTTTCAGTTTTATACATACTATATATGCCACAGAATTACTTCTCGTTTGCATTTCGTTTTACTCCCTCTGTCTATAATATAACATTTTAACTAATTCATTATAATAAAATGCAATTCAACTAATTCATTAGAATAAAAAATAATGGTTAGCTGATTAAATATACCTTAAATTAAATTTTTTTCCAACTTTATCCATATTAAATTAAGTTTAAAATGAGAGAGAACATATAAAAAGTTGTATTTAAATATTAATTATATAAATAAAATTGATAAATAAGTATTAATTACTTTTCAAGTGATTTATATTATGGACTAAGGTATTCTTTTACAAGTAACTTATATTGTAAATCAGAGGGAGTAGTGTTATTAATCGAATCAAAGAAGACACATGGTTTTCTTAAATTTTTTTAATAGCAAATTCTTGTTGTTAATGTCATTGTTACTTTAAATTCTATTTTTCCTTGTCTGATTTCATTAGATAAAAAATATATTATATAATAAAGCTAAATATGTAAAGTATCTATAGTTTTCTTACTACAAACTTTACAAGAAGATCAAATTCAACTAATTTAGATTGTGAAAGCGCGAATCATTCATAGAAGAAGAAGCTCAAATTCAAGCCTTTTTTCCCCTCATGGCATGTAAAACTAATTAGTTAATAGTTAGTCCCAACTGCCAACGGAAAATTCAAAAGGGGGACAAAGTCATTTTCTTCCAAAATTCAAATTCAATCACCCACCGTCCATCATTTGTGTGGATCCCAGTCCCACATGGGCCCATGAAAATGTCCCTACCCGCTGTGCCCTCGGCCGTTGTTTCTCAAAACACGGCTCATTCATTCACACTACAACCTTCTTGTGGGACGGTGGTACCCCGTACCCACTTAAGTTTCATACTACGATGAAGGCCATTTACACTCTAGCAAAAAATAAAAAAAAAGGTTTTATTTATAGTCTAGCAAAAAAACATGGGTTTTATTTATACTCACTCCTATGCTTAATATATAAAATATTTAAATAATTGATTTTGATTCTAAATATAAGATATAATTTTATATTAGTCATTTTTTTCAATTGACTTCATTGATGTTTCCTTAACAATAATAAAAAAAGATTAGAAGTAAGGAAGCAAAGTTAAGGAAGCAATTGAAGAAGATAATGATAGTGTTTTAAAAAATGCATGTCATACTAACTAACCTAAACAACTTTCTTAATGCAATCAAATTAGATAAATATATCTTATATTAAAGAACAAAGAGAGTAATAATTAAGGTACAAAGAGAATAATTTTTGTCTCAGCCGCATTATTATTTTTTTATGTATAATTTTATGTTTCACTGATTATTGTGTGGATTTTTTTATAATTAATTGAGTATAATATAAGTTAAATATGGATAACATTAAAAAATTGTTACATATTAATGCATTGTTAATGAGGTTTAACTTTTAAGGTTCTTTTCAATTCTGATAAAACATATTGAAAGTTATTGGTTTTCAAACAACATATCAGAATTAAGAAAAAATGATTAATTCATTAGATTTATATTATTTTTTTTTTTTGAACTTTGCCTCCTATTTGAATATGTCACACATCTCTATTTTCTTGATATCAAATGTGTATAATGTGTAATTAAGGATATAATTGCTTTTGCCGTGCACATATGGAAATGCGATTTTTGAATTTTTGGTTCTGCACTGGACATTTGAATTTTAAGGATCGAGCGCTATAAAGTCTAAAAATAGCTACTATAATTTAAATGGAGTTGAAATGAATCGTGCGATCATGTGAGGCAAAAAATTATTTATTTCCACTAAATAAAATAATTTTTTCGGTCTTTAATAAAAGACATATTTACCTAATTTGATTAGGTTAAAAAAATTAGTTAAGTTAGTTAAAGTGATATGTTTTTTCTAAAACACCCTAGTCATCTAACTTAATTCCTCCCTTACATCTCCTCATGGATTATTATTAAAGAAGCATCAATAGGGGTAAATTAGGAAAAGAATGATAAATATGAAAACTTTATTTTATATTTAAGACCAAGATCAACTCTTTAAATATACTTACATTAACGGCCAGAGGGAGTAACTTATATCATTAAGTTGCAAACCAGTAATAAGAGACACAACAATCACAGTCGATTTTAATGTCAAATAAAATGATACTCCCTCCGGTCCTAAATGTAAGATAAAGTTTGTAGTGCAAATTGTACTACAAACTTTATCCTATATTTAGGACCGAAGGTAGTACCTGTTTTATTTTTTTTGCCCGAATAAAATTATAGAGTACCTGTTATAATGTTATTGTGCAAACAAAATGTCATGCCGGTTTCACTCTCGTGATTTAACTCTGTTCTTGAATATGGCTTGTAATTCAACACTAACATGCTAATATATAATCATTAGTTCAAAAAACATAAAAAATAATATATCTAATGGTGCACATGAGATCCCGAGCAAGCATGCATACAAAAATATATTAATGCGCTATTAATAGATATTTGGATGTTGGCAAAAAAATAGATATTCGGATTCTTTAATTACATGTTAGATAATTATAATCGTTATCATTTCTCTGAAAGGATATAAATATGCACTTCCTCAACTTTGTTTACAAGACATTTAAAGGAGATTCTTTTGCTTTCTTTACTAGACACTGAATGAATTATATTTTGTTTTCATTCTGTCCTTATTGTTTATTTTTCTAAAGTTACAACATGTGAGAAGCAAAATTATAATTTATTTGATTTTCAGACAAAGTTAATAAATTTGAGAAAAATCAGAAAATTGGTGGAAAACTCCCGTTTAAAAATTTTATTGATCAGGATAATCTAACATGTTTTTAAACCGAGAAAATATTGCTGTTCTATCTAATTTGTTATATAGAAAGCATTAGTAATCCAATTTAAGTCTTTCTAATCAATAAAACTTTTAATCAGGAACTTTTTACCATTTTTTTTATATTGACATTTTAGAAAAGGAGTTGAGCTCACCTATAATTCAAAGGCAGGGCGAAATCTCTCTTCCTCCGAGGTTATACCAATGTTGGGTAAGACGAGCCGTCAATTACTCTCAAACATTTATTTAGGCATCTAGGAGCTAGAATACCTCCCCAAGTGTCGTGATGGGGGATCGAACCCTCTCCCTATATGTGAGAAGATGCGGTCCTTATCCCTGAACCCACGGATGATGGGTAACTTTTTACCAATTTTATTAATGAATTTTAAGTATCCATCTAGTTTTGATGATAATGCTGGAAATATATTATAAAAAGGATTAGGGGGAGTATGGGTTTATTTAATTGGATGGATCATTTGATAAAACAAATAGGAAGGGAAAAAAAAGGAAATAATTTGACTGCATCTACAAGACTACAACCATAGACCATATCAAAATTAAATGAGACTGAATTGGACGTGTTGCAAGGGAGATGGAAATTAATTGTGCTAAAGCGATCCCAAGAGCGCGTTGGGGTGTGGTCTGTGACCGTGTATGAGGAGTGAAGAGCTGGGCTGGACCAAGCTTTTAAGTTTTTAACAACCGAGTGGTAGACCAATTGACCATCATGACCCACACCTCCACTCCCAATAAAACTCCATTCATCAATTGACTTTCGTCTCCCACCTCCGCTATTTTTATTTATTTATGTTCTTCCTTTTGGTAGAAAAAATATTAAACTATACCTTATGTATGCAAATAAATTAGATATTGTATTATATTATGTTACCTTCTATTCTTAATATAATACATAGTTAAATTATTTCAGAAAAATTAAGAAAGCTAAATAAATTACTTAATCATGTTGTATATCATTAGATTATATATAAGTTTATAAGTCAAGTAAATTAATTTGAAAGAAGATAGTAAACATAAATATTTTAAAGTAATTTGTTTAGCTTTCTAAATTTCTTTAAACAAGTCAACTAAGTCTTACATTAAGGACGGATGTACTACTGTCTAATATTCATCAATAGTCTTATAGATGGTTTACAATGATACAGATTATTTAAATATTATAGTATTATATATGGAGATTTACTATCTACATTTTATTAATAATATTTTTTAAAAAATATAATTAATTTTATGAATTTTGATACTTTAATTTAAAACCTAAGTAATAGGTATTAATAGCATCACCAGATTTTATACATATTGCAATAAGATATCTAAATTATTTTGAATTATGAAATTTGTTTAATGCAAATTCCACAAGACTACAGGAGTTAGAATTGTTTTTTTCCCCCTTTGCCCATTGAATAATGGATAATTGTTTATTGTATCTATTTAGATTCCAGAGGGTTGAGGTGACAAACGCGGCGTTAAAGAAAGGACAATGGTTTTGAAGGGGAATAGCCGAATAGATGCTTCTAGGAAGCACCCAGCATATGAAAGGGTCTTATTCCCCGCAACGGCTGCAACAATAACATCACATAACTCACAAGCTCCTTATCTTCTCATATCCTCACACGTGCTTAAATAAATCTTCCACTATATATACCCGCACTTCTCGCTTCTTACCTCCTCACTTGAAAAACTAAGAAATTCCCGAAATTCCCAAAACCATATCGCCTCTCCTCAAAACACACCACACTCTCAGCTTCTTCTCTCTTCTCCCACTCCGTCTCCGTCTTCATGGAGAATATCGGCGAAGAGTACAGGCATTACTGGGAAACCAACCGCTTCCTTCAAACCGAAGAGCTTGACAGGTAATTTTTCACTCTAATCGATTCATTATTGATCTACAGATTCAGATTATTCGAGTTCTGTGATTCGATTTACTGAGCCGGCAGTTTGGGATGGGACGAGGCCTTCTCCGGTTACTACGATTCCAGCTCCCCCGACGGCGCAGCCTCCTCCGCCGCCTCCAAGAACATTGTCTCCGAGCGCAACCGCCGCAAGAAGCTCAACGAGAGACTCTTCGCTCTCAGAGCCGTCGTCCCCAACATTAGCAAGGTAAGATTCAATTCCAGATTCGAGCAGATTTAATTACTAGTGGTAACATTTAGTTCGCTGATGGATGAGGATGGAGGAGTTAGTGACCGTTTTGCTTGATTATGAACAGATGGATAAGGCTTCCATAATCAAGGACGCAATCGATTACATCCAACACTTGCACGACCAGGAGAGGAATATTGAGGCGGAGATATCGGAGCTTGAATCTGGTAAACAGATCAAGCAGAACTCAAGCGATATCGATTACGAGCAAGACCTCCCTGTGGTGCTCAGGTCCAAGAAGAAGAAAACAGAGCAGCAGCAGCTTTACGACACTGTCATCAGTTCAAGAAATTCCCCGATCGAAGTCCTAGAGGTAATTATTAATTAATTTATCAGTTAATTCATTAATTAAATCTACAACCCCTCTCTCTCTTCCATTATTGAAATTATAAAATTGGCGGGTTCTCTGTTTTTTTTTTTTTTTGACGCGCGGGTTTGGATTGGGTGTGATGCGGAACAGCTAAAGGTAACGCACATGGGAGAGAAGACGATCGTGGTGAGTTTGACGTGTAGTAAAAGGACGAACACAATGGTGAAACTGTGCGAAGTGTTCGAATCTCTGAAGCTGAAGATCGTTACGGCCAACATAACTTGTTTCTCAGGCAGGCTTGTGAAGACAGTCTTCGTGGAGGTCAGTTTTAATTCCATCCCCACCTTTATTCTCTGCAATGAGTTAGTGAATTACCACGTCACGATGCCACCGCTTTATTCTCTTCATAAATACGTATATAATTAATTTTAAAAACTTGATAAGGTCAGGCATAAGACGTTGAATTGGGGCCTACATGGGATGAAATTGATGGATTTTAGCAAAAGGGAAGTGGGAGAGGCATTTAGGGGACAATATTAGTATTTTAAGGGGGAATAATGGATGATGAGGCTGTAGGCAGCCTGTAAATTTTTGAGGATGTTGGGATAAAAACAAAACAGTGATGAAAAGTGAGGGGCAAGGGAAGGGCCCATCTGCAAATATATTGGGGGGCTTTAATTAACTTGGAGCCTTTCTGAAAAGATGAAAGCTAAGAGGGGTCCCTGGCAGAAGGGATAACTTGTTGCTCTGTTTCCCCGGTCACTTCTCAAAAGTCCTATCCTCTTGCGTCTTGCCCCAATCCCTTTCCTTCATTCTCCTTTCCCCTACTCTCAAGTTTTGTTGTGGGGAGATCACACTGACTCCTCTGTATAAAACTTAGTTAGGGGCTGAATTTGGTTCAAAATAAAATATTTAATTTATCAATTGATATATAGTTTAATGTTATATTTAGATATTTTAAGGAGATCATACCACATTTATTCAAATTAATGAATTAGTCAAGTAGCTTTAAGGATTAGGAGTAATAGGTTAAATTTAAGTTTTACAATCACACACCATATAAGATTAAAATAATCCATAATTATTTGTTTGTTATTGATTAATATGACATTAATAAGAAAAATTAAATTACTCTTCAAAATGTATTGAAGGGGTGTTCTTTAAAAACTTTAAAGCCTAATGTTTATATTTAAAAATTCTTATGGTATTAATAGCCTTGTGGTCGATCTAGTGGTATATTGCTTGTATTTGTTGGTGCCAAATCATGGGTTCCCCGTGCTACTTCATTTGGGTTTAGTTCGGTTTGTTTGGTTGGGTACTTGGGTTTGGCCAATTGAGCCTATTTATGTTGTTGTTTTAATTAAATGCACAAAAAATTTATATATGTTTAATTAATTGAGATTGATTGAAGATGAAGAGGGTGATATGTAAATAAAGGTTGAGGTTTCAACCTTTCTAGGATAACAAATTTAATACTCTTTCAGTTCTTAACAGAAGATTTTTTTCAATAAAAATAGTAGATTTTATATTAAGGATTTAAATGAGTATTGATTACGTTTTTTTTCCTTGACCCCACCACAAACATATAGGAACATAAGTATTCATCAAGATTTTACTCATGTCATGAGGATTTTTAAAAAGTTCGCATAGTAGTATCAATGTATTAAAAACTGGATCGGATCGGCCGGTTCAGACCGGAAAACGGTGAACCGGTCACCGGATCGGTCCGGTTGAGGTAAAAAAATCGGGGTCTAACTGACTCAGTCGACCCGGTCTGAACCGGCTGACCAGGGGTGAACCGTGGTGAACCGGTTTGCCCCTTTTTTATTTTTTTTTATTTTTTAAAATTTTTTATATTCCAAACGATATTATTTTGTCTTTTTTTAAAATTATTTCTTTGAAATTTTTTGATTTTCAAAGAGTTTTAAAAGTATTGTGGAATATTTTTGCTGTTTTGCATTGGTTGGAGTAAAATCCTTATATACTTAATGATACTTTTGTAGGTATTAGGTTCACGAGATTATATTTGACTATTGGTTGGAAAAAAAAAAATTTATGTAGTTTTTTAAATGGTATACATGAACATTTAAATTATATTTTTTTAATTAATCCCAGTTTGACTCCCGGTCTGACCCCTTGTCTGAACCACTGACCCTTGACCCAGTGTCTCAACCGGTTCAATGTCCGGTCCGATTTTCAGTACCTTGAGTAGTATTGGGATCCAATTAGGTTAATTTAGGTTGAAATAGTTCAGTATCTAACCAAAACCAGCAGAAGACTGAACTTGAACTCAACTAGATTTGTTACCTATGATTTCGGTTAGATCTTGGGCATACTCCCTTGTCTTGTGCTGCAATTTCCCCCATATGATCTAGATTACTCCGAAACAGAGACCGCGGATACCTTTGACTTGAAAACGGGATCGCGACGCCAAGAGAAGCCAAAATTATTGTCCCCCGGTAAAAACATATTTAGCTCGTGCGAGAAATGGATAAATCCAAAGTTGGCGCACGAGCCAAGAAACTTCCCGGAGATTCCCAAAACGTGGTTACTGCGGCTTCGAAGGGGACAAAATTATACTTTTTTGAAAAACCCATAAAAACAAATGAATTTAAAACGTGATTGTTATTGTGAGAAATGGATAAATCCAAATTTGGCGCCGGCGTCATTCCCATTGCGCAATCACAAATGTAATATAGAACCCCATATGGTCCTTGTGCGTGTTAAATAGCACGCGGTTTCCATCACCAAAACAAACACGCTTATAATTTTTTCCCAATTTCCTATTTCGTACCTCTTTTTATTATTTGAATTCTTCCTGGAAACCCCCTCTTCGGCTGCTCCATTGAATCTTGCCTTCCACCCCCCCCCCACACTGTATACCACGCTCCCATGTAGGGATCCTTTAGTTTGACTCTCCAACACACGTTATAAGCCAACCTGCTTTCCTTTCTTTTTTCTTTTTAAATTCAAAGTTCATCTCTTAAAATTTTAATAACTTTTTAAAAATCCTGTCATAAAAAACTATTTTTAATTTATTTCATTTAAAAATTATAAATTTTTAAATACTTAAAGTTTAATTTTTCAATAAAAAAATTTTTTTTAACCAACTAAATGAAAATTGAGATGAATGCTTTATATTTTTATATATATTCTATTATTTTGAAAATGAAGATTATAAAATGTCATTTCACAATTCACACCCGCCATACTATGGAGCATGGCCCACCGCTCACAGTTTGAAAATATTATAAGATGTCGTTTAGCTTATGTCTCTTCTAATCATGGAGTTTTGTGGGCCATCCGTGTTAAATTCATCCAATATCTATAACTTATTAAAATAGGGTTAAGAAGTAAAGTTATCCTGAAAGTATGGGTCAAGGAGCAATTTTGTCTAGAAATTTTTTTTAAATCAATTTCGCCCCGAAAGTTTGTAGCAATGTTGTTTTTTTCCGTTAAATAACAAAAGTTGACCGTGAAAATATTGATGTTGACTGTTAAATTTTTAATGGAAAAGGGCAACATTGCTATATTTTAAAATTTCTAGGGCGAAATTGATCACAAAAAAAATTCCAGGGCAAAATTGCTCCTAAACCCATACTTCCGGGGCAAATTTGCTACTTAACTCATTAAAATATTTGAATTTTTCTGGATTGCGGGCAATAATGTTTTGTTTTTTAAAAACTGTTATCATATAATATTATTAAATTTCATGTGTATTTATTTTTTTAGACCACATGTTCAATAAGCTTAAAATGATTAAAAAAATTTTAATCCAATCCTGAAGATTTTAAACTTTTGGAAAATTATTGCTTTGACAATAAAAACAAAAGAACAATCCGCGTATTTCTTTTTCCGCGTGGCTTTAATTTGTCGTGAACCAGTGGAGAAAGAGTTTTCCATTCAGGGTTCACGGTATGATGCAACTTATCAACATCTTTTTGCCCAAAAACAAAAACTAAATTCTAGTGCAAAAAACGTGTCTTAAAATGTTTCAAAGTCAATTAAAATCGGCAGTCTCATTCACTTAAACAAATTAGAAGAGACAAAATTATATTAGGATTTTTTTTTTCTAGGAACAAGTATCCTCCTATTAGATATAATCCTTTTTGAGGCATTGTCAAATACTAACCTTATATTTGGATGAAGACAAAAGTGGAGGGAAAATAGGGGGAGGGAATACTATGAATGAAAATTTCCAAAAATGGTAAAGAAATTGATTATTTTTTAGAATTTTTCCTCCTAATATTGTTTCCTTTTAATTTTCCCTTCATCGAAGGATAAATGTAAGCAATTCAAACATTTGAATTAAGAGGTAATATGGGTTCGGTTTGTAGACCCAACCCATCAATCTGCCAAAAACTTCACACGTTGGGTTCGTAAAATATAAATGATTTTGGTGTGGGTTTTTTAACCCGCAGGTTGGCCTGCTCTCTCTCTCTCTCTCTTAGTTTTCTTAGCCCGCAAGTTGGCCTGTTCTCTCTGTTTTTTAAAGGTTTGAGTTGAAGAAGTGTCCATATTTAGTATATCGAATAATATTGCTTTTAATATTTTTTTCCAATTTTTTTAGTTTTAACAAAAAGTTATTGCTTTACATCTAAAATAAATATAGCCTTGTTTTATGTGATGAACTTAATTTCATGTTCAGTTTCTCATTTTTTTGATAGATTAATTTTTCAAAATAAATTATATATTTATATTTGTAAGTTTTGAAATTAATTTAATTATATAGCTTTACGAAAATATAGAATCAACTTAACTTTTGTCTATAACCATTTATAACTTAATTTGAAAATTTTAAAAAATATTTGAGAAAAAAGAGAGGTGGGTTGGTAGGCTTGGGTTTAGAATAGTGCGGTGATGAGGCAATTTTTTGGACTAGAGTTTCTGATCTGGGTATTATACTCAGAACTTGATGAATCTTTTTTTTTGCCATCTGAACTTGATGAATCAGTACTCCAACTTTCTGTAATAGTTTTAATGAAGATTACTGTAAAGTAATCACTAAAATTTCATAATAATTAAATAGTATGTAATGACAAGTTCTAATACAAGAAATAATAACTAATTTATGTTGCCCACTTGTCATTAAGGCTTTTCTATGAATACTGGGACTTCAGTAATTCTCCATAATTTTAATATCTACAAATATTAACTAACTAGAGAATCACACACATGCTCTTATAGGTTGAAGAAAATGTTTATAGGTTAAATTAAAACTTAAAGAAGTATTATTTTCTAGTGTGTTTTTAATTGCCCTCTTATATATTGCTTAATATAAATCGATTTGATTATGTATTGGAAGCTAGCTAAGCTTAGTGTGTGTTCGGCCACCCCAAAAACCATGGTTTCAGAATCCCGTTTCTACAAATCGAGATAAAACTCCTCTCACATACTTACCTCGTAAGCTGTAAAAGCTATTCTCCAAAAGCTAATCCAATCCAAAGTCTCTCTTGAACTTGACCCTTGTCTATTTTAAGATGCATTAATTCTCTGCTATTTTAGTTTTTTAGCTAGTAATTTTAACATTTCTTATAAACTCACCAAGAGATATTCTGTCATTTATTTAAGATGTGATACTCTATCCTTAAACAAGAAAAGAAAAAGACCTCCTAAAGTGAAAACTATAAACCCTAATTAATGAACCATTCAGCTAGGTAGCTGTCACGTCAAATTAGCAATAGGAAGTTTTTCTATTCAAACCGAACAAAAATTTGTTTTTATTATAAGAGAGAAGTCCTTGCCAATGAACCATACTGATTGGAAAAGAAAGTTGAATAATCCAATGCATCTGAAAGTAAGTGGGAAATCTGATGCAATATTGTGTCGTCCTTTGATTATTTTACCAGTTTGATAAAAAGTGGTTCAGAACAAAATTCATGCAATTTTTACACATAAACCAGAATGCAAAATACAACAAACAACCACCTCATCAGACTGAGAGGGTACAAGTACTAGGATTTTCACTACTAACCCATGCATTGTCGTGTGCTTTTGCCTTTTGTTCTTTTCAGGCAGAGGAAGAAGAGAAAGATCTGTTGGAGATAAGAATCCAAACGGCCATTGCAGCTCTTAATGATCCCGATAGCCCTATGAGCATCTAATCCATCGACATGATGAAGAACTTCAGAGAGAAACGAGTTGGGGTTTTCCTTGCTTCCTTCCTTCTTTGTTTCACCCAACGTCTTCATTAATTCTCTGATCTTGTTTGTTATAAAGCTTGTGTTTGTCTTCTGCTTTTATATAAAACCTAGCAGTTGTAAGTTTGATGTATGTTTGATGCAATAAAGTTGCATTTCATGTTTAGTTCTGGCACTAGAATTTCCACGGCACTAATCTAATTCAAACTGTCTAAAATATTGTGAGAGTTTAATTAAGGAGATTTAGAGATGTTTAATGAAACTAGATATCTTTCATTGAATGTGAGATTAAGAATGATGCCATCGTTAGCTATAGTCAAATCTAACAATCACTTGCAGTCTAACAAAGACAAATTTGACAGGGAAAATTTTCCTAATTAACTTGTTATTTTAGGATAGATTTCTCTTATAATACCCCTTTAGATGAAAGGATCTTTCATCTCTAACACTCTTCCTCTAACTCGTATCAGCTAAGAGTTAATTTGGAGTTTTTAAACGTCTGATTTTCAATTTTGAAAACTTGATACATAGAATTGTTGCGACTTTGAGGACAGAAATATCATTAGGAGGTAGCTCATAAATATTATCTAATGAAGCTGCTGTAGAAATTACAAGACATGTTGATTAAACTACACACATTCTTTTTGCCTATCAAATCCACATGTTCTCATCCCAAACCAAATAAACTCTTTCACAGCATTGCAAATCAGTAACAGCAATCTCAACCCAGCAATAACAAACAAAAGCCCTGACAAAAACAAACAAACAACAACAACAAAAAGCTAAAATATAGAAGTAAAAGAAACAAACCACAGTGACAAAAGGTTGACACATCATTTGTCAAGATTTTCGCCAAAAAAGGGGTTGCATTACCCAAGGTGCTTACAAAAGTTCTTCTCATATTTGAGGCAATGCTATTTTCTATTGGAGGTAAACCTATCTAAAATACCGTCGGGTACTAAATGTGGACACATCTCTCAATAGGGATTCAAACCTTGATTGGTCATATTGTGAGGGACTAGTTCTGATAAACAATAACAAACAAAAACCCTGACAAAAAAAAAAACACAACAAAAGCTAAAATATAGAAGTAAAAGAAACAACCCACAGTGACGAAAGTTCCCAGGTTTTGACCCATCATTTGTCAAGATTTTCACCAAAAAAGGGGTTGCATTACCCAATGCCCTTTTAGGAGTACTTACACTATCAGGCTATCATATTTCTTATTGGAGTTATTATTGGGCACTAAATGTGATGCATCACTCAACAGGGATTCGAACCTTGATTTACTATCTTATGAGGACTAGCTTCTTTCGTTAGATCCAACCCCCGTTAGTTAATTGAAGTATTTATAAAAAGATGAGTTCCCAAGGAGTTTGTACGGATCGGGCTTAACTTGGCCCAGTTTGAAGCTAAATAAAGCCCAAAAAACACCTAAGCCCAATCGCGACCCGTTTTCTGGTTTTCTCATTTCGTTCTCTTGCATCCTGGACCCTCCCAACTCCTGAGATCGCTGCTCGAATCTCTGTCGAGCCATCCCTCTCCTCTCACATGGATTCTCTGCTAGCGAACTACGCGTCTTCTGACGAAGAAGAACAAGAGCTACCTCAGATACCAACCCCTTCATCTTCATCTAAACCTAGCTCTGAACATGGTGAGCCAACGACTTCAAAGACCCACTCGCTCTTCTCGTCTCTTCCTCAACCCAAATCTTCCTCCCTCTTTCAATCCCTTCCTCAACCCAAGCAATCCTCCAGTTCCAGGAACGCTATAAGCGATGAAGATGACTCAGAAACTCGTTCCGGAAGCATCGGTGGTAAATCCTCATCTATTTTCTCGTCTCTTCCCCAACCCGAAAGCAGCTCATGTAACCCTTCATCTGCTGCACCCTCAACGACGAGCAATGATATCGATGGTTATGCGGTGGGTTCAATAAACACTCATCAATCTAGTGGGCGTACGTCCCTTTTTTCTTCCCTCCCTAAACCTAAATCCCAAATCGAGCAAGAAGCTGCTCCTAGGGTTTCTGCCTCTGGTCCTAGAACCAAAAAAGTTATTCAGTTTAGGCCTCCCATAATTCCTTGGAAGAAATCTAACGAAGTGGATGACGAGGAGGAGGAGGATGAGGCACTTAAAGCAGAAAACGAGAGGAAAGAGTTCGACTCTATGCCTCAAACTTCGTCGGTGAAGTCATTCTTGTCCAGTATTCCGGCTCCCAGAAATTCGACTACATTGGGCGTTCAAGGCACATCTGGTTCAGGCCGACGGTCAATAATTGAAACGGATGCACCTGAAGCATCGAATGCTGAGGGTTCTGCGGCGGAGAATAACGTGAATGCTGATCAAAATGGAGGAAGTTGTGCGAGTTATGAGAGTCATAGCTATTACCAATATGGTACCGACCAAAATCCGGAGTACTATATGGATAGTAATAGTTATGGCAACTACAGTTCGGGTATTGATCATATTGTGGGTGGTCAGCCGGAGGCTGGGGCTGCTAATACGGCTACCCCTGCGTCATATTACGTAAATAATGATGCATATGCAAGTTATAATGCCCATGGTGATTACGCACAATATGGAAATAACTGGGCTGATGGTTACGGGGCAACAGTGCCTGAGATGTCTGGGATGAGTGACAACGGGGTGAAAGTTTCTGGGAAGCGTGGAAGGAGTGAGATTCCCTCGGAAATTATTGAGGTGAAGCAAGAAGAGTTGATTAAGAATCGGCCCAGAGAGGACCAGGTCAAGCCAACTGGGATAGCTTTCGGACCTTCTTATCAGGTATTGTTTGCTTGTGTTTTCTGTGTTTTGGCTGTTTTCTCATGAAAGGGCATTTTGGTTCAATTTATTGCCGATTCTGTCAAAAGTCAATACATGGTTTTGCAAATTACATTTTGTCAAGTTGACCAACAATCAAGGGAGCTTGTTAGGGTGTCAGTTTTAGTTGGATAGTAGTGATGCTCCGTAAGTCAATTGCTTGCCTCAACAGCACCATTTCTAGTTGATGTGAAATTATGCTGAAATAGTGATAGGAGTACCTGTCAAAAGCAAGCTCTGTTGGATTTCTTGTCTCCAATGAAAACTGAGCCATGTAAATTTTGGCATTAAAATGTTTTTTTATTAAAGCATCAGTATTAGTCCAGATTGTATACATATCCATCATTGGACATCTAGACATTGATGGGAAGGTACCAAGATGTTTTATAATGCATGTTTTAAATTTTGATATGCAGGAGTTCCCGACTTCCCCTCTTGTGCTATATTGGATAACATGATGCCATACTTGATAGAATTTAGTATGAACTTACTGAGCAATGCTACGTTGTTATATGTAATATTTTGTAGAAATTTAGGGAATTAACAGGACTCTTGAAAATTTCTTCCACGTTTTTGTTATCCATAGGGAGCTTGAAAGCCTTGTTCTAAGGTTAACTAGGAGCAACGTGACTAGATCCTCTAGCCTTCTTTTGTTTACTTAAGTGGTAGTTGGATGATCTTAGGAGCCCTAAGCCATTGATAGGTGTCTTATTAAAATTGTTGCGGTAGCTTTGGAGGGGTTGGTGGTCTTCATGTACAATTTCTTGATGATTCTATTCCTTTTATTTCCATTTCCCCATCGCCCCTCTTCGAAAAAATAAACAAATAAATAAAAGACGATTGGGAGGAGTTTTGTCTAGTTACGCCCTTCTGTTCTTATATCTTTGCCTCTTGGCTTAATGGTAGATTCTTTGTTGGTGTCCGCTAGGAAATAACCCCAAGGCAAATTGGAAGATTTGCCTTCTTTGTAATCCCTTTCGAACATAACATTTGGAGAATTGGAAGATTACTTTCTAGTAATTGAATGGCCACGTACCCGTCATATTCAAAGGACAATTTTCCCCTTTGTTTGGCATGTAAATAAGCTAGCTCTGGTTGAGGGGTGGATAGCTTTCTAACTGTTGGTCCATGACGTGAACCATGCATGTTGGGGGAAAGTTCGATCCGATCTAATCCATGTAAACAATATCCTTGGAACACAAGGACATATCACATAGTAAAGAAAGTGAGTTGCACTATGTTGAATTTATGTGTCATTTAGTTAGTATTAAGATTAGTCTTTTGAAACTTTTCTTCTCTCGCAGCCTGTTTCAGCAAAGGGGAAGCCTTCCAAGCTGCATAGGAGGAAGCATCAAATAGGCTCGTTGTATTTCGATATGAAACAAAAGGAATCAGAACTTTCTGACCGGCGTGCGAAGGGCATGCTCACAAAAGCTGAGACACAAGCCAAATATGGCTGGTGATCTTGGGATTCTTCTCTTTGTTGTAATTTCATGAACTGCTCTTGAAACAGAAGGCATAACGATGATACTGTTCATCTATGGACAGTTTTTGTGCCTAAAACTATCGCATCCTTACAACGTACATATTGCCCTATTTTTTTTACTGCCAAAATGTATTTTCCTCTCTATCATAGCAATGTACTTTGGGATAAGGAGTGTATATACCAATGAAGTTTTAAGAAAGGAGCGTTTGGCACAATTATATTTTAAAGGGGTTAAAAATATATATAAGGTTTTAAAAGTGGAGTATCCAGTATAAAACCGTTAAATTGGACTTAATGACGTTAAATTATTAGAGAAGAAAACTACTAACAGCATTAGATCAAATTTAACGGTTGTGTTGGATACTCTACTTTTAAAACTCTATGTGTATTTTTATCCCTTTTAAAATATAATTATGTTAGATGCTCCTTTCTTAAAACTTTATTAATAAATTTGTTCTTTAACCAATATATTTTTTATTGGATTGTGTAAAGGGGAGGATATTTTTTAATTGTTCGGTTAATGTTTGTCAGTATTATAGTATATAATTTTCTTATTCTTTGAAGTAGAGATATGATAGTAATTATTTGTTCATAAAAATTGCTTTTTCAGTTTTGCTATCTGTAACAAGTTACTCCTTTTGGTTCTAATTATAAGATAAAGTTGATTTTTTTTAGAGAAATTAAAGAAACCAATTTAATTATTTTAGAGTGTTTATATTTTTAGTATCCTTAGATTATATATTAGTTTATTAGTTAAATTAATTAATTTGAAGAAAAAAAAATATAAATACTCTAAAGTAATTTAATTAGTTTTTTTAATTTCTTTAAAAAAGTTAATTTTATCTTATAATTAGGATCGGAGGGAATAGTTTGTACTGGCAACAGCCTACAACGTTCATGTTTGGGTATTAGCCAAGTCATCTAATTTTTAGTGTGTGTTTGATTGGATTTATATTTGGACAATAAGTTTTTATTACGCAAGTCAAGATAAAATTTCTCTCACATACTTACCTCGTATACCGTGAATCACAATTTATAAATACTTATTATCTAAAAATAAGCTATTCCAAACGAGCATTAAGTAAACGCCTGCAGTTTTTCATTTCTTACCTTGTTTTCCTCTTGGTGATCATCTATTACTGGAATCGTTGTGGCGGGGACTAGAAACAGATATCACAAGACTTGAGCAGAGGGATGATGTCAACCATTATTCGCCTGTAAAAGTATTGTTTTTTAAATTTTTTATCCTCTCTGTCACAATATTTTAACCTCAACTGCCTAGAAACAAACTTAGAACTTAGGTGGTGTGGTTTTGAAAACAAGTACTTCCTTCTGTTTAAAATACAAGCCAAAATTGATTTTTAGAAGAAATTAAAGAAGTTAATTGAATTATTTTAAAATATTTTTATTTTTATTTTTTTTTCAAACTAATTTGTTTGATTTATAAATTGATATATAATCTAATGATATACAACGTATGTTATGATTAGTTAACTTATTTATCTTCTTTAATCTATCAAAAAAGAGTCAACTCTCATTTATATTTAGGACCGGAGTAAGTATTAATTATATTTAGGAATTTGTAATAGAAGAAAGAATTATGACTTTCATTTAAGAAAGGAGGAAGTTATTCCCAAAAAACAAAAAAAACTTGATGAGATAGACTGTTGGGTTAAGGGGAAAAAATACCTATAAACTTTTTTTGAAAGTGCATCCATCACCATAAACTTTTTTTAGATGTAAAAATAACCATAAACTTTCAAAAGGGGGGCAAAAGTGACGCCTGTTAAAACTAACAACAGTCGTTAACTCCAATGCAAAAGTACCAAAATACCCCTATATAAAAAATGTTATGATGGTGGACGCACTTTTAAAAAAAGTTTATGGGTATTTTGCTCCCTTAAACTTCTTTTTTAGATAGGGGTATTTTGATAATTTTGCTTTACAATTAACTGTCGTTAGTTAGTTTTAATGGAAGTGTCACTTTTGCCCCCTTTTTTAAAGTTCATGATTACTTTTACACCTAAAAAAAATTTATGGGTATTTTTATCCCTTAACCTTAACCCTAGATTATTTATTTCTCTCCTTTCACTAATTATTTAATTGAATATAACTTATGACAAATCTTTATTACTAGATTGACCTGCAAGATATCAGTGCCAAGAGAGCGATGCACCAGAAATTATAATTTAATTTCATTCATGGATATTTCTTTGAGAACAAAATACAATTGTTCAGATCCAGTACAAAGCATGTGAATTCAGATGCGATCTCAGAAGATGCTCCCACCAGATAGTGTTCTAATTCACGTTGGATGATGGCACAGTCAACTAGCAACCATCACCCTCTCAAACTAGTAACAACTTACCATAGAGCAACAGAAGTCCAGATGCTAGGTGTGCAAAGGAAAATACAGGTAACAATATTAGAAAGTGAATAATTTGGCAACAAAACTTTGGTACATATATATACAGAAAAGAAGCAATTTATAGCATTACAACGAGATGATGCTCTACCAATCCTCAAGCAGCTTATTAGCAACATCCTTATAGCTAACTTTCTTTTTCCTTGCAGGCTCAGCTTTGGATTTGGATTGTTCAGGTGGCTTATCATCTTTAACATTATCATTTGATTGCTCAGGAAGCTTGTCATCTTTAACATTACTTTTGAATTCTTCAGGTGGCTTATCATCTTTAACATCATCATTCTTTGTTTCATCAACTTTCTTTGTCGCAAGGCTGGGAAACATGTTAAAAAGCATTGCCTGTATCGGATCAGCCATAACTTCCAGTTGTTCAGTCCTACTGTTTTGGTCATCACGCTGCTCAGTCATTTCAACTTCGGGAACAGAATGTTCCTCGCGTTCAACCTCCTTAAAAAACTCTTGCTTAACTGCACCTTCTCGTTTTGATGGCTCCGGATTTTGTAAAGTCACAGTCTCGGTGACTTCTGTGCCATTATGAGAGTCAAGACTGAATTCTCTCGAGTCAATCCCACCTTCACGTACTTTTTCATCATAAGAACCACTTTCATCTGTTTCATATTCACATATTTTTGCAGGCCTTTTCCCAATATGTGCTCGTGATCGACGAGTTGGGTTGCTGGCTGTTTTAACCATTTTACTGCCTCTGCCTACAGGTCTTCCTCGTTTCCTTTTGCCACTCTTCTCCAGGGAGACCAAACTTTCATCAACAGGTCTGGCACTTCTCAGCTGATTTCCCTTTTCAGAGAGACGTGACGAATTTTGGTCTTCTACATTATCTCCCCTACAATGACCCTCTAAAGCCAAATCATGTTTGCTGTAACAGTTGGCACAAAACCATCATGTTAATCAGCTTATGTATTGAAACAAAGCTAAATTCATTAAAGTAGTATTTGATGGCTAAAATACCATAAGGTCTATCAATTGACCTCTCAAGCAAAGTAAGAAAAGAAAATGTTTTTAATTAAAAAAAAAACTAAGAATGTCCGCTTAATCATTATTCCACTGGCATATTATACTCGCAACTATTAGTATTAGCATCTGTAAAGGCGTTGTTAAATTCACTGTATTCATTTCATTAGCTTCCCAAAAAATTTTCTTCTCTCAAACCACAGGTCTCACAAATATGTGGATAATCATCCATATATTTTAACTTACCACTCTTCAGTAGTTAGTTCTTCCATTCCGCTGGGCTTCAATGTATATGTTTGTTCTGGTAATCTACGGCCTTGATCCAAACAATCTTCAAGCCACTGAGATCCAACAACATGCAACAGCTTGCTCAAAAGAAATTTTCCTTCGACTGAAGTGAAACTATATGCAGTTGACAATCCACCCACCCCAAGGAAGGAAGGGGGAAAAAGAACAAATGCAAGGTTAGTTTTCCCACAAAAGTAACCCCTAATGAAAACCACGGAAAAAATTGTTTTTTCTGCATAATATCATTAAGAATAAAATGATTTCATGTCAGGATGACACGACAGACTCATGAAAAGCCAAAATGACGCAGCCAGCACACACAATGGTTAACAAGATGACAGACAAGCAGCCAACCTCGTTAGCATTTCTGTAGAGTCCACATTATATCCTGGAACTGACAAGGCCACAAAGTGGGTAGCAGAAGTGGGACTATCGGTAACTTTTCCGCCACGCATGAGAATTTCAGACTGCAATCTCCTCAGTGAGAGTCCCCACAGAACTTCCCAATCTCCTCTCCTTCATGAAAAAAGTTAAATAATCATAAAGCAGTTTAGCAAGACAGAAACATAACCATCATAGTCCTATATTGTAAATATTTATATACTGAGGTAAATAATTAGATAATCTTACGAAGGTGGTAAAAAAGTGTGGAAATAAATGCAGCATCCTTGAAAATGAGACCATTTATCCTTTGGGCAGTACTTTTTCCTGTAATAGTCGATAGTGCTGACATCTTTTTTTGATCTGGGAATATTGCTTAAGAGCTAGAGGAGAAACGAAACAGAGTTAAATTAACACTACATAGGTATATGATTGAGGCGGACTTTATCATTTAATTAAAAAACAACGACATATCATTCAAGTAATTAAGATGTATACAAGCCATCTCTTACATCCAAGGGTCCATACAAAAAAGAAAATTGAGATGTTACTTCCTTCAAAAAGGTTCATGCAGAAGGATATCGTACGTTCTCTCCCTCTCATTTTGACATGCAAAGCACCAAAAAAAAGTCAAGATAAATCTATCCAGCCCACAGTAATTCTCAAATAAACATGGATTCTCTCCACTGTTTGCTCCTTGTGTTTCCATGTTTAACATACAGAGTACAGCATACTTAGCATTTGAGAATGAGAAAATAGCTAATATTACCTGCTTGATGTCCGCACAATCAAGATTCAAGTAGTATGAGTCTGAGAACTCGTCAATTTCTTCAGATAACTTCTTCTTTGTGCGCTCAGAAATGAAAATGAAGTACCTTTTAAACATGACCATTGAAAGGAATACCCATCAGAATTGCTTTTAATGAAGCTAAATAAGTTCAGACTCAATGACCCTACTCACTTGGGCTGTAAGTGAATGAGCTTCTTTTGCGCACAGCAATCTACTACCCAACTATAATGAATGATATCACCGTGACGTTTTGCAGCTTCAAACTTAAAACCTGCCAGAAAACTCTATGATATATTTGAGAAATAGAATCAAGAACCTGCAGGCATGCACATAAAAGGGATAGAGAGGGAGGGGGCTGAGAGAAAAAGAGTACCCTTGCCATCTGCTGCAACACAATGGGTGACTGAATTGTTCAAGTTCATTGAGAAAGTGCCCCCATTCTCAGCAATCATCTTATGCAAGGAATCAAGAGAATGGGATGGAGGCACATTGACGAAATCTGTATCTGTCAAGGAAAATTTTTTTCGCACCATCAAGACTTTTCAATCCCCTGGCTTCTCCTCCATGCAGCAGAGGTACTGTTCCAATTGAGAAAGAGAGAAGAGGAGGGACCCAGCCCCGCACTTATTCTCTCTTCTCTCTCCTTGCAGCACCTTGGCCACACAGCAAGGAAGAGAAGCTGTTCTCCTTTTCGATCCAGTTAGGACCAAGGACAACTGATATGGAGGGTTATTACCTAAAGTTCCTACAATGTTTTCCAGCGTTAGAGAAATTAAAGGATAAAGCGGCATCAAATATTTTCATAAATGAAAACGTCTTTCCTACTAATTTTACCACAACAAAATACATTCTATTTTGATAAATATTAACTTAGGAAAAAATATTTTCTAAGACACATCACAAAAAAATCAGCAATCTGTTGTGAACAAATCATAGGTAAACTTGCCAGGCTCTCAGGGATACAAAACATCATATTCGAAAATATTAAGGAGCCCCCCTTAACATTGGAAACATCAGTCTGAATTAAATGAGAAGGGACAACGGACATGTTTTTTTTCCCTTCCCTTTTAGAGGATTTCATGCGTTTTGATTTACTATCCTGCATGCCGCCATACTCTGTGCTTGCCTTTGTGGTGCCATTGCTAGAATGCACGAGTTCTATAAACGCTGCAGAGACAGGAGAGAGAAAAATAAATCTTAAGTTTTACAGTGTCCATCAGATTCACATCAACACAAGCTATTTAACAAATATGAAGGAATAGGGAATTTGATTAAAGAAGATGAAGCTGCTATATTGAACTTGATTGGTGCCTAATAGTAAGGAGCAGTTGATACAATTTACTTACATTGCACATCAAGACATTCATACCAGGGTTTGTCATATCTCACCCTGTCAATCCGAGGAAATCTCAGACTGTAAGGTGCAGCAAATACCTGCAAATCCAACCATTCAAATGGAAAACCGAACAATTTAGGAGACAAGAAAATATGACCCTGAAACCCTTGCAGTTACCAAAACATATGACATCTGACACACCTCAGATTCTATAGTTCGAATGTCACTGGTTATAGAGAGAATTATTGATCTGCATGAGAGAGGAAAATATCGATCACAATTGAAAGTGAAAACTTTATTTACTAGACATCAAGATGAATATATTTACTTGTCAGGGCTCTCGATCCACACATCAGGCCGTTCTTTTGAATGGTTAGTGACTTGATAAAAACTTGGTGGCCTCTTCTTTGGGTATTCATACTTCCTATCAGGGGAAAAGCTCATTATAACATGAAGAACATGAATAAACACCTTCAATCTTCAACCACATGATTTCATTTAAACACAACATGCCAGACAAGCTCTATGAACAAGCAAACCTGACCTAGCAGTATTTTGGAACATCATATAAATGTCTAAAGCCAATTTTAAGCTGCATTCTTCTCAAATTTCTAGGAAAAGGATCATGGGTTTAGCCATGAAAAATTTCATTGGCTCATTAGACATTTTGATTGAAACCAAGGCAGTAGTATGAGATGCATGAGTCTTATGTTAAATAGTACAGGATGCTCTATGGGCTAATCAAGTAGGTTGGTTCTCCAACCTAAATAGCTAACTTTTGGGAGAAGGTTCCCCATCCGACTTGAGTGCACAACACACTAAATCAACATATACAAGTTACCTGAAATATGGTTTCAGTTTGGTTACTAGGGCATCAAGCTCATCATCAGAAAGTCCAGTACCAACTCTACAAAATGAGATAAATCTGCAATGAAAGAAACACATGATTTTAGCCCTCAAATCATAATGTACGGAATCTAGAAAAGCAATTTTAGTGATTCGTGCAAGGAGAAGAATGCAATGTGGGAATTCTTTTTGTGGCTCATTTAAGCATAGTTTACTCAATTTTAACTAAAACCTTGACAAGTTGTTTTTATATCTGCAAAGAAAAAAAGATAGTAGATAAACACAAACCTAATGTAACCTAAAATGTCCCTAGATGGTCAAAGAATGAAACAACTGACAATAATTATCCACATCCAGCAGATCTAATATGTTCTAAACAGCTGATAAAACGACAAGAAATGGCGATCAGGAAAAACTACATAGAGTTGCACAACAGAAGTACGTTACATTTAACAAAAAAAAAAACTCACCGCTTGGGATGTGCACTGGGGGAGGGCCGCTCTGCTAGGCCTACCAAGAATTGAGCAACCTGAAATGAGAAGCACTCCCCTATAACTTCATATGCAAGAAAAGAATCTTAAAAGTCAGCTGATAAGGATAAATGACTAACCTCTCCTCCTCTTCGTCCAGAGCCATAATAGCCACCTTCACAAAGTCAAAACAACACATACAAATTGGCAATGTCAAAAAGAGGATTCTGTAGAATGCATAGAAGGCTAGAAAAAAAATTATATACCTATGATAAGTGCATCCAGATCAGAACCAGCATGTATATACTCTGGCTTCAATTTCATCCACTTTCCACTACGGTCGCTGGGTTCCCATTTGGAACCAAGGTCTTTCAGAACAATGCCCTCATCTCTAAATGGAGGAGAAAACTAAGCACTTTACAAAAATCACATGTAGTGTGCGCTTTTTACAGTAAAACCAGAGAATAAATTAAAGCTATCTACATCAGACTATTATGCAGAAGCTAACTACTATTAGTAAACAACACAAAAAACTACCACTAACTTCAGATCTACACAGCTTGAATTAATTCTACAAGAACAGGTTACCCGTGAAATATGCCTACATAGGAATATAAACAGCAGATAACGATGTTATAATTGAGGTTCTCAGACTTGGACCGGACCGGCCGGTAGACCGGTCCGGGTCAATTTTTTTTAAAAAAAAAAATCAATTTTTTAAATTTTTTTTCTTTAGAATTTCATATTAATAATCCTAAATTCTTCAATTTCTCACCAGTTTAGTCTTGGGTTAGCTCCGGTTTGACCCACTGACCTTTGACTCAGCACCCCGGCCGGTTTAGTGACCAATCCGGGCTTAATTTCCTTGGTTATAATCCAAAATTAAAGTAACATAGACAGCATAATTTGCGGCCTGAATATAAACTCTACTAACTAGTCTTGTACATTTTTATTGTTTAATCATAATAATAATAATTAGTATAGAATAACAACAAGAAGCTTTATCCTACTAAGGTCAGCTATGTGGAAAAATAGTTGAAGCACAGATGAACTCCTAAGATCAAGATAAATTGCAAGGAACTCCAATGATATCTATCTTCCTTATGTATATAATGAACTATAGAGTAATCTGAAAATAAGACTCCTATACTATACGAACTCCTCTGTATATATTGCGCTGCTGAAACTTGAACAATAAAAGAATCAGAGCATTAATCTCTGAATTCCATCAAATTCAAATGTAGAACCTCTATCACAATGCTCATGCTCCACAATCCTAATTACCTGTTCAGCCATAAACTATCACCATCCCCTAATATTAAAAAAGTGATCAACCCCTCAATGAACCCAACTTTAGTTCTTCTAACTACCCTACCAGCCATGCTATATTTGTAGCAACCAAGCAGTTACATGTTAGGTGGTTAAGACTTTCTAAATTCTCCCACTTCACACTTTCTAATCATCAAGTCATGAACGAAAATTGGGATTCTGAGAAGAAATAACAGATTGTACATCAAATATCCTCATATAGTCTATAAGATGCAAAGAAGAATGTGGCTTTTTGCTACCTATTCTCAATAGTTTCTTTGAAAAATCTCTCAACTTCATCCACATTACGTGCAATAAATGACCAACAAGGTTCCCCTGCATAACATCATGGGTGAGAAGCAAGATCTATACATAAGCACACGGCTAAGTCATGAACTAATGCTTGTTATATGTTAATTGTCATGTCATTGCATAATCAGTAATGCATGTGAAAATTAGCAAAATATGAAAACCAAGTTGTTACGTGTATTATGGATGACTCAATTTATGTTTCCAATGAACAGATACTAATATGAAGAGGTGGAAAAATCTTCCTTCAAAGTGCAAAATGAAAAGCAAAAAAAAAAAAACTGAGAATCTTACCAGATGGACAATTAGAGTTGAGGCCACCATTAGGTATTAAAATTTCCAAACTACCCTTTAAGGGCCTAACCACTTTACAGAGAAGCTCGTGTCTTTCCTTCAAAGTCTGGTGTATTACACTTGTATCTCCAACATAAAGGATATCAAACGCAACGTCTACCCATTCTTAAGTCAAGGGATATAGATCTGAACTTGAATGATTGAATCATTTATTGCATAGGCAAATTCCCACATCATGCAAAATTAGATAACAATTATTCCATTGATAAGAGGGTGAGCCTTGGCGTAGTTGTAAGGTTATTGTCATGTGACTTGGAGGTCACAAGTTCAAATCCTAGAAATAATCTCTTTGCTTGCGAGGGTAAAGCTGTGTACATTTATCCCTCCCCAGACCCCACCTGGTGGGAGTCTTGTGCATTGGGCCGCCCATTTTTTATTCCACTAACACCCAACCCACAAGAAAGCCTTGAAAACTGAATTAATGGTTGTGAACCCATCTAGTTCAAGGATACAACACAACTGCACCAGGGAGAAAATTTAAGACTGAGAAAAATTTAAACTTCAGCTATCAATTTCTGCCACAATAAAAATGACAAAATCCAAAAACGAATACCTGTCTATCACTATCAAGCCCGTCCCTTGCTGCCTTTGCTACAAAAGACAGAAAAAATGTATAAGAAAAAATGCTCCGGAAAATAAAAGCCATAAGATGAAAAGGTATGAAAAAGTTTGACTAAGCCAGATGACAGTAAGTACCAATTTCCTGATTTGAACCAAATTCAGCAAAACGGTTCAAGGATTTATCCCAAACCAACATTTCACCATCGAGAATACACCTAAACAAAACCAAGAAGCAAAGGTAAATTTAAAAACATAAGCTAATCAAACAAACAGTATGTTGTCTCCTCACATTTGAGTGACAGACATAATGTAAACTGTTTCTTTTGTTCTTTTATACTCTCTTTTAGGAGGGAAAAATACAAGAACAGTGGATAAGCTTCCTACAAAGAGGGGGGGAAAATAGAGCAAAAAAGTGAGCATGTTTTACTGAGTTGAGATCCAGTATTATATATCTTTTCTGAATGTATTATTTTGGAAATTTCTTGTTGTCTTATAGCCAAAAAGAGGGGGGGAAAGGAAGAAAAAGAAGTTGTCTGCCAGAACAGAAACTGAGACGAAGTGCGCATTTCTGGAATGCCTTCTTGATGTGTAATGGAAACCTAAGCAAGTATGGGGAACCCCTCTTAAAAACAAACTCATAAGGGGGAAGAACCACGAAACTTGAGTATCTTAGGAATTGTTTACAACTGCCTGATGAGGGACTCGAATATGTCAAGGTTGAACAACTCCTTAAACAACTTTTGTAATTATGATGTTTAGTTTAGGAGTAGGATTAGCATATTTGCATAAAGAGAGAGAGAGGGAGAGAGAACATAGAGAAATGTAAACAGACAAACAAAATTTAGGCAAGAAAACAGAAACTTGACATAAATATCTACCTGTCAACAATAATATTTTGTAATATGATGTCTGACATCCCATGTTGATATTCTGAATGGTCAAGAAAGTTCCTGCAATAGTGAATCAGTCAACTTAAAAATAATACATAAGGACTGATAACTCTCAGGTGTTTAATTATAGGAACACTCTCTTCTCACCTCTCTCTCAATAAGAATCTCACTGAAAAAGAGTTAGAAGCCCAGGAGAATCTCCAAATATAAGAAATACTGTTTATTCACTCATATCTTAGTATTGGGAATAACTAAGATATTTATAGAAAAGCAATACAATTGCAATAACTGACTCTTCCTAATAATTTGAAAATTCAAATGGAAACAGACTCAACAAACTTTCAAATTTAAAATGCAAACAAACTTTCAAATTCAAAATTCAAATAATGCAAGAATTAAATAATAATTAATTAATGCTAATTTTGACGCCTTTGATAAGTCAAACGATATCTATCATCACTTCCCCCTTTGAAAACCGCCTTGTCCTCAAGGTGGAAATCTGGATATTGTTTCAATAGGAGATCATAATCTTCCCAGCTTGCATCTTCTTGTGGCCGAGCTTTCCATTGGATAAGAAGCTCCAAATAAGGTCCCTTCCAACGATAAGCCAGCACCTGTTCAGGTTCTAGGAGCAGTTCAAAGTCTGCTGTGATGGGTAAATCAGCAAGTGGAGAAGAGGGTGTAACCCCATAAGCTGGTCGCAATAGTGAAACATGAAAAACAGGATGAATTCTTGCAGTGGGAGGCAAGTCCAACTCATAAGCAACAGGGCCAACCTTTCGCTTAACAATGTAAGGACCAAAGAACCTAGGGGACAGTTTGTTATACTTTCGTCTTGCAAGTGAGTGTTGACGAAATGGTTGAAGGCGTAAAAAGACCGAATCCCCTATGTTATAGGTGAGTTCCCGGCGATGTTGATCGGCATAAGTTTTCATCCTATCTTGAGTTTTCTTAAGATTGTCTTTTAAGAGACGTAGCATGTCATCTCTTGTTTCCAATTCTTCCGCAAGTGCTGCGATTTGTGTCTCACCCTTGACAAAAGGATGAAGGATAGGAGGATCTCTTCCATACACAACCTTAAAAGGAGTAGTATTGGTTGATGTATGAAAACTAGTATTAAAAGAATATTCTGCCCAACATAAAAACTTACTCCAAGTACGTGGCTGTTCATGGGCGAAACATCTTAAATAAGCCTCTAAAGAACGATTGACAACTTCTGTTTGGCCATCCGTTTGGGGATGATATGAAGTGCTCATCCGCAAACGAGTTTGGCTTAGCTTAAACAATTCCTGCCAAAAAGCACTTAAGAAAAGAGGGTCCCTATCTGAGATAATTGATCGAGGCATACCATGCAACCTCACAATTTCTTCACAAAAACGTGCAGCAACTGATTTAGCAGTATATGGGTGACATAATGGAATGAAATGACAATACTTGCTTAATTGGTCAACTACAACCAAAATGGTGTCATAGTTTCCTGATTTAGGGAGACCAACAATAAAATCGAGTGAAATGTCTTCCCATATTTGCTCAGGGGCCGGTATAGGTTGCAACAGGCCAGCAGGAGACAAGGTTTCATATTTATTCATTTGGCAAATATGGCACTGTTGAATAAAAGTTTTCACATCAGATTTCATGTGGGGCCAATAGAAGGTACCTGAGAGCCTTTGCAGAGTTTTCAAATATCCACCATGTCCTCCTGAAGGTGTCAAATGAGATTCCTCAATGAGTTTGGCCTGTAAGGAAGAGCATTCAGGTATCACTAAACGCCCTTGGTAATATAGCTTCTGATTTGCAAGGGAATATCCTGGTTTGGAATCAGAATGTGCTGTAATGGCAGCAATGATTGGTGCTGTAAATGGATCATGCAGCAATGCTTCTTCAAAGCCCAGAAAATCCAACGGTAGAGGCATGATCAAATGGAAGAAATCTGCATATTGGGGCCTTCTAGACAGTGCATCAGCTCCAACATTGTCTCGGCCAGCTTTGTATATAATAATGCTGAAGTCAAACGGCAGAAGTTTAAGGATTAAACACTGCTGATTGTTGGTGAGGACTCGCTGGTCAAATAGATGCTTAAGACTGCGGTGGTCAGTTCGCACTAGAAAATGCCGTCCTAAGAGGTAGTGACGCCATTTCTGGAGAGCTAACACCACGGCTAACAATTCCCGGTCATAGGCTGATTTATATCTGCTGGAAAATGAGAATCCTTTGCTGTAAAAAGCCACCGGGTGTTCCTGCTGCAACAAAATAGCTCCAATACCCTCCATTGAGGCATCACATTCAACAATAAATTCTGAAGTGAAATCTGGTAACTTGAGAACAGGTGCAGAAATTAATGCTATTTTAAGTTTTTCAAATGCTTTTTGGGCAACCGGAGACCATACAAAGGCATTCTTTTTTGTAAGTTCAGTTAAAGGTCTAGCAATCATACCATAGTGCTTCACAAAACGCCGATAATATCCAGTGAGCCCCAAGAAACCACGTAACTCAGTGACATTAGAAGGTACTGGCCAATCTCTTACAGCTTCCACCTTCTCAAAATCAGTCTCTACTCCTTGGGCCGAAATTCTATGGCCAAGGAAGGACAAGCAAGATCTCCCAAATTCACATTTCTTAAAGTTAGCAAAATATGAATGCAGCTGCAAAATCTGAAATACCATGCGTAGGTGGACTTCATGCTGTTGAGGTGTCAGACTATACACCAAGATGTCATCGAAGAAGACTAACACAAACTTCCTCAAGTGTGGCCTAAAAAGATCATTCATGGCAGCTTGAAAGGTGGCTGGAGCATTGGTGAGACCAAATGGCATCACAACATATTCATAGTGGCCACTATGAGTTCTGAATGCTGTTTTGGGTATGTCCTTGGTCAATACTCTAATCTGGTGGTATCCTGAACGAAGGTCAATTTTGGAGAAATACACAGCACCATGTAACTCATCCAACAGCTCATCAATGTTAGGGATAGGATATTTGTCGGGCACCGTAATTCTGTTGAGAGCCCGGTAATCTACACACATTCGCCACGATTTATCTTTCTTTTGCACTAGCAAAACAGGGCTAGCAAAAGGACTGGAGCTAGGCCGAATAAATCCCTTTTTGAGGAGTTCTTCTACCTGGCGCTCAATTTCATTCTTTTGAAAATAAGGGTACCTGTAAGGTCTTAGGTTGGGAGGGGTGGCATTTGGGATTAAGGTGATGGCATGGCTATGTTCTCGGGTAGGTGGTAAAGCTATCGGTTCATCAAAAACTGAAAAGAATTCAGTTAAGAGATCATCTAAATCTAGAGGTCCAGCATCACTTGAACCCAGTTTTAATTCACACGACATCATAGATTTTAACTCTGCCCCATGATCTAATCGTGGTATTCCTTGAAGCTTATAACGCTTACCTTCAACCCAAAATATGAGGAACATCTCGTTCCAGTTGGCTTGAATGGTGTTAAGTGAAGCAAGCCATTTGATGCCAAGGACTAAGTCAATGCTAGCTAAAGAGAAAGGATAAAAATCCTGCTTAATAGTCAAACCCGGAAGCCTAACCTCAATGTCTCTACAAATCTGATTGCACCGGATTGATGTACCATCTCCAATCTGAACTCCAAACGTAGGCACTGAGCAAACCGGCAAGCGAAGTTCTCTAACAAGTGCGTCGGAGATGAAGTTGTGGGTTGACCCACTGTCAACCAACAGTACTACTTCACGAGAATTAATTTTCCCACTTAACTTCATAGTTGCAACGGAGGGTTGACCGAGAATTGCATTAAAAGATACCTCAGTGTCTTCCAACGCCTCAGGTTCAGTTTCGACGAGGGACCCGTGCGGCTCTGTAATTGGGTCTCCATTGTCATCGATCTCCAGCAGCGAGAACGAGCCGACGCAACGATGCCCTGGTCTGAATGGGTCACCGCAGTGGTAGCAGAGGCCCTTGTCTCGTCGACGCTGACGCTAAACATCGACCGCGGTGTTTCTGGTTGTGCCCGAGAATGAACTGGCGGAAGACGACGTGGCTGGGGACGGTGATTTGGTGAGGCCGGGAGTTTGCGATGTGTTGGGTCGGATTTGGTTGCTAGGGTTATAGGTTAGGGTGGGTCGGTTTAGGGTGTGATTTGGGTAGGTTGAATATGGGCTTGGGTATGTTGGGCTAGATCGGTGTAGGCTTGGTGTATAGTTGGATTTGAGTCCACGAACAGGGGTTAATTTTCCCTCATATTCCAACGCCAGGCTGATTGCTCTAAACACAGTTCTAGGTTTATGAATTCGAACATCTGCTTTAAGTTCCTCCTTTAACCCATTCAAAAATACTCCCAATAAACAATGATCTGGCCAATTCGTCACTCGCGCTACACGTCTCGCCCATTCCTGTCGGTATTCTTGCACAGTACCGGTATGCTTGATGCTACAAAGATACTCATCTGGATTTTGATATTCCGGAGGCCCATAATGCTCTTGTAATATTTTCACAAAATCATCCCAATAAAGCACCGATCGTTGAGAACTTGCCCATGAGAATAAATCCAAGGCGTCGCCCTCCAGGTACATAGATGCCACATCGACTTTATCATCTTCATGAGTTTCGTAAAAACGAAAATATTTTTCTGCCTTAAGAATCCATCCTCGCGGGTCTCCTCCTTCAAATTTTGGGAACTCAATTTTGGTATATGGTCGTACCCGGTTATACTCAGAGTCTTCATCGGTTTCATCTGTCCCACCAGGAGCTCTTTGTTTTCTTCTATTCTGACGGGTTGATTGTGCCTCCAAAGCTGTGATCTTTTCTTTTAACTCGTCAAGGGTTGACAGCTTTTCTGCGATGGCAGCCAATTGCTCGGCTGATGAAGGGTTGCCTTCTGATTCACTTGCGCCGGAAGAATGTGTGTTTACCATTATGATCAGAACGTGGCTCTGATACCAAATGATAACTCTCAGGTGTTTAATTATAGGAACACTCTCTTCTCACCTCTCTCTCAATAAGAATCTCACTGAAAAAGAGTTAGAAGCCCAGGAGAATCTCCAAATATAAGAAATACTGTTTATTCACTCATATCTTAGTATTGGGAATAACTAAGATATTTATAGAAAAGCAATACAATTGCAATAACTGACTCTTCCTAATAATTCGAAAATTCAAATGGAAACAGACTCAACAAACTTTCAAATTTAAAATGCAAACAAACTTTCAAATTCAAAATTCAAATAATGCAAGAATTAAATAATAATTAATTAATGCTAATTTTGACGCCTTTGATAAGTCAAACGATATCTATCAAGGACATACATCCCTACTAAGAAAACAACTAGAATAAAATAAAATCACGTAACAATACAACATTCCTAAGAAACCCCTGACTTAAAAGAGAGAAATAAAAAAAAAAACAGAGTGTAAGGGGGCAAAAATCCTCCTGGGGCATAAAGTACAAAGTCGGAATAACAAAAATCATGTTTATATAAGTGAGACAACATGAACTTGCCTTGAGAAGAAATGTATATTTGTTCCATTTTTATGAATTTGGATTCGATCACCATCAAACTTGCACTCGACAACAACTTCCTTCCCATGAAGCTAAAATGAGGACAGGCATTAGACATCATAAGTAAACATGTATCAAGCAAAAGTAAACCTTGCAAACAATCATGCATTTTGATACATCAAGCCATTTGACATAGTTATCATTACCTTAGACAGAAGATTGCATAATGTTAGAAGATAATCTAGAGTGTGTTTGGATTAACTTTTGGAGAATAGCTTTTTAATAAAAAGTGAAAAAAGTGATTTGAGAGAATAGATTTTGGAGAATATTTTCTGAGAATGTAGAAAAAAATAGCTTTTGGGAAAAACATGATTTTCCGCCCCAAACCATGGTTTCATGGCCAAAAATAGATTCCGCAGAAAAAGAGTGTTTGGGTTGTTCTTCTCAAAACCAAGGTTTTGATGAAAAAATTGATTATGAGAAAAATAAGTGGGTGTGGGCTATGTTTTGCAAAACCATGGTTTTGAACATCATCCAAACACACACCTACAGTGATATGATGGTTATTGTCAATTGATGTTGTAGAATAAGAAACACAAGGAAATAGGACAGATGTTTAACAATAACTGAAAATTTAGATAGAGATAATCTATGGGCCAGCCCAGTGACCCCTCTCTACCTTTTTCTACTTACTCTCCATTACTTACATAGGAGGTGAACCCATTGTTTCCTTCACATACCCTACGTATTGTAGGAAACAGTTGAAAGGCCTAATAAAACCAACCTTTTTCCACGCTTCACTAGCACTACCAACTCTCTTTGCTAGTTGAGGACGCACAGCTTTTCCAACTTCTATATCCTGTAGACAAGGAACAAAAATGTTTGGGCTATTTTGGTTCTAGTTTAGCTGTTGAGTTCCACTACACATTTGCAGGAAAGTTTAGGTAAAGTTTCAAAGAACTATAACGCCAAAACAATCCATTTAGAAAATTTATTCTGAAAACAATTCCGAAATCTAAGAGAAATAAATTTTGTCGGGATAGTTGACCCTGAAAACAAATTTAAGAATAAAAAATAAAAATTACTTTTTTAAAAAAATCCTCATTGGAGTCATATGATGGAAGTGAATATTAAGGGCTAAAAGTGATGTGATCCATAATGACCACAATTCCATCAATGAAACCTTCTAATTGCTAAAAATAAGCAAACGGGCCCTTAACTTTTTAAAAACATTAACATAATGTATTAGAAGCAATGTGCATACCAAACCCTTGCCCCCCCCCCCAAACAAAAAATCAGGGAAAAAACTATTAAAGAATGACAGTACAGTCTTCAGTACATACAAGTTAAAAATATTTGGCCAGAAAAGTTTACTAAATCAACTAAAAGGTAAATTCAGAATAGCAAAATGGCCAAGACCTGACACGCAGACATGTTCCCCCCATAGTTATGTCAATTGTTAGATCTGAAATTTACTTTTATTTGAAATTTAACAAGAGGACATACATACACATATTAGGAAAGATAAGATTTCCGAAGAACATTTGATGGGCCTGTTATCCCTTATGACCGAACCTACCAGAGGAAGTGCACTAAACATGGGCCTACAGAGCAGCTGCTAAGAAAAGGCCCACTAAATGCATAGCAGTCTAATAGTCTCAAGATAGGAAGGCACCCAGCACCTTGGAGAACCACACCTCAAAAGTTAGCTGTTGAGGTGGGACAGCCAAGGCACTTAAATACCCAATCAAGCAGCCTATACTACTCGATGTGGGACTTTACTAGCTTATACTACCTTGATCCCTATCAATACACCCTCCCCGAAAAGCCGACGTCTCAGGGGCTCCATTCTTCGGCACTTCACTCGACGCTTCACTCAACCACTTGCTGATCAGCTCCTCTGGTCAGAACCCTCCATAAGTAACCCTCTCCGGTCCGCCATCCACTGGCTCTAATACCAGATTGATGGAACTGAGTTTTATTAATGCCAAATAACTGGGATGGCCAGTACAAGCCTCTTCTATGAGGAAAGGAAGAGGAAAAATAGGGAAAACGACTAACAATCCTAGCTACAAGATGAATAGTAATAACAAAACAATAAGCAAGGAGCCTTCCCTGAGTTTTCGAGAGGTCAGAGGCTCTCCCCAAAACAACGCCTAAGCACTTATTGTTTGCCACACTCAGGGCATAGAACCCTAGATAACCACTCAGTTCCTGTCTTGAGACTATTGGGCTGCTATGCATTTAGTGGGCCTTTTCTTAGTAGCTGCTCTATAGGCCCATGTTTAGTGCACTTCCTCTGGTAGGTTCAGTCATAAGGGATAATAGGCCCATCAACATTTCAAAATCACAACCTACCTGTCTCTTATGACGTTGGTTCCGATCCTTGAGCTTTTCACAAACTAATTTCAAGTCACAAGTTACATTAAACAAGTCTTCAGCATCAGGGTGGAATTCATGGAAAATGCTCTTTTCACTAATTCCAAGCTTTAGATCTGCATGAGAATTTTAAATCTTGTTAAAAACATTCACAAGGTATAGAGCATAATTTTCCGGCATAAAAGACACATACCTTTGAGTATTATCATGATAATCCACTTCATTTCCTGTGCATTTGTCTTTTGAATAAGGGTAGAAAGAACTGAAGTCTTCTCAGCCCTGTAACAATGGTCAAGCCACAGAAAAAACACATTGAAAAATATAACATAATTAAGAAAGAAGACAGCCTCAGAACCATCAAAATGTCTTAACATTATTCAGAAAACTTAAAATAAGAAAATATGTTACGAGGCAAAATAAGCAAGGGGTCAAGATCTTTTCAAGTTAAACATTCTGTGAGATTTTACTATGTATAAAGCTATTTTAAACTAGCAACTAGCATCATGGCCAGCAACAATATAGAAACATAGCTCAATTCCATCTGCAGCATGTCAAGAAACTACACATTCTGCTTGAGCGGAACACTGCTTTGGTGGAATCTGCAATAAATGGATTCACACCTTCTTTGACATCACTAAGTAAACTCTGATCACCTAAATCAAAGTCAAAAGACATTCCCAACAACAAAGACACTAAAAAATCTAACCATTTTATTTCATGAATCATTACCACTTCAAGATTCAGCAGCAAAAAGATTATGGAAAAGGAAATAGTATCTTTTTATTCTGCATCTTTTTCAACTGGATGGGGCGAGGGATATCAGGGGAGGCAAGAAATTTTCATGCCATGCCTATTTCTTGATGTCTATTAATCCTTCTTTCCCATTAACTGGTCCTTTACCGGGCTATTATATGGTATAACATGTTATACGCATCATTAATCACAATTTTTGATGGGCTTACCATTAGCTTCCAAAAACCAAAGGACTAACAAAAGATATTCCGCAATGTCCAAAACCCAGTAAGCAGTCACAGACAATGATGAAGTATAGAAATAATTAAATGGCATAACCTGTTCTCACTTGAAGCTAGTTTATCAAGCAATTCATTTAACTCTTTTATTGTCAATCTACCAGATGCCAACCCTTGCCTACGCTGCAGCACCTGTCTCTCAAAGAAGAATGCGACATTGGAAACATATCATTCTTGTTATTTACTTATTTTTTCCCTTTCATTTATTCACATCAATAAATAAACAATCTTTTCTCTTTTAAAAAAAATATCAAAACTCCTAAATGCAAGTCCAATAAGAATGTTGGAGCATAATTCATATCGTCAACTGAACAATACGAAACCATCATGATCCCACAAACAAATCACAAGAAAAGAGGAAAGAACACCTCAGCAGCGACAAGAGCAAAATTTCCGGCACTGGCACCAGTCTTCGCACCACCTTTGCGCCAATTGATGAGGCGTAAAGCGTCCTCGGACTCCCTGGACATCCCAAGAGCGTCAATGAGGGAGGTAGCGAGAACAGACTCCTTGAGCCCATAGGAGCCTCGCTCTCGGTCGAGATTGGGAAGAATCAACCGAATTGCACTGAAGTAATTCCTGTCTTTGCAGAAGGTATCGAGGAATTTGCGGAACTTCGAGCGCTTCTGGGCGGACGACTTGCTTTTCTGGGTCCATGTGAAGAAGCTGCATAGAACACTGAACTGGGTCTGCTCCGTCATTAGCACAAAAGGAATCCGGCTCAGTTGAATCAAGTTTTAGAGTTTGCAATGGTTGGGTCTTATACAGAATCGGTTGTGTATTGAAGTGGGTTTTCAATTGAAGGAGGAACCGCCAAATTATATAATGCGCCACCTGGTTTTCATAGAAACACTAAACTTGCTCGGGAAGATTCTTGGTTGGGTAAACTACATCGAGAGTTTGGTAAATTGCCAAACCATGGTTTCAAACCATAGTTTACGTAATCCGAGATAAAATTCCTCTCACACACTTTCTCGTAAGTCGTAAAAACTATTAAAAAAAGCTAATCCAAACACACACGAACATCTACGGTGTGGTCGAATTAGTTTTCAGAGTAAAAGGTGAAAATAATTTTTATAGAATAGATTATGAACAGAATTGATTATAAAAAAAATGATTTTGATAAAATTAAAATATTTAAATATTATGATTAGAATAATTTTTATTATTACCAAATCATTAAATAGGACATTAACTTCATAATAATTATATTTAAAAAAATAAGATTATATTTTATATATTATTTAATATTAAATTTTATCATAATAAATATTAAAAATGAAATAAATTTATTTACAAAATTTAAATTATGAGAGTGTTTGAATTAGTTTTATGTGTGAAAGTATAAAATTTTATTTCAAAATTTTTTAATTATGAAAAAGATAATATTTTCATTATGAAAAATTGATATTTTAATTATGAAAAAAAATAATATTTCATTTTAAATAAATACTTGATTTCCCATATTACAAAATTTGTATGTTCATGAGATTATTTCATTTTTAAATTTTTTTTTCTTTATTCTTTATCCTTTTTGTTGGCCGAAAAGAAAGTCTTTATTTCTTCTATTTTTCCTTCTTACCTCAAATGCACTGAGATCGGAAGTCAATGAAGAATTGAATTGATAGAGCACAAAAAGAGGGGAGGCAAAAAAGTGGAAATGAAGAAAAGGAAAGAGAGATAGAACAGGACAAAAAAGTGACACGAACAATAATAATTTTTTGGCTCCAAAGACAAAAAAAAAATGGCTTCTTCTTGAAACCATGGTTTTGCCACAAAACCATGGTTTGGTTCAAAAATAGGATTATGCCAAAATGTTGGGTGTTTGGGCATTTTTTAACAAGGTTGTGTTAGAAAAACACTTTTTTCTTTAACATCCAAACACACTTTATGTAAAATTTGTTTAGACTTTAGAGTCCTTGTACCTTTTCTTAGGTATATCTCAATAATGTAATCTTGACCTTTATATATTAATATCATGGGAAAATTTAGGATAAATCTTCATTTGACAAATTATTTGGAGAATGGGACTGAACCATTTAAGTCTCTGAGTGTCAATAAGTGGGAGGGAGAAAAAACCAAATTACCCTTTAAAAAATTGAAGGAAGAAAAAAGTTGAGAGTCAATGAAAACTGAAAAGAATGTTACTTAAAAAAATATATATTATTAATTCACAGCTCCCAAATTTATAATTTATTTTCAAGTATCCTTATTGATTAAACATATTAAATAATTTTATCTAAAAGTAATCATGATGAAAGATGATATTTTAAAAAAATAAATATATATTTATAAATTATCTTTACATTTTTAATAAAGCAAAGTAAAAATGTTTGATTCACGTCCTTAAAATTTAATTTCTACTCACTCAAGGACACAAGTTTTTTATTACAGTTTTGAGATGTTTGAAGCCTTTGTTTCATGGGTCAAGATGTAATTAGCACCCTGAATTATTTTTTAAGGTGTAGTCAGTGCCCTAAAGTCATTTGTGGTGCATGTAGCATCTTGGAGTATTTTTTTAAGTACATTCATCACCTTAAGTACTTTTTTATGTAATTTTGCACTTGATAATTTAGATAATTTAGGATGATAGTCGCATATAAAAAAAATACTTCAAGGTGTTAGATGTAATAAAAAATAGTTTATGGTATTATACACATTTTTTTATTTTCTTGCTGGAAGGTACTATACCCACTTGAAAAAATATTTTAGAATGTTTGATGAATGAGAAAAAAATACTTTAAGGGCCTGTTTGGTACGCTTGAATTGAGGTGGGTGGAAATGGAAATGGAATTCATTTCCATGCTGAAGTATGTTTGGTATGATGAAATTGGCCTCCATGGAAGAGCCAATTCCATCAAATTGATGGAATTAAGCTTCCATCATATACCCCATGGAATTGTAACAAATTCCATGGAATTCTCATTTTACCCTTAAGATTTATAATTTCATATGATCATTTTCATCTATTACCCTCCACTACCTTTAAAAAAAAATAAAAAATAAAAAATTGAAGGACATTTTGGTATTTTTATACAAAAATTAGATCTCATTTCCATGACATACCAAACATACTTTTAGTCCCCATTTCCATTTCCATTTCCATTTCCATTTTCATTTCCATATCCATATCCATATCCATTTCCATTTCCATCAAAATCAATTCCAGCGTACCAAACGGGCCCTAAGGCTCCTAATGTGTCACTCACCTTTCCGCTATTCCTTCTCCATCTGACCCATCGTAATGTACTGGACCTTGCATTTTTGGGCCAAGTAATAGATACACAATGTTGGGCCTTCGGATCTCTTCAAGTTAGTTTGAACATCCAATAAAATCCCTACCAACCCTTCTTTTTGTTTTAGCTAGACCCTTCTAGCCCTTCAAAAGTTTAGAGAAACGCTAATGTAACATCTCAATTTTTATTTTATTATTTAAATGTTATTAAGAAGTGATTTATTAATTAAATTGAAGTTTAGAGTAGATCAATGAATTACTTGAGATATAGAAATATAAAAATTAAGCAAAAATGTAATATGATTGAATAGTGAAGGAAGTACATACTTACTAATATTGAGATGGATTTGATGAAATTATTTTGGGAAAATGACAGCTAGGTCCCAAAGTACAGAAAAAATACTAAAAAAGTCCCTTTGAAAAGTCAATAGGGACTTTTCTGACATGAATTCCCAATGTCCATTTATCAAAATACCCCCCAAGCAATTTAACCACTGTCATTGGTTACAACATGTTATGCTATATTTACAACATCATAAGTCATATTAACAACATAGTCAGTTACGTTTACAACATGTTATGATATATTTAATGAGTTGTAAACGTAACTGAAGAGGTTGTAAACGCGACACTATCACGCATTTTATATACATGTTGTAAACGTAACTGATTATGTTATTAATATGACTTACGATGTTGTAAACATAGCATAACATGTTATAACCAATGATAGTGGTTAAATTGTTTGGGGGTATTTTGGTAAATGGACATTGGGAATTCATGTCAGAAAAGTCCCTAAGGACTTTTCTGACCATTGACTTTTCAAAGGAACTTTTTTAGTATTTTTTCTGTACTTTAGGACCTAGCTGTCATTTTCTCAATTATTTTATGGCGATTGGAATTTACAATATAATTATTAAATATAGAGAATTTATCCAAAATGGGTAAATTTTGAGGTCATAATCCCAAATTATATTTTTTAGGAAAAAAAAGAGAGAGAATATATGTGTGCGTGTGTAGAAATTGTTTAAAATAAACAAAAAGAGAGAAAATAGAAAAAAAAAATAAGAATATATATTATAATGGTGTGGGGCCCACACCAATATAATATATTGGGAAATTTGTATTGAGGTCCCAAGCTAGACAAAATACGACACAAAAGTCCCTTGAAATCTTTTATTTGTAAACAAGTCCCGTGAGGCATTAGTGCACTAAAATCGAAAAAAATCAAAAAGCGAAAAGACCAAAATGTCCTTAGTAAAACATACTAAAAGCTTACCCCCAATCCAAACTCACTTCTCTCTCTCTCTCTCCACCCATGGCTAAAGCTCTTCATCATTGTTGTTGCCATTAGATAAACAACACTTACCATCATTAGACCATCGTCATCATCAAAACCTCTTTGTCAAGGGTGGCTCATTGAAGCTTTTACTCGTCACTGGTGTAGCTTTTCCTCATTGCAATGAAGGTGTTTGTCATCACCATCGGTTTATGAAGTCATTTCTTAATCTCAATTGCATTTTGTGTACGAAGTCAAAATATGTTGTTAATATGGGTTGTGATAGTTATTAAAATAAGCCCATGGACTTGTTAGTGAATGCCCATAGACTTATAAGTGCATTCCTCTAAAATTGTTAATATATATTTATATGATGTGTGGACATATTTATAGAATACATTTGTTATTGTAATTTATCATTAATTGCGTGGATATATTATTTGTACAATGTCTCACCTAATATTATTTAGGCAAACATGATAGTTGTGACTATTGGCTATCTCACTTGTCAACACAGGCACATGGACTTGTCAATGGCTGTCCATGAATTTGTCAATGGATGCTCATGGACTTGTCAATATATGCCCATGGACTTGTCAGTGCAATTCCCTGCACTTGTTAAGTATATTTACCTATATTTCCATAATGTGGTTAAAGTGCAATTAGATTATAAACAACTTTAAAATTCATAATATGTGTGGACTAAATTACAATAACAAAGTATTCTATAAATATATCCACACATAATATAAATATATATTAACAATTTTAGGGAAATGTGCTGATAAGCTCATGGGCGTCCACTGACAAGTTCATGGGCATGTTTTAACAACTATCGCTACTTCTATTAACAACACATTCTGACTTTGTACACCAAATGCAAATGAGATTAAGAAAGGACTTTGTAAACCGATGGTGATGACAAACACCTTCATTGAGATGAGGAAAGCATCACCAGCGATGAGTAAAAGCTACACCAACGACAAGTAAAAGCTTTAATATAAGCCACCCAAGATGAAGAGGTTTCGATGACGACGATGGTTAGACGATGGTAAGTGTTGTTTATCCAACATCGACGTCAATGATGAAGAGCTTCAGCTAAGGGGGAAGAGGAGTTTGAATTGAGGGTCAACTTTGTGTGTGTTTTACTAAGGACGTTTTAGTCTTTTCAAATTTTTATTTTATTGCACTAATGTCCCATGGAACTTGCTTGCAAATTGGAGATTTCAAGGGACCTTTATGTCATATTTTTTCTAGCTTGAGACCTCAGTGCAAATTTCCTTAATATATTCCCTCACACCTCCTATATCCCTCCTGCGGCTTTCTTCTTCCCTCTTCCTTTGATGCAGGGAGATCCAATCCTCCATTAATGGAGGATTGTGATAATTTTGAGCTTCATTTTGTTCTCATAAAATATCTCAACCTCAATAGTTATTTCACAAATATTTTTCTACTCATTGAAAGCTTTTTAAAAGTATAAATCTTATTGCGAGTAGAGCAAATTTGAATGTTACAGCTTGAAGCAAGTTTTTGGTTTCAACAAATTGAAACCATAGAATTGTAGAGGTGAGTAAATATTTACATTTAATCGGTTTAGAATTTTTATATTGTATTATTTAAGAGATTAGAGCTAGGGTTTGAATATTAGAGAAATGTTTTGTTGAATATGATAGTTGTACCAATTAAACTTGAGTAGAATGGTTGGGCTATGTCTATTGGAGGTAGAATTGATGTTTAATTAGTTTAGAATGTTGTTAAAGCTTATAAAATGAAAATTTGGTATTTTGATTAGATCCTACATTGGAGAAATTGGGGATTTTGATATATTGGAGCAATTATAGGTTAATTAGTGGTTCAGATGAGATATTAGGATTTGGCAAAGATATAATTTGATATTGGATTGGAGATTTAGTCATTGAAAGTGATATTTGAAAGTTAAAGGCAGAGTTGGAGACTTTAAGTCTATATAAATAAATTGATTATTTGTTTAGCAATTTGATTGATGAGAAATTGTATTATAATGGTGTAGATTGAAGTTAAATTATTTGGTGTTAGCAAATTGGAAGCATTCAAGTGTTGGTAAATATAAGCTTGGAGTAGGGTAACATTGGTTATTATTTTATATACTTGTTAACTATATATATAACTGTTTTTGGGATTTTTGAGCCTATGGAGGGCTTAATTTGGAATTGTATATTTGATAAAACCTAATATTATACTTAGAAACTATTCAAGTATGCTTGTGTGTATTAGAACTCATGGATATGTATTTTGAAAATTGTTTAAGCATGCTTGTGTGTTATGATGAAAATATAGTTTGTTATAAGTAATTTGGAAATAATGTTATATGTTTTAGATGATAACAATTTTGTTATGGTTCCTTGAGTTGACATAGTATTGTTATCTTAATGATCATTGGGATGATGTATTTTTTTATAAATCTTGTTTTGAACCATACTTATAATTAGAAACTTGAAAAAAAATGACAAAATTGTGATTGATGTCTTCAATGCACATGGATGGGTGTGGAGTGGTGATTGGAGTTATTGTGTATGTAAATATCACGTGGTATGCCACTACTCGATGCACAGTGAGTGGCAATCCTCAGGGCCCTGTCTCTAATGTTTTTCCTTTGACCGAGAATTACAACAAGTCCAGAGGACAACGACACCTCCTTGGTTTCGTCAAAAAGAGGGGAGTCATAGTCCAATCATGACAAGCTAGGGACCTTGGCCAGGTAATGCCTCATGATTTGGAACCTTGTGTTGTGTAATCCAATTAAATGGATAAATCACTTTTTAACTACGACTACAGTCAGCGATTATAAGGCTAGTCAGGGGTAATAAGGATGGTCTGCGCATCAATCATTTGCTTGGTATGTTATATATGTAATTTATGATTTGAATATGATAAAGCTATTTTATAATTGTTTTTGCAATAATGTTGAGACATGTTTTTGTGAAATTAACGATATTTTGAATATGAATTATGATTTTCAATCATGTTGGAACCTATTGGGAAGTGGTTTTTTTTTTTTTATAATTGAATTGAGAACTAGCTTGAGAAAGATTTTATGTAAAGAACAATACAAATTAATTATTGTGAGCTGAACTTGATTTTAGAACTGTATGTTCTCGTTCTTAATTTGCATGTATTTTTCTAAATAACCAATGGTTATTGAGATATTTGGATCTTATAGTTGCTATTTTTACTTTTTTTTAGATGAGATCTAAGTAGAGTTGGAGGGGAGTTATATGAGGTGAGCCTGGTTATAGGCTCTTGTTGAGGTTCCTCTTACTTGCACATGTCATTAGTTGTCATTCTTGTTTACATATGTAGTGCCATGACCCAGGAACTATTTAATTATGATATGAGAATTCTATATTATATGAATATTGTGAACTATGGTTTTGGAAACTATTGGTTTTGGTGTTTGATTAAGATATTCGATAAATATATATTGTTGCTATTGAACAGAGCTCCTGTTGCTATGATTTTGTGATAATAGATTTGGATAAAGGGTTTAATAAGTTGTTGTTTGGGCTTGTGGAACGACCATTATCATATTGGACTTCAAATGCCCGAGGCCTAGTTTTCTGTCAGGGATTTCTAGTACTTACTTTTGCTGTGTTTAGAAATGGTTTATTAAATTGTTTGGATTAGTTTTTTTTTTCTCAAATTGTTATTAAAACTATTCTATCATGAAATATTCTTTTCTACCATGATATTATGTTAAAAGTTTTAAAGAAAGTTATTGTAAATAATCATGATAGTCATTTTATATGCAGTTTTGTTCTTTTCTTCCTTGTTTAGTAATAGTAAGGTCTATTGATTTCATAAATGTTTTTTTAATTGGCTTTTACACTTTCTACCATGGTAATCTTAATTGTTGAGTTTTGATTATTTATTACCATGGTAATATATTTGAACCATAGTTTAAATGTGGTTTAGAAGTCGGAGTGTCACAGTTTACATACTCTAGAAGTGTTATGTCATCTGAACTTTATCCAACAAAAATACAATCATTTTAATTTTAGTTGGTTGGTAACTCATATAAAACAATTCACATTTTAGTGTTTCAGATGAGTAAAAGATTTTATTTTCTCTCTTAAATCCCAAACATGAGCGAGGCATATTTGTTTTATCAAATGTCCCTAAAGGGACATTGAGTAAGGGATATGTAAGAGAGCGAGAAGACATTTACAACATTCCAGACAATTTAGAGCGGTGACTTTTATTTTGCATAAAAAGAAAGCCCTTAGATAAATGACTGATTTTTGAGACTGAATTAATTATGATATACTCCTTCGCCCCTTAATATAAGCTCTTATTGGGGGTGTTGATCTTGATTCCAAATGTAAGATTTATTTCTTATATTTATCAATATTTTCTTAATTTATCTCTATTGATGCTCACTACTACAAAATATATATTCTACTACCCTAAAGAAATCCCTTTTTAAAAAAAGAAAGTAAAAAACAAAGACGATGGCATTTTTGTAATTATGAGTGAGAACTGAATAGCTTTAGATGTCCCTAATATATATCGGGGACGTCTAAAGTTAAACTTTTTTTTTTTTAAATCAAAGACACCCTTTGGCATTCCTAATAAGGAGCGTCCCTAATATATATTAGCGATGCCAAAGGGCATCCCTGGTATCATCAAGGACGCCATTTTGGCGTCCCTAATATTTATTTCAAGCGTCCCTGATATAATATTTTTTTCGTCCTTGATGATATATCAGGGGAGCCCTTTGGCGTCCCTAATTATATCTTTGGCATCCCTAATTTTTTTTTAAAAAAAATTGTTTTTAACTTTAGACGTCTCCAATGCATATAAGAACGTCTAAAATGTGACTTTAGATGTCTTTATTTGAATTAGGGACGCCTAAAGTAAAAAAAAAATTAACTGGACAACTTAGCCATCCTTAAATTAAATTTGGGATGCAAAAAACAATTCAAACTTATACTGACAGTCTTTATTTGTCAGTTTTATATTACTTTTACACTTATCTTTCTCTTCCCATCACCGCAAACACAAGAAGAGTTACTACCACTACGCCTTTTAACTCTTGCTTCTTCTTCTTTATATGCTCTTTTTAACTCTTGCTTCTTCCTTTCTCTCTCTTTTTTTCACCTTCAGATCTGTTATGCTTTCTTACTATTTTTTATTATTTTATCTTCTTTCTCTCTTTTTCTTTGGATTTCCCTTTTATTTTATCTTATAACTTGTGTCGTTATGGCTTGTAGATCAAGACTCTGAAACATGCTTCATGGCCACGTTCTTGCCGAGAAAATGAGGTTTATCTCTCCCTATCGCTCTTCTCTATTCATTATTACGAGAAAATGAATTTCAATAATAGGAGATAAGTTTTTTGTAACTGATTCCTCTTATTATTTTCATCTTCTGCCTATGAGATTTCAGCTTTGGAGTTATTATTGTGTAGATTTTGGATTTGGAGTTCAGATACTATATCTATAATTTTATTGACGATGATTTATAACTTCTGCTTTTAAATACTGTTTAGTCCAGATTTGTAATATAAATGATTTTTTTAAAAAGAAAAAAGCACTTTAGACGTCCCCATTTTAAAATGGGGAAGTTTAAAGTGTCAGAATGGGACTTTAGATGTCCCTTTTTAAAATAGGGACGTTTAAAGTGCAGACCTTAGGCATCCTTTTATTTGCGGACGTTATTGCCATTTTTTACTACGTCGCTCACATAGACGTCCCCTTATTTTCAGACGTTAAAAGCATTTTTTGTAGTAGTGGCTCCCTCAACAATAATCAAGTAAGAGGGAGATTGAAAGAATTAAAGAAGATAATTATAGTGTTTTAGAATGTGATTATGGTGCTTAGAAAAAAACATGTCATATTTAACTAACTTTTTTAATCTAATCAAATAAAGTAAATATCAAAGACCAAAGGAGTATGAGAAAAAAATGTCCTTAAAAAAAAGAAGAAGAGTATAACATAAGATGGTTGAGGTTTTCAAAAAAGGGATAAACCCCATTATGGAACACGGAATAAATGGGACAGGGAGAAGCTGTAAGTGTTTTATTGGATGAAAGATGATGTATAAAGTAAAATTCATGGTTCTCCATATATGTTTGAAAAAGGAATGTGGGACGAGGATATGGTCCCAAACACAACATGAGTGTTGTTGCTTTGTGTTCACCAAATGGCTTGCTGTGTGAGATAGTGACTCAAGTTCTAAAGGTGCCACATGTGAATGCATGGTGGCCCAACCAAACCCTCAAAGGTCACTTATTGGAATAAAATGAGTGGAATTTATAACCCTATTTCCACAGATTTCTAGTCTCCATGCCCTAAAAATCACAGTCTCTTTCTGTCCCTTCTTTCTTCTACCTTACCAAATTGAACTAACATAGTATTCTCTTCTTTATTTATTTATTGCTACAATTTAAATTTTTTTTTTTAGAAAAGTACAAGTGAATTGAGTTCCAGGCGCTCGTTAAGATCAAGGCAAACCTCTAAACTTAAAGAGTTTAAAGAGATACTTATAGATCGTCCACCAACATAATTCTCTCTATTTTTTTTTTTTTGCCAATGCACCAACATGATTCTCATATTAGTGGAATTCGAACTTATAATCTTATGGTTATGGGCTAACCTAATTATCAACTGGACAAACATTTGTCAACCATGGTTTAATCTTCTTTAATGCAACAATCTTGTTAAGCATGCCTCTAAAATGTGCTGCAAGTGGATTTTTCTGTGTCAAAAATTGTATTAATTGTCTTCTATAATATTTGAAATGGGATGTTCTATTGTGAGGCCGACAAATGGAAATTAGTTCTGGCTTGATTTAGGCATTGTAGCAATATTCAAATTAAAATTATATGTTCTTCTTCATTGTCAAATTAATTGGCCGCATTCTGATCATCACACGTGAGTAGAGCATTTTGCTTCTCACAGCTTTTATGACCCTTTTTTTTCAGGTTTCATTGAGTCCCTATCGCTTTCAATGCTAATAACAGACTTAAATCAGAAATATTGCGCCGATCTTTTTGTTCATAAAGCTGTGATCTTTGAACGTGTTTCATTGGGGAAGTTTCTCAAGGAAGTAATCACCAAAAGGTTTAACAACAATTAAGCAGTATGTAATAACAAATTCTAGTGCAAAAAAATGACAATATATTTATGCTACTCAATGTAAAAGCAGAACCCTTCTAAGTTTTAATATAAACACACTCAGTTCGTAAAACCACTTCATTTTTTTGTTCAGTATAACTATTACGTCTCCAATTCTTAATGAATGACCTAATTAAGGAATTGACATTGATTCTAAATATAATATATATTTTATATACTACTATTTTTTAACAATATTTCACATATTAGTTATTAACTAACTTAACTAACATTCTTAATTTAAATATTTATTTTCATTTTTATACGGTAAACATTTGTCCTTTTTTCTTGCTTTTCTTTAGAGTTTATGGTGGCTTGAATCTATCTTAAACGACAGTGTGTGCGCGCGCATGAGATTCTAGATAATTTTCATAAAATTACAACTCATGATTTTACATTAAACTTCAGAATATTGATTAATGTTCTTCAATATAAATATTTTTAACTAGTATACTAATTGAATGGAATTAGTCTCAGTACTACCAAAGTTGCGTGTCCTGATGGAAACAAATACTATGTGTTTCTCTTAAATCATCATCTACCTAGTGCTAATTCGTTATGAATCATCGCCAATATTAAATATAATTTTATTACATCCAATCTCATTATAAACAGATCTTAAATGATGTGACACTTTCTTTATATTTATGCACTGCATAGGCCTACTTATCTTGTTTAAATAATGTAAAAACTATAATTTTATATTAATATTCACACAACAATAATCTACTACTAAAAGAGAGAGGGAGAACATTAAAAAAAATAATTGGAATGTTTTAGAATAAAAAAATATCATATTAACTAATTTAACTAACTTTTCAAATATGTTTCATAATAAGAACAAGAGGAATATAATCAAATTAAGTAATCAGGTCTTACATTAACAACTAGAAGAGTGTTATATATTTATAGTAGAAAATAATAATAATAATAATAATAAGATACGGTGTAATATTATTATAGGTTTATTATGGAAATATTATCCCTAGTTATTTAGTTTATTTATGCTGATAACATGAGAAGCAAGCCGAGCATTAATTGGTCATTGAAGATTTTAGGGTCACATGCTAAGCATACATTTATTATGAAGAAACATTTTTTAAATATTAGGGTTTATCCATCTTGATTCTTCAATGGCTCTGAGGTTTCCAAGTCACCAATGAGGGTAAAGATAAGATCCTACCAAACGTCAACGATTTTATCAGTAGGTACTTCTTCTTCTATAATCTAGTATTGGCCACGTCCACTCTTGCCTTCTCCACACAATACAATTTTTAGCTTTTATGATTAATTTTTTTATTCATTTATTACTTAATTTTTTAATTTTATGTGATATATTCAACTTCAGGTGTGTGTACAATATTTTATTGATAAAATTCCAACATCTTTATCTTTGTCCATGGGAATAAAAATGGGAGGTTTTTATTTTTATTATGAGCATATTGCATTCTTGAATTGGACAAATTCTTGATAATATACAAAATTTAAGCCCATAACTAAAAAAAATATTCAAAAAATAATAAAATATTTTGAGCAAATATCAACAGTAATTAAATCGAATAGAAAATAATCAAAATATTCAATATTTTTTATGTAAATAAAAATGTATGTCCAAACACCCCCAAGGCAGACTTGCTTACCTATTTATAGTGTGTATGCATATACAACATGTGTGTGTAGAGAGAGAGAGAGTAATAAAGATAGATAGAGAGATAATATCATTGTTTTTAAATACCGGAAACAGGCAAACCAGTCATTAAATTGGTCTGGTTCTGTATTCTTTTTAATCACTTTTTATTTTAGAATTTTATATTGATAGTTTTAAAATTTTTAATTTCTTACTGGTTTAGCCCCGGGGTTAGTTTTGATCTGATTTCAGTTTGATCCACTAACTTTTAACCTAATACCCTAATTAATTCAGTAACCGATGAGGATTTAATTACTTTGAATAATATACAAATTAATTGTTTTCTGATTGCATAGGGATTAGTTGTTGGTTTCCGTGAATAGTTAATTTAATTGGGAAAAATTGACATGTGTAGCTCAGAATGATTTGATATTTTGGGGAATATACCGGAAATACTCAAACAGGTGGGATATTTTGAGGAAATATCTAGAAAGAAAGGGACATTTTCCTGAAAAACAACGCAACAATCATCGTTCTCAAGTTTCAATTTTAGTCTGGAAGCGCGCTAGCAGAAGAATATCTTACTCATAATGCTACTGTATTTGTATTTTTTGAAATAGCCATCGAAGTCTTTAAAAATAATTTTTTAATTATAATTTATAGTATATGATGTAAATAGATAAAAAAAGTTTTGTTTCAGTTTATGTAAAAAATACTTATAAATTCTTTAAAAGTGCCTCAAACATACTTAGGTCACTTTATTTTTGACTCTGGATATATTCCCTTTTTAATATATGTGTTTGTATTTGGGTGTAGCATCCCAAAATTATTTTTTTCTTTAAATATAATTGAAAGTATGTTTCCTACAAATGGAACAATATTATTGAATATTTTGTATACATACATTATTCTTCAATATTATTTCTGGTTCTAATGTTTTTTTTTTCAAACTTGTTTTAATATTCATTCTTTATAATTTTCAGGTGTCATTCTTTTATAAGAACTTGTTGATTTTTTTTCCTTAAGAGACTAAGAAAACAAAATAAATTACTTTATCACAGCATATATAGTGTATTACTAAATTATAAATCAGGAAAAAAATTTTAGAGAAAAATAATAAATGTAAATACTTTAATCTAATTTATTTATGTTCTTTAACTTCTCCAACAGAAGTCAATTCACTCTTATACTAAGGGGGTTCGAGAGAGTATAGTTTTTGTTTTAACATTAATCTATAAAATACTTCTGTGTATTTCACCTTAGACATCACCCCTCTCAATGGCATTGGGTAAAATTGGTCCTAATAATATGTAAGATTCATATGACGACAATATTCATAACGGTAGTTCAGTTATTTATATATATAAAAAAAAAGGTTTGAAATGCAACTAATTTAACTATTCTGATTAATATCTACAAATTATTTATCTGGCTTCTACTCACGTGTGTACTGTAACATTATGGATAATGGATGTGAGTCCGCATGGGTCTCTGAAAATCTAATTTGTCAGCATGCACTTGATTGGCCTCTGGCAAAAGTGTAAGTTTGAATTTGAAATAACAAAAAAGTTTATCAAGATTCAATACCCGAATAACGCCAACGCTTGCAGATAAAAGGAGTTAATAACTAGTTCAACATGAAAAAATTAATTTGTCAATAACCGAATTAACTGATTTTTCCTGTGAACTTGGAAAGCATTCATCATATTTGTTAATGAAAATTTAGAAACATAATTAGAAGGACTATCAAGCAAAATCATAAATCATGAAATTAAATTAAAATTATGTTTTATGTTGATCCTGTAATCAAATTGTTATTATTCAATCCACTACTTTTATAATAAAAAATATGTCAGTATGGAGAGGAGAAGGTCGATATATATAGTGTAATAGGATTATTTTATTTCACGGTATCTTTTTATGAATAAAAATACTCATTTTTTTTATATTATCATTTGGTATCTGGTTTGAGGTTTGTGGTTACCCTCCTAACATAGAGTCTCCTTTATGACTCGAATTCGAGACGCAAAAAAATTTAACGAAGCTTTATACTATTAGACTAACTCAGTATTATTAGTATTAAAGATACTCCATGATCCATCCAGTTTTTTTATAAAAGATGTTTAACAGGTTTTACACAAGATAAAAAGGCTTAATCATATGAAACTTCCTAAACTTTATATCATGGACAAATAATCCTCTTAACTTTTAAAATTAAAGCTTAATAATAAACCTTCACAAACTTTTAAATTAAATCAGGGCGAATAAGCTAAGTATCAATGATACTATTATATCACTCTAAACTTTATTATTATGTGCATATAACCTTCTCAAACTTTCTATGTAAATGTAAGAATCAGGTTTCAATGTTAAGTTTTAAATGTTATATACAGTCCAGAGTCCAGATAATTATAAATAATGTAGCCAATTAAAAAGATTTAAAATTATTTGTCTCATCAAATATGCGTATATGTTTTGAATTATATTTTAAAATAAATTTATTAAATTAATGTGGTCTTATCTTTTCTACACAATTAAAAGGCGTTGGAGGACAAAATAAAGAGGGTGGGGTGGTGGCATAGCTGTAGTTGTCGATAAGAGGCGAAAGACACCAGAGAAGCTCAAATAAATAATAATTACTGATAGGAGAGGATCCAAAAGGCCACCTCTTACCTTCATACACGTGAATTCTCAACTAGTTCCTTAACCCTCTTCCACGTAAGCCCTAATAAGAATCTAGGGCCCCCAATCATATTATGCCACCTCAGCAGATAAGATACCTTCCCCAGAAACCCCATACGAGGCTTTGCGGGCCCTATTATTGCTGTGACCCCGCCTGCCTTCGAATCGTACTACGCCCACAACTAGCTCTTTTGTCCATGTTTATGGCATCTTCAACAAATTACTATGCTAGCGATACCTCTATCTTCATAACTCAATCTTAACTATTTTCACTATTCCTTCTGGTTCATAATATATGACACTTATACTATATTACGTAAAACAAGAAATGACAGTTAATTCATTTAATATGTCTTAAAATATAAATATTTTTCACTTTTACTCTTCTTGAGAAATGTGTTTAAGGGGATATAATGAGTGGGATGGGTAAAGTTGGAAAGTGAGTATTAATCACAGGAAAACAACAAGAAAACGAGCATTAATTAAAATGAAGGTGACTTATATCATGAACCATGTATTTTTTCTAGAGGTGCCCTATATTGTGGACCGAAGGGAGTATATAAAAGTTGAGCAGGAAAAGTCTTGCTAGTCGACACATTAGCAAAATGATAGGCTCAAAACATTAAAATAAAATAAAAAAAGATAATAATAATGAAAGGCGGTTATGAAAGATAGATAATGACGAAGGTAGTTATACAATATTTTGGAAATTAATAATGCGGAGGTGGATACAAAATATTTAGTAAATATTTAATTTAATATTTTGATTATTCCCCTAGAGATCTTTAAAAGGAATTGATATAATACTATAATTATAAATATAAATATGTGGCAAATGTGCATATTTAGGGTATCTTCTCAATAGAAAATATAGGGGATCCAATAAATATAAAGCAGTTTTAAGTATTTTATGGACACGTTGAAAAATAAAAGTTAAAATTGCTATAGCATCACCTCTCCACCTATATATATATATATATATATCTTTATATGAGTCATAGTGTATTCCATACTACAATATATTATTTAAAATCTAAGTGATTTTTTACATAACAACACATTAATAAATATCCGGCCTCTTATATGCCCATGGCGCGGGTTTGCCTAGTTAACAGTAATGGTAAGGGAAAATTACTCCAAAGAAATGGATGTAACCGCCAAATAAAATCTTATATTAGGGATTAGAGATAATAACATGTAATGACAAGTTTTAATGTAAGAATTAATAATAAGTCCATATTATTCACTTATCATTTAAATGTTGTTGTTATTAGTTTTTTCTTTGAGAGTTGAGATCTCACAATAATTTTCCCTAACAACAACAACATGTCAAATACTATTATGAACAAATGATATACTCTATGCTTACACAACTGAGCAACGACATATTCACTATTTCTTCATAGGGTTATAATTCACCATCTCACTTTTACGAAAGAATTTAAAAATAAAAAGAGTTTGATGTCATTGAGCCACAAAATCTTGATGGCAGTAATGCGAATATGGTTATTAGAACGGGAGAAGAGTGTTTCCATTGACCTCCCTCTCCACTTACTCTCCATTTAATATCTCTATCATTAAATCAACTTTTAATGGTTAGGATTTAATGATAGATATAAAAATATTACTATAATTTTAAATATAATAAAAATATATAATTAAATCTCAATCATTAAAAGTTGATCTAATGGTAAAGACAATAAATGGAGAGTAAATAGAGAGGGAGGTCAATAAAGACACCCTTCTCCCTATTAGAACACACTCACGCGCCTAATTTTCCTTTGGTGTTCTTACAGAGATTAAAGAGCCTCGATCAACTTTTGATTTTGATTGTTTAAGATTTTTAAAATTCATAATAAATAATTTTTTACATATATATAAATATGTAATTTTATAAAACTAAAAATTGTCAAAACAAGAACTAAAAGAATACATGAAACTAATAAATATCTGGAATATTTAGCAGTAATTTTTTTTTTAAAAAAACAGACAACCTTTTAAAAGACCATAGTAATAGGTAATTTATAAATACTCTATAATATAGCTATAAAGTCTGTTCTAATTCTAGAAAATCATTCGTCTGAAATTTCCTTTACATTTTTTAATTATATGTATACTTTTTAAATTTGTTCGTTAAACTTTTACTGAAGTCTTGTAGCAAAAGATTTAAAAGTAAGCGATATTCTTCTTCACGCGTACAAAGAATTAAATTAACGTCCTCAGGTTAGAGTTGAATAATTGATTCAGTGACTTCATTCTCACACCTAAAAATCTATAAAGATTTTTTTAATTACCTTAAAACCTAAACATAAAGGTTGAGTACGTTCACCTTCAATCTACATATTTAGACAGTAATGTAAGCAGGTGCCACCGCGTTTAGATGAACTGCTATGCTATGGGCAACAAAAAATAAAAAAGTATATTTAATTAAAAATATAATAATAATTTTAAAAAGAGTTAAGATACATCCAACATTTGAAATATTTCTTTAAATGTGTCCGAAATTTTGAAGTATTTTATCATTTATCTAATATCTTGAAATATTTTTTTAAATGTGTAAAGCACCTTAAAATATCTTATAATTCATCGAACGACCTAAAATATTTTGTTTCACACGAGTCCAACGGTAACCATGGTAGCAAATCCCACTATTTTGAACGTTGCAAGAGCGCTAATCACACTTACATGTACGAATAAAAGTTGCCGCCTCACCACATCAATTCAATCATTTTCATTTTTAATATTATCTGAAATTCAATATTTGTTTCTTTCCTTGCCATACTTTGGACTCGTTATAAAACTTGTTTGGTGCAAATTCGTTGAAAAAAACTTAGCAGCAACTATAATAACAACACATCAACCATCAATTATTTTCAGGCATAGATACAATTAAAGGCAAGAGCAATCAGAAGAGGCAACAGGGAAAGCAGAGGATATTTTAGTAAAACGGCATCGTAAACTAAAATAACCGAACAGATTAAAAAAAAAAAAAGGAAAGCAAGAGAAAGTAAGTACTCGATTGGATGAGCTATTAGAATACTTAAAAGCAGCTTTTCAATCGTAATTTACGATATACGAGATAAGTATATAAGAGGAGTTGTATCTCGATTTACGTAAAAAACAACTTATAATCAATCTAATCGCTGAAACAAACATGCTTTAGGGGGTGTTTGTGATAGCGTTTTGAACAGTCAAAACACACTTATTACGCAAGCCGAGAAAAAACTCCTCTCACATACTTGCCTCGTATACCGTGAATCACGAATTATAAACACGTTTTGGATAAAAATAAGGCATTCCAAACGCACAATTAATAAGAAAGCTAAAAGAGCTTAATGAGATGGTCCCACATTCGGAACAGCAGAAACCTGGCATTGTCTCTTCCTTCGTTATCATCTCCATCCTTCATCTCTCCCACCTCCCTCACTCTGCCCAGTCACTTCGCTTCTCTCTCTCTCTCCCCCGCTCTCTCGCGTCTCTCTCCCTCGTCCATACACACCGCCTGTGATTTAATATTTTTTTAACACTGATTCCTATAATCTCATCTCCACCTTAGATTAAAAAATAGATGATAAAGATTTAATATTTTTTTAAAAATTATGACTATAGGGTTTTTTAAATCAATTTTTTTAATTAATTTTATTTATATTGTAATTATGAATTGTATAAATCATATTTTAATAGTCTAAATTTATTTATTTATATTTAAAATAATAATTTTAAAAAAATATAAAATTTAAATCATTTATTTTTTTTAATATAAGGTTGGAGATCTAAAAAGAAAATCTGAAAAAAGATTCCAAAACGGTGCTTTCTCTTCTATGCTTGTTTTCCCCCGTGACCTATACTCTCTCTCTCTCTCTCTCTCTCCCATGCTGGGTTGGGTGTTCCATTTCCTGGGGCTCTGTGATTTTGGAATGATCTTGTTTTTAGGGTTTTCTACTTGGTAGTAGTGTATGTCATCAAATTTTGGTTCCTGCATCAATAAGGAAAGGGAGGGGAGGGAATTTGTTTTTTTTTACTACTACTTGATTTTCCTTATTTTGTGTGGTTCTGGGTGTTCCACTTCAATCATATTCCTAAACTTATTGGCTTTTTCCCTCATTTCTCATTCAGAGTTCTATTTCTTTTGATTTGTTCCCCAAATAAACAAGGCCACCACCGCCAACACCTTTTATTCCCCTGTACTTTTTGGGTTTAGGGTTTTGAACCTTTTTATTTCCTTCCCTCTACCAGGCGCTTCTCGCTTTACTCCCACCACTTCACTATCAGTCTGGAGAAAATGAAGCATGTTTCATTGTTCTGAGCTTTTCCTTGTGCCTCTCTGGGTTTAATTTAATCCCCTGAAACTCTTGGTGTTCTTGAATTCTGCATGCTGACTCAAGTCTTTTTCTTTCTAATGCTTTGAATTAGTTTGAATGACCTTCAATATCTAATCTGTTTTGAGCTTCTTCCATTCACAAATGTCTGCGTGTTTAAGCGGAGCTAGTGGAAGAACTTATGGGTTCGATTTTAATTTTGTCAAATCTCCATCCACATCGACCCGAACCTCGCATACATCTTCTTCTCCTTCTTCAACCATCTCGGAATCGAGTGATTCTCCACTTGCTATCTCCACTCGCAAATCTCGAACCCCTCGAAAGCGACCCAATCAAACTTACAATGAAGCTGCTGCAATGCTTTCCACAGCTTACCCAAATCTCTTCCCCTCCGATAGCCTAAAAAAACCAGGCAAATTCACCAAAACAACCGATAATTTTGCGGATGAATCGTCAGAATTGTTTTTCCCTTTTCAAGTATTTGATACCTCCTCTTTCCTAATTCAACACCAACCAATCCAACAGAAGGCTGCTGGTAATTTTCCGGTGGAGCCCAAAGCGGTTAATCTAACAGAAAAGGCGTGCCAGAGTCCGGGGGAGATTAGCTCACGAGTGAATACTACTCTAGAATTCGAAGACGACTTCCAAGAAAATTTTGATGCTGAATCGATTCTCGATGAGGAACTCGGAGAGGGAATCGATAGCATCATGGGAAGCAGGGCTGAGGATTCACACGGCGCGTCTTGTCACGACGAACACGTGAATCCCCAGACTGTGGATTCGACGGGATTTAATTTTGGCGGGAAATTCGATTTCCGGCTACGAGCTCTCCGTGGAGTCGATGAAGGGAATTATTGTTGGGGCTTTCCCGCCGTTGTCAATATGCTTGAAATCTCACCGAAAATCAAACAGATTACGCCGCCGGCATCTGTTTCACCGGAGAAGAAAAAGAAGAAGACGAAGAAGGTGGAAAAGCTGACGAACATCGAATCGAAGATTCCGGAATTGCCGAAGGAGAGTTCGACTCCGAAGGCGAAATCGAATTCTGGTTTACTGTTGAAACTGAATTACAACGAGGTTTTGAATGCTTGGTCTGACCGGAGTTCACCTTTCACCGGCGACAGTCCCGCCTCCGACGTGCCCGGAAATGATATCGCGGTATGTTTCTCAATATCTAAGTGTTTGGAATAGTTTATTTTTTGGTAATAAGGGTTTATAAATCGTAATTCACGATATACGAGATAAATATATGAGAGAAATTTTATCTCGACTTACATAATAAAGATTTATTATCTAAATATAAACCTAACCAAACACAAGCTAAGCTGAAATGGATTCTCCTAACCAAACAAAATTAGCCTTTCTCGGCTAATAAATAATAACAATAATTATAAAGGATATGCACTTTATGCATCTTTATGGGGATTTGCTTTTATTTAAAGTGTGATATTAGCTCTCACATGGTTTTTAACTTATTATGATATTTTTTTTTTATAGTGAACTTATTATGATATTGTAAAATGTGTGTTGATTGTAGTTATAAAATTTTCCGTGCATGTTGTAGAACTTTGGGGTATAATTTTTTTATTCCCTTCTCTTGGACCCTATTTGTGGCCCCGTTGAATTATATATTAGTAATATATATTTAGAAACATTACATTCTTAACACAGGACATAAGCATGATAAATGAGTGGATTTCCCATAAAATAATCTCAAATTAATTTCTTAATAATGCCAACTCTTGGCCATTTTATTTCATTGTTATTGAAATGCAACGTATAAAACTAACATTTTGTCAGTAAGGGTGTGTTTGATTTGAGGGGAGGGGTGGAAGGGTGTTGAAGGAATTTAAACTGTGGGTGAGAATATAAAATTTAAAAAGAATGAGAAAGTAAATTTTAGGCAGGAACTCAAAATTTTTAAAAATTGAGAGGGTGAATTTTGTGTGTTTTTGTTTAAAATTGTAATTTCCCCACTCCCTCCCCAAACCAAACACACCCTAAGGATAAACTGAGATCTAAGTTGAAGCTTCAAGTTTCAAATCTTCTCATGCACAAAAGAATGTCATTTTTTCTTGATTTATTTATTCAGTGACATAATAATATATAAGTTAAACTTAATGATGGTAAATTTAGATTAAGAGTAAACTTAAATGGCAGTATTTTTACATTTTAAAATCATCATTGGAAATTTGCAAAAAAGAAAAAGAAAAAAGGATCATTATCTCTGAAAAATAGAAATCTAGGTGCCCTTCATTTCAACAACCATCTGGCTCCCACAGATTTTGCCTCACTCCTATCAACCACAACTTGACATTAAAACTTCTTATTTTCTTCGACCATGAGTTAATGTATATGTTTATATTTTTTATGAATAATAATTGTTTTGAAATTTCATAGCTAAAATAGTTTTTTTTTTTTTGGGACAGGCACGGCTGGCACAGATAGACTTGTTGTGGGAGAGTGGAGAAGGAGGGGTGACGAGAGAGGCCAGCGTTATGCGATACAAAGAAAAGCGCCGTACACGTCTCTTCTCCAAGAAGATTAGATATCAAGTTAGGAAAGTCAACGCTGATCAACGGCCCAGAACGCAGGTATGAACTCTTTTTTCTGATATTAGAAAATACTGATCATAGAAATATATTTAATGAAATTTGCTCCCTTTTTTCTTTTCTTTGGGGATATGATGAATGGATAATGCGTGCCAAAAAATGATGGGGAGTGGGCCCCTTTCCTGATTGGTTGGCCCAATTTCATAGGATCCATCTCACTCACTTTGTTCCTTTTTAAAGACTCTTCTCTCTTTTTCTTTTTGCGGCATCATTCTTCATTCCCATGGGATGACTGTTTAGTGAGAATTCATTTTTTTTTTATTAAAATGCATGGGGGCTTTATAGTATATAGTGCTAAAATTTGGTGAGAGGGAAAATAAATTAGAAAAAAGTTTGAAGTTAAAGGGTAAAAGTAAAACAAAGTGATGATGGCTTAATTTTTGTTTGCATGGGTTTTGTTTGGGATAAAGTGTAACACGTGCGCGCGTTTTTTTGTGAATGTGGCAGGGGAGATTTACGAGGAGGCCCAATTGTGGATTTAACGCACCAAGCTTAAAGTGTAAAGCAGGCCTTCCGTCCCATCACTCGCAATAACGAAAAATAAACGTTCAACGGTTTTTATTTGTTGTATTATTTTTTGTTTCCTGTTCTACGAGTAGTTTACAAGAGAAAAGGCTACGAGGTATCTGAAACTTTTTGGTGGGTGTTTTGGGGTGTCACAATAAATATTGGGAAAGTATGGTATGGTTCAATAAAAGGAATGTCATTAATGAAGGGGCTATTCTCAGCAGTGTATGTATGGGGGTGGGTCAGTTGTCTTCTGAGGCATCTGGATACGCTGTCATCTTCATGCGCATATCTGCACAGCGCAAGCACAGGGCGAATTGCAACTGCTCATACAATCCAACGTCTCACATTGTGCCATGTCATTCTCATGTTAATAATTGATCTCATCCCTTGGTTTATAGAACTTCCTAACCGTCAGTTACATGGCAAAGATTAAAAGTTAAAACTTGAGATCTACATTACCAACAAAACAAAAGAAACCTCATAGGTTCTGTCTGCCCGTAAGGGTGAGGGTTGGGTAAGAGGACTAGCTCTTCATTTACACTTACCATACTGGTGGGCCTCCTTTGCGAGGGGGTCAGTGCATTGAATTAGTGCCTGTTTGAGTTAGCGTTTAAGAAGTACATTCATACAAGTCGAAACAAAACTCCTTTAATATACTTGCTTCATATACTATAAATCATGTTGCAAAAGCAGCTTCTACCGCTAATCCAAACAAACAGTTACTTTGCGTGGTACATACTTCACTACAATGTTGTAGTTTGTGAAGATTAGGGCCTGCTTGAGAAAGCGGTGGAAAAGCTCGTTCACACAAGTCGAGACAAAACTCTTCTTATAAACTTACCTCGTATACCGTAAATCATATTGGAAAAGTAGCTTCAACCGTTAATCTAAACAAGCACTAAATTTCTCACTTTAGATCAAATGGTGATTCATTTTGCCATCGATCAAGATTATAAGTAGAACTTCTAGAGAGTTGGCATATGCACGAACCTTATTGGAGCATTGATGTTTGAAGACTTGTTTAGATATGTTTGAATGAAAAGAAAAGTATGAGAACATAGAGAAAGAGAATACTATGAAGGAAAATTTCAAAACATAACATGGAAACATAAGGCTTGTCTAGTGGCCAAAGGACTTCATCAGCGTGAAAGCTTAAATTTCAAGGAGACTTTCAGCCCTATAGTTAAACTAACCACTATTAGACTTATTTTGTCTGTTGTTGTTGCTCATAAGTGGACCATTTCCTAGATTGATGTAAATAATGCCTTTCTTAATGGCATTCTTTGTGAATAAGTGTATATGGTGCAACCCCTGGGTATGAAGTACAAGATAAGTGTTTGTTTAGGTTAGCGGTAGAAGTTGCTTTTCCAACATTATTTACGACGTACAAGGTAAGTATGTGAGAAAAATTTTATCCTAACTTGCGTGAACGTGCTTCTTGAATGCTAACCCAAACAAGCACTAAGTCTCTTGTTTGTAAGTTGGACAAAGCTTTATATGGTCTTAAACAAGTTCTGCAGGCTTGGTTTGAAAGGCTTGGTTCTGTGTTGACACAATTTAGATTTGTTAAGAGTATATGTGATCAGTCTCTTTTTATTCATATGTGGGGTAGTGAGATTACTTATACTCTTACCTATGTAGATGACATTATTCTTCCTGGTACTTCTACTTCTTTGATTCCAGAGCTTGTTACTGCTTTAAATGTCAAGGCTTCTTTGAAAAATCTTGGTTCTTTGCATTATTTTTTGGGTATTGAGGTCAAACGCCTCCTTGATGGTTCCTTATTTCTATCTTAAGGTAAATACATACGTGGTATTTTAAGGAAAGCAGGTTTCAAAAAGACTAGAGGGGAGAAGACTCATATGGCATCTAATATGTCCTTAACTAAAGAAGGCACTGTTCTCTTTGATGATTTGTCTCTTTATTGAATAGTTATCAGTTCACTTTACTATGCCACAATTACAAGACTTGATATATGTTTTGTCGTAAATAAGGTCTCTCAATTTATGCAGATGCCTTATATTGAACATTGGAAGGCTGTCAAACGCATCTTATAATATCCTACAGGATACATCACTCATGGTTTAATTTTGTGTCCTTCTCCTACTTGGTCACTTGTTGCATTTTATGATGCTGACTGAGCTGCAAATAAGCATGATCCAAATAGTGTTACTGGATACTGCATTTATTTTGGTTTTAATTTAGTTTCTTGGTCATCAAAGAGGCAGTGAACAGTTTCTCGTTCTAGTACCGAGGATGAGTATAGAAGCATGGCCTTTACAATGGCAGAACTCCTTTGGATCAAATCTCTGCTCATTGAGTTGCATATTAAATTGGTGCGAGTACCTTATGTGCTTTGTGACAATCTGAGAGCTCTTATGATCACAACAAATCTGATTTGACATGCCATAATAAAAGCAATTGGAGTTAGATCTTCATTTTGTCAAAGAACATGCTATTGTGAAAGAAATTAGGGTTTAACACATTCCTTCCACGTGTCAAGTTGTTGATGGTCTCACCAAAGCTATTTCTAGTCGAGGTTTTAATGTGTTTAAAGAGCAGCTATGTGTAAGAGATGTAGTTTGAGGGGGAATGTTAGAATATAGTTATATTGTAACTAATCTGTTGTAATTGAACTGATTGAGTTAGAGCGCCTAGCTATCATAACTTAGTTGTCATTTGTACTTCATATATAGAGTACACGGTGCTCAGAATAAGAAAAGTCATTCTGACTCAGCTCATCTGTGTGTGTGTGTGTGTATCCCTTTCCTCTCACACTCCACAAGAACCATGATGGAGGAAAATGGTTTGTTATACTTTAAATACTGTTATGAGTTTTTCCTGCACAAGTCAAATTTAATCAACACAAAATAAATTGGGTAGAAATATGCACAGCTTTGTATTATTAATTCTGTAATTGAGAATCACAATCCATTCGTAGGAACAATCAAAATTTGTAATCTTAGCTATAAGACTAGAAATAAACTTAAGAAGAGAAAGAAGGCACTAGAGGAAGGAGAAGAATAACATAGGGAGAGAAAGGAACCTCACAATACTCACACACCATCCTCTACTAATTACCCATACAAAATATATTCCCTTCACTCTCTATAATGCATTGGTACCCTCTTATCTCTCATGCTGTGCCTAATTACCTTGCACTTTTTGTCAGAATGATTTGGTGTTGTCCCATATTAGGACCGCTAACAGATTTAAGCATGACATTACCATCCCTATCAAGGGTGACCTTGTCCTTAAGGTCAAACTCAGGATAATTGGTTTGAATGTCAGAAATTGTTTCCCAAGTATACTTAGATAAACCATCCCATTTAATTAATAGCTGCGTAAGCCACTGACCTTGTATCTTAATCTTGCGCACTTCTATAATCTCAAGAGGACATAAGGTCGGTCCTTCTGCAGTACCCAGCAAAGGCAAAGGCACATATTGCACAGATGTTCTCCATAGCATCGTTTGAGAAGAGACACATGAAATGCAGGGTGAATTCGTGCTTTAGCTGGTAAATGGAGGTGATAAGTAACAGGACCCACTTTTTCAACAATCTCAAAGGGTCTAAAATAGTGCATACGCAATTTTTGATTTTTTTAAAGCTTAACATTGTTTTGCTAGTATGGTTGCAGCTTAACAAAAACTAATTCTCCCATAAGGAAGTCAACCTTTGTATGTTTGAGATTGGTAAATTTAAGTATTCGAGCTTGTGCATGCTGTAAAAGTTCCTTGAGAGAAGATAAAATTTGATCATGATGTTGTAGTAGTTCACACATATCAAAGGGAGTTTCATCGTGAGCTGCACAAGGAAGGAGCAATGGAGGATCACATCCATATAAAATCTTGAAAGGAGTCATGCCAATAGCTGTGTGAAAGGAATAATTATACCAATATTCAGCGTATGGAAGGAATTGTAGCCATAAACGAGGTTGTTTAGAAACAAAGCATCTTAAATACATTTCAAGGCACCGAATTAAAACCTTCGATTGTTTATCCATTTAAGGACGATAAGTTGAACTCATGGAGGGTTTAATTCCTTGCAACTTGAATAAGTGCTTCCAAAATAAACTTGTAAAAACCTTATCATGGTCAGAAACAATGGAAGATGGATAACCATACAACTTAACCACAATTTACAAGAACAATTAGCCACTTGGGCATAAGTAAATATGGCCTTGAGTAGACCAAAATGGGCATACTTAGAAAACCGATCAATAACCACAGAATAACAGTGTATCCTTTAGAGGGTAGAAGGCTAGTAATAAAATCTATAGCAATATCATCCCAAACCTTAGTCGGAATGGGAAGTGGGTACAATAACCCGACTGGATGTAACTGAATAGTTTTACCTCTTTGACAGATTTGACATTGGCATACAAAACTCTTAACATCTTTCTGCATATTGGTTTAATAAAAATGATTAGCAATACGAGCTAACGTGCGCTTCACACCCGAAGGACCTCCAATAGTAGATGCATAGTACTCTAATAAAATTTGTTCAATAAGAGAACGTGCATCAATAGGAATAAACAATTTGTTATCCTTATAAAGTAATCCATCTCGAATAGAAAAATGAGGTAAAGAAGTGGGATCCTTTTTAAATTGAAGTAGCAAACTGTGAGCTGCAGATGAATTTGCTATAGCAACATGTATATCAGTAATAAAAGATGACTGTGGTAGGAAAAAAGCCATATTGCAATATCGAGATAAAGCATTAGCACCTTGATTATTCTTGCTTGGTTTGTACTCAATAGAGAAGGAATATCCTATCAGCTTAGGCAGAGATATCTCTTGTTCTAGTGCGTGTAAGCCCTTTCGTTGCAAAATGCCTAAAATAGTAGATAAATGCTCTAAATGCAAAGTCCACATAGAACTATAAATAAGTATGCTATCAAAGAAGACTAAAACAAACTTGCACAAATAAGGTATGAAAATATCATTCATAAGGGCTTGAAATATAGTCGGATCATTAGTAAGGCCAAATGGCATGACTAACCATTCATATAACCCATTATGAGTGCAAAAAGCCATTTTTCATCGATCCTCATCTTTCATCAAAATTTGGTGATACTCAGAACGTAAATCAAGTTTGGAGAAAAATGAAGATCCCTTTAATTCATCCAAAAGTTCATCTACAGTGGGTAAAGAAAATGAATCTCTGACAGTAACAACATTTAGAGCTCTGTAATCAACATAAAATCGCTAAGAGCTATCTTTTTTTTTTCAACTAACAAAACTAGGGCTGAAAAGGGGTAGTTACTAGGTTGTATCAGTCCATCTTTCAACATATCACGTACCATGTGTTCTATTTCAGTTTTTTTAGCATAAAGATAATGATAAGGCTTAACCTTAACTATAGAAACACCCTCCTTCAAAGTAATAGAACGATCTTGGCTACGGGTAGGTGGTAAACCATGTGGAATAGTAACCACCGTCGCATAGTGTTGTAGTATTAAAACTAAGGCTGAATGTAATTCATCAAGAAACTGCATGGTATCTAGAGAATGGTTAGAAACATGGGACTCTAGAATAGAAAGCAAGAGAGGGTATACATTTTAGCCACAGCATCAGTAACTTGAAAACAAGTAAATTGGTGTAAGGAAGCAATAATAGGTCGTACCAATTTGTACCCTTGTAAAGTAATGAGGTCAGCACCATAAAAGAATTTGATATAAGCATAATGATAATTAGCTATATGTTCCCCCAGTGTTTCTAGCCAAGAAGCTTCAAGTATAACATTATTGCCATATACTGGCAAAACATAAGTGGTTAAATGAGGCAGGTGACCATTAATAAGGAGTGGCAATGAACGAATCATATCCTCAGCAGGGAGGAAAGCCCCATCGCCTACAACCACAAGAACACCAGGGGCAGGTTCAATAGGAAGATTAAGATGATGGGCTATACGGGGTTGAAGATATGTGTTAGAGCTGCCCCCGTCCAATAAAATGCGAATCTGGGTTCCTTGAATAGACCCAGTAAAATGAATAGTAGCATTACTTAGAGTACCCTATTAAGCACAGAGAGATAAATGTTGGAGGGTGTCATTAGTGTATGGTGTAAGAGTATCCTCTGTTGGAGAGGAAGAATTAGGCGTGACTGCATTGGGTGGGTATTCCGATTCCAAAAAAATAACATAAGTTGCTTATTAGGGCACTTATGATTCCAAGAATACTTGGCATTGCAAGTAAAACACAAAACCTTTTCCCGACTATATTGCATTTTAACTTGAGTCATCCTCTTAACTGGGGTTGATGGCTCAATCGTCGGTAACAAAGGGATAAATGAAGATGAGTCAGCAATAGAATGAGGTGAAGAGAGAGCTGAACTTGAAAAGAATGATGGTGTCTTATCTGCTACCGAAAGGGATTGAGGTCGAGATTTAGAGGAAGTAGATCCAGAAGAAAGGGGACCGTCATACAATTTAGCCATTGCCATTGCTTAGAGCAACGATGTGAGCTCCTTCAACTAAACATCACATTTGATAGAAGGCTTCAATCCACTATAGAAACAATCCAAAAGAGCCTCGTTGGAAAGTCCTTCAGTCCTATTTGCCAAAATCATGAAAGTAGTATAGTATTGGGCCACGTATCAGTTTAGGTTAATTTAAAAAGTTAAGTTTGACCAGGATCAAACCTAAAGGGACCAAAATGTTCCTCCACAACTTTGGCAAGTATTGACCATGTAGGAGCCAAGTGACTTTGTTAAAGCGTTTGGCACCATGGAACAACTTGCCCCACTAGACCAGCAAAAGCAAGAGCTAATCGTTGTAGCTCCCGAGTCTCGTAAAAAGGAAAAACTTGTTTAGCTTGGAAAATCCAAGTTAATGGATCTGTGCCATCAAAAATTGGAAAGTCGAGTCTAATATGTTTTCACAGAAAAGACAGTACACCGACATGACGAGAAATGGACTCCATGGAGGATTCAAGGTGAGTTAATCGTTGGTCATTAGTGGTTTCGTGTTGTCAGCGTTCAACATTATCTTCGGATAGTTGCTTCATATTTGACACCATAGTAGTTAAATGAGCGTTGTCAGCCATTGAAGCTCAATGAGAGCACCAAAATGTTACGATTTTTTTCCTGCACAAGTCAAATGCGATCAATACAAAATAAATTGGGTAGAAATATGCACAACTCTGTATTATTAATTTTGCAACTGAGAATCACAATCCATTTATAGGAACAAGCAAAATCTGTAATCTCAATTATAAGACTAGAAATAAACTTAAGAAGAGAAAGAAGACACTAGAGGAAGGAGAAGAATCATATAGGGAGAGAAAGGAACCTCACAATAGTCACACACTGTCCTATATTGATTCCCCATACAAAATATATCCCCTTCACTCTCTATAATGCATTGGCACCCTCTTGTCTCTCATGTTGTGCCTAATGGCCTTGCACTTTTTGTCAGAATGATTTGGTGTTGACACCTGTTCCATATTAGGACCACCACCATATTTAAGGATGACAAACACCTCCAAATCCAATTCAATCTAGCTCTAGACATGTGTTCTTCCTTTAGTATAATGGAAGGTAGAGTATAAGTATAAACTTACATGTTATCAGCTTGCATGTGAGTTGCCAGATTTGTTTCTTAATATTACCAAAACTTTCGAATCAAAATCTGGAAAATAATTTCGAACTATCACAACTTTTGAATCAAATTCATTGGATAAAACGCTTTTTGTATGACGTGTGTGTAGTAACCCTTTTACTATATATACATTGTTTACAATTCTCAAAATAAAACGAACGTCTGTTCTGCAATCGAGTGTTCCATGTGCATGCCCGGCTATAATCTAGCACGCTTCCACAACACACGCTGCCACACTTCTTACTTATCAATATTCCTAGATTTTTAACCTCGTAACTTGTAACAAAATTTGAATTCTATCCCTAGCTACGTGATCCAGGGGTGCATACTCTATTTTGTATACTAAAGGTTAAAATTAAATTGGAGAACAAGGTTCATGGTGCCTAAATATAAATCTCCACACAGACACACACACACATCTATGATCCAACGACACCATACTAGATTCAGGTATTGTCAAGTTTATAACTTGGTAGCTTTTCTAAAACGATTTTTTCATTAATAAAATTTGAACATGCTAGTTTGCATAAAAGAGAAATGATTCCATTTCAATTGATCCCAATGCTTGTTCAGTTGGTTGCTTAAATATGGTATTGCAGTCATACAATAATTAAATTAATTCCATAAGACTTTAAAATGCTCTATTTTTTTTTAGTTTTTAAAATATTTATTAGAAATTTGAAAATAGTCCGGGCTTGTGTGTAATTTCCCCTTACCAATGTTTGGGCTGGAATTCGGGAGCCAAGGTCGGCGGCGCCTGCGGAGGAAGAGGAACCCTGCAAAATCAATATGAGGGCCAAAGAAAGAAGCTTTTCGATACTCTGATCTGCGACGTCTTACCTTACAATTGACCCTATTCTTTTGTTTGACTTTCGTCTGAAAATTTCGCATATCTAACTTCTGAGCTAGCGACTCTGGAGATAATACCTTTTCTATTATTTGACCTTTCTCAATAACCATGGCATCAAATATTCTTCGCCGGAAAATATCACCTTATGGCGTTTCTCTCACTTTACACGGTTTAACCTTAATATCCTTATTTTGGCTTTCTCTGTTTCTTCCATTTTTGGTGCTGCATTTGTTTATTATACGTTTGGCATGTTTCATTTGGTGAAATTTGTTTTATCTTTGAGTGAAAGTACAGAGCTGTTCTATTGTTACGTTGAGTAGTTTCTTGTTTTAACAGAGATCACAAAACTGGAGCTTGTTGGAAGGGTCATCAAGTTTAGTGGAACCCAATCCGTTGCTGCTTTATAATTGAAAGTATCGCTGGGATTATTTTTGGCTGCAAATTAATTGACGTAGTATTTAGAAAATGAAGTTTTTATCTCTTTATAATTTATTTCCTGACTGCATTCTTCGATTTGAGGGATAATAGCTCTATGTATTGAGCTCATGTAGCCTTTGGGAGTAACACCTTGAACTCTTTCCTCTGTAAAATCATATTTAGTTAATTTTAAAACGAAACAGCAACATTGTCTAAAGTGGCTTATCTGTACCAGTTAGGGGTCTCTTGGCTGCAAAACAACCTGCCACTGGATGAGTAGGCTTTTGAAGACCTAGCCTTGTGTAGGGATTATAGGTGTCTTGATCAAAGGTGGAATAGAACCTTCGATTCATTACAACTTTTGTTGGTTGTAAAGTTTGGAGAGATGCTTTCATTAGCTGGAACTTGATGAGAAGCACGAAGCTCATGCCTGCTTATTTATGGAATATTGAAAAAATACTACTACTAGATGTGATCAATAGAGCATTTTCCGACTTTTGTCCATCAACTTGAAATTCAAACAGTTTATTGGTTTTTCATGTCATATCATATGTTTGTATTTGTTACGTTGGCAAGTCCCATGTGTTTGAGGATGATAATTAATGGTGGTATATATGTTAATTTTGCTGCTCAAATTGTTAATACCACTTAACACAAATTGTTGCTCAAGCTCAATTGCTTTTTTCTTTTTTGGGTAAATGAGTGCAATTGTATATGCTAATTGTTTGTTGGTATTTTTCTTTATCATCATTCATTGCCTAAACTCGTTATGCAGGTAACAATGAGCATTTTCATCTATATTTTAAATACAAGTTTGGATGTCTTAGCAGTGCTTCAAACAGGATGCAGCCGTACAGCAGCCTCAATGATACCACCAGGATTGATTTAACAGACTTCACGTATGTATCTATGTCTCACAGCTATTGAATGCCCATACCTTTGAATATGGCTGTGCAGTTTATTACCTTTGATGACAAAAGTTATTAACAATGTAAACTTCAATATGAGACCAGAGACCAAGGTAGTTTCCTTGATAAATCATTAGAAAGTTTATTTCCTCAATCTGTAGACAGAACAATGTTTTACTCTGTAGAGATTATAATGTCATTGTGATATATCCTCACAATTAATCAGAACTATGGAAGAAGGGAATTTGTGGTGTTATGAGGAAAACTGCTTTAGTAAATATCAGAGAAGGGAGAGGGACACAAGGAGACTAATATGTAAAGATAATAAAATGTAAAAGTTAGTTTAGTTAGTTAGTTATCAGATTAGATGGATATGGAATAATAGTGTTTTCTGAATTCTCTTGGCCTCTGTCTTGGTTCTGTTTCTCTATTGATATCTCTATCTCCTTTTTCTACACCTCTATTTCTGGCTTCTTTCCTTTCTTCCTCTCTTTCTCTCCATACAGAATATTAATTCTGTAACAGAGACAGTTTTGGATAAGATCCAGAAAAGGTTTGTTAGAAAAAATGGGAATAGAAAGTGGGTGAGTACAGAGATAGAAGTAGGCAGTAAGAAATTGGGGAGGTTCTGGCCCCTTGAAGAACTATAATTTTTGTTTTCTTTCTTGTGTTCTCTTCTATTGTATTTCCAATTTGAAACTGTAATTTCCATCAATGAATTCTTCAGTTGAGGACATAAATAGGTAATAGGAGTAAAAGCTAAAGAAATGATGGGATATTTGGAGACAAATATGAGGGCTATGAAAGAATCTATGACTGAAATTCTAGAATTATGTGTCCAACAAGATGGAAGACGCAAGTCACCAATGGGCCAGTCATCGGGCCTTGGCAGAGAAGCTAATCAGTGATTTGAGATGAAGGTTTAGTGATTGTGAGTGTGAAGAACAAGGGAGAGGTTCAGCATTGCTGACTGAAACTACCTCTTCTTTCTGGAGATGAATTAATATGCTGGATTTTCAACTGGAAAGGATTAAACCATGTCTGGAATTAGCTTGTGAAAAGTTGGGGACTTTGTTACAGTTGTCGGCGGTGGAATATATTGAGCTCTTTGGTTTGTTAGTGGTACCCTGAGGTGATTTGTTTAATGATGATTTCAACAAGGGGCTTAGTGAAGACATTAGGGTTGAGGTGATTTGGATTGGAGTTAGAATTTCAGCTGATGCCATTACTTTAGCCGTAAAAATTGAAAGAAAGAATTCAATACTAGATGATACAAGGGAAGGCAGATTGGTCCTATTTTCAACTAAAGTTGGGTGAGGGAGAATGTGTGATTCTGGAGACAGCCCAACTTGAAGCTTGGGAATAAATATTTGGGTTGTAACTTGTGCTGGAGCCTGGAAGAATAGATGAAAGCCATAAATCAAGAATAGGATTTGCAATAATTGAAGGGCATGAAGACTCCGTACTTGATGAGATTGGAAGATAGCCATGCCTTACAACTTTTACTTCTCAGCTTGAGAGCAAGCTAAAGCTGGTGGGGAATTGTTGGATCCCTGCAACCAATAAGAGCTGTGGAAGGAAGGAATGGGCCACTAAGGAAGAAAAACTGCTCAGTGAATTGCCCAGGCAGTGATAGACATGTGGAGGCTGTTTAGGGGGAAGACGCAGAAAAGGTTTATCAGAAGAATGGGAATAAAAAGGGATTGAGGGAAGAAACTTAAAGTAGGCAAAACTATGGTGAAAATTGTGGGAAGTTTTCTAGTCCCCTGAAGAGCTATTATTTCCCCTTCTGTTTTCTCTATTGCAATTTCTATTGGAAACTCAGGTTTCCAGCTGTTTGCTTCTAACATTTATATTTGACTTTACACCCAAATTAGTAGTTTTTAATTTTCTTAAATGTTATAAGAATAGGATTTTGAAACATGTGAATTTCTTATGCATACTTTATATTGTTTTTGCAAGTTATGAGCTACATCTACAATATTATGAACAGATATATGTTATGAATAGTAATCTTTGTAGAGGAGTAATTTTGTTGAAGTTGGTCATTTTCCATCTTTAATCTCCTCTTGTTTGTGCATGCTGTACTGTGCAAACAACCTTCCACACATCAACCATAAATGGCAGGGAGTTAGAGAAAATAGGCTCACTATTATAACTCATGAATAGTGGTTTGTTAAAGTTTTCATATCATATATAGAAGTTGCATTATGACTTTAATTATCCCCACTTTATTGATCATGGTCTCTTGTGCTGTATTGGCTCAAAGCAACTGCGGTAATGATTGTGACCATATGATCTTGGTTTACATAATAACAGTCCTGATCCTAAATTCATGTTTGTTGTAGTTGTCCTCATACATGGTACCCGCTGGCCCGGAAGATACAGCGCAGGGTTATATTGCATGTTGGTCCCACAAATAGCGGCAAAACACATCATGCTCTGAAGCGACTTGAGTCAAGTTCATCTGGTACATTGCTATTCTACTTTCTACCATGATAATCTGTAAACAATGTTAAGGAGGATTATAATCTGTTAAGTAGGTTAAGTACCTTTTTACTCTGCAGGGGTGTATTGTGGTCCTTTAAGATTGTTGGCATGGGAGGTAGCAAAACGGTTGAACAGGGAAAAAGTTCCTTGTGATCTCATTACTGGTCAAGAACGTGAGGAAGTTGAAGGTGCTCAGCACAAGGCTGTGACAGTTGAGATGGCTGATGTAACCTCCAAGTATCATTGTGCTGTTATTGATGAAGTACAGGCATGTCAGTTGTTCATTTTGAGATTGACTTCCCTATCTGAAACAGCTCCTAGGGCTGTTGATGTCGCATGAATTGAGAGTATAAATTCACGTCAACATAAGAGGATAAACCTTTATGTTATTCTTTTTGTAATCATGTTATATTAGCAATTCTATGTGTATGGCTAATATTTATTTTTCATTTGAGTAAGAAATCATCTCTGTAATTGAAGCATCTTTACATGGTTAGTTTTCCATTAACCTTTACAATTCCTTTTTCTTCCAGATGTTGGGGTGTAATATGAGGGGCTTTTCATTTACGCGTGCTTTATTAGGAATAGCTGCAGATGAACTTCACCTTTGTGGTGATCCAGCTGCCGTTCCTCTCATTCAGGAGATACTGAAAGTTACTGAAGATGAGGTTGAGGTACTGAATATTCTATTAGCATCTTTGGCAGTCAATTCTTTCTTGTGAATCTGCCATTGTGTGGTCATTGTTGACAAGGCATAGTGCTGATTTATGGTGTTTTCATCAAAATTTTAGAATTTGTTTAATAAACTTTCTTTTCATGCTTTCTGTAGGTTCATTATTACGAGAGACTGTTACCTTTAGTTCCTTTGAAGACTCCTCTTGGATCTTTCTCTAATGTACAAAAGGGTGATTGCATTGTTACCTTTTCGCGTAAGAGTATATACAGATTGAAGGTCAGTTTTCTTACTTAGTTAATTTTATTCTGTAATGAAGTTGGTCTTTCTTTGTTCTTGCTTTTCTCACATAATGGAGTACGAGCCACCAGCCCTGTTTATCATTATTTCTCTGATTGTTTCTCATGTATGAAGTCAGCATTTTAATTGTACAATTAGTTGGCTTCATTTGTTTTTTATGCCTCATAAAAAGCAATTTTTTTAGACTTGCATAGATTGCAAAGTACCTTGCTAAATCAAACAAAGAGCTTTGGTGACCTATTGTTGATAGCCTGACTCATAGTCCCTTGTTTAAAGCAGCAGATGTATATTGTTAGTGTTGAATTCTTCATATACTACTTTTGAGTTTGCGATAAATACAAAACAGCGGAAAAGAAAAGGAAAAATAAATTATAATGTCATGTGAGCTCTATTAAAATACTAAATCATTGAGAGATTGGTAGGTTATCTGCAAAAAAGTATTCTTATAAAAGCAAAATTCTTTTTTGCTTTATGCCTTAATGTTTTTTTCTGTTTTGGAAGTGGAAATTATTTTTATATACTTGTTGAAATGCTACTGTTAATTTATTTCTGGTTCTGCCAATTCATTTGTCTAGTTGTGTCATATATGTTTACATAGTTAACTAAACAGTGAATGACATTGTTGATTTTCTCCTCTACGTGTGTGTGTGAGACTCTGTTTTTATTTGGATAATATTTACACTTTGCTGAACTTCTGTTACACCAATATTTCTCAGAAGAGAATTGAGAATGAAGGAAAGCATCTTTGCTCAGTAGTTTATGGCTCACTGCCACCAGAGACTCGAACAAGGCAGGTATGGATTCTCATCTTTGTCTAATAATGTTAAATCTGGATTCTCATAGGCTTTTATTCCTTCGTGTGTGAGAACTTTGATCAGTTTACTAGTATGCAGGAGGTAATGGGTTCAAACTTTTGTTCCATTACTATGCAAAAAGCATAAATTCCAAAAATCAGTTTGCTCACAGTTTGTTGAGTTAATACTTAATAACTTTTGTGGTAAAATTTGCCCTAATTTTAACAAAAGCAATTAGGTGAATGCCAAACGTTGAGATGCCCCTTAGTGCTGGTCTGTCCAACCCTAACAAAAACAGAGTTAGGCTATTGAAGTGGTATCTTGATACTGAAAGTGGAACTGGGAAAAGAATGAATATTTAATCATGAAGAATCTAGTGAGTATCTCCTATGTTCTATAATCTCCCGATTGTTGGGAAAGTTCATAGTAGGATTCCCTGCTCCCCCAACTTTTATCTTAATTGAAATTACACAAACAATTCATCATCAAATTTTTCTCATAAGAATGCAAATGACATTGTCACATTACTCGTGTGTGCGCAACACCCAATGTTCGTTAAATTTAATCTTACACCAATGGATAAATTTTTGTGAGATGTACTTTTTTTGATTGAATTAAAAGCTCTTATCATGATGATCATATTCATAAAAATTTACATTTATCCAACATTGTTTTGTGCCTCATTATATATGATAAAGCTAGCTAGAATATACCTTATAAATATAATATGTGATTTCAAACTTATTCTTATATATAGTATTTACATACATACAGACATGCATAGAAATTGAAATGATAAAATGTAATAACGGGTACTTAGGTGAGATGAGGAACCTTTCCTGAAAGCTAGTTCTGTTGTGGGAGAGCCATCCCACTTAAATACCCCAATGTGTATCTTATACAACTTAATATGGAATAATACTTCCTAAGTCTCTGTCATTTGGCCCCCCTTTGGAGAGTTGCTGTCTCTATCAACTGAGATTATTTGGGCGTGCCTTGTTGGAGGAGAGTAATTTTCCCTATAAATTAGCATATATTGCATCATCTTTTATTTGTAATTTCCTTGTATTTAATAAGTTTTCCCATGTTTTTCTTCCTGTTCTCCCAATTTGAACTAACCGAATGATTTGCTGGGTTAAAATGTTCATTGGATTTGCAGGCAACCATGTTTAATGATGCAAGTAGTGAGTTTGATGTTCTTGTGGCCAGTGATGCCATCGGAATGGGTCTTAATCTGAACATTTCTCGGATTATATTTTCAACTATGAAGAAGTTTGATGGTTTCGAGATGCGCGATCTTACTGTACCTGAAATCAAGCAGATTGCAGGTATCCTGAATTTGGAGTAAATACATATTTAGGGTAAATGTAATGTGTTATTTAGTTTACATTCTTTAAATATAAAAGGTGCCAGAAGGCATTCAATATATTGTCATCAAATGAAGCTTTTTTGGTGCCAAAGAAAAAAGGTTATCTAAAGCATCCTGTATTACGAGTATTTACCAATTACCAGGGTGCAGATAAATTAATATTTTGTTCCAGTTACTTCTGCAGTGCTTGTCAAATCTTCTAATATATTTAGGCATCTATCAAGAATCTAGTGTCTAATTGGTAGTCCATTAAAAGTCGGTAAGTAGGATTTGGAGATGTTAATCTTCATAATCAGTGGTCAGTACCTGCCATTGAAAACTAGAAAAATTTGTCTGTTTCATTCAGAGTTACTTTAGGTTTATTACAGAACCTAAACCAACTTTTAAATAGGGGAATTTTTTGTCCTTTTTCAACAGTCTGCGGTTCACTTCCAGAAAACTGAAGGTATGATTTCAGAGGAAGCAAGACACTGTCTGAAGATGACTCTTTCCCGTTTCATCCTTTCTCATTCCATTTACCTGTTTCACCAAAGCCATAATTTGACTGAATTTCTAAGCCGCACATTCCTAGTTTGAGCTATACTGCTTTGGCCTTTTAACATTCCATTTCAAATTTCTCTCCTTTCATTGCCCGTTGCCTCTATGTCATAAGCTATTCTCTGCTAATCTCTAGTGGACAAATGTTTATTTTTATTTTTATTTCAATCTATAACTCACAAACATATTCAATGTTTAGTTTGCTCAACAAAGCAATTTAGTCTCTTTTTCATTCTGAGCGTTGTTGTCTATTCCATTGGAGCAATATGGTCCCTTTTGGTGTCAATTGAGCAATATTGTTGCTCTAATAATCAAATCAAAGACATTAAATATTTGAGTAGGAGGGGCAAAAGAAATTCATTATGTCTCCGAAAATAGAATTTAAAAATTCCTAAATTACTTATTTTTCTAACAATTAGAGGTATTAAGTTACTCAATGAGTAAACTAAAGAGACTGAAATGCTTTAGTACGTAAACTAGAGGGTCAGGATTTGTTCATTAAAATAAGGGATGACTGACTAAAGCAAAGAACCTTAGAGCTACTCTATCCCAGCTGGAATGAATGAAACTCCGGTTAAACCTCTTGCATTTTGTTCCAGCCATGAGCATCACAAGCCTTCAAAAACAGCAAACTACCAAAGGATATTACAATCTGATTGCTACCAAAGCCTCCCCTTCTTTTTGATAGAAAAGTTCTGAAGAGGCTGGAGTAACTCGATGTTCATAAATGATGCCAAAAATCCATTCTAAAAAAAGTAGGTCCATTTTGTAGTTATTTTGATAATTCTATACATCATTACAGAGGAGTGGTATGCTTGTGCATTCTGATCATTCGTTTGTTTTAATTTTGTTCTCTAGTTTGGTTGTTTGGACTTTGGACTAAAATAATCTTTACATTTGATTTTTGTGTTAATTCTTTAGTTGCCTTGAATGCATCTGCTTGTAGGGAGAGCTGGTAGATATGGGTCTAAGTTTCCTATTGGGGAAGTAACGTGCTTGGATGCAGAAGATCTGCCCTTGCTTCATTCATCATTAAATTCTCCATCACCCACTTTAGAGGTATCCTTCAAAGCTCCAATACCAAGTATATAACCATGACAAGAAACAAAAAGCTTGTAATAGATTTAAATCTTAATTCGTGTTTCGCTAACTTGATTTCAAATCTTCTATTTCTGATTTGTGTTATGATATATATACCCATTTTCTTATGCAGCGTGCTGGGATACTTCCTCCTTATGATCTCATGTATATGCATTCACGATTACACCCCAAAGATAGTTTCACACAGATACTGGTAGGTTGGCATAGTAGCTTAATAATCTGCATGTTACTCTATTTATTCATTAGCTTGTTTAAATCAGAAATTTCTGTTTGTAAGATAGAAATTTGACAGTGTTAGAAGTTATTATCATTTATCTCAACTAGTAATTTTTGGAGCATCTCACCTGGATTTTATGGGATTATCCCCCACTGTTTTGTTCCCTGATTTGATCTAATTGTGGTCCCCTGCTGTCATACCATGGATTTTGTGATTTGTAGTTTGGTTGTACAACTGACATGCCATGAAGAAGTCAATTATTTGTCCCCTATATCTATCAGATGTCAAACTTGAAGATTTCTACTCACTTTAAAATGCACCTGGATGGCCATCGAGTTGTAGTTCTGACGCCCCAGCCCTTGTGCAATCTTGAAAAACGTGATTGTACAATGTTCTTATCAAAGTTTTTCCTTTTTTTTTTTTTTTTGCTGCAGGAGCATTTTTTAGACAATGCCAGATTATCAGAACATTATTTCATTGTTAATTGTGAAGATTTATTGGTATGTTTAGTTATAGCTACAGTGCCATTTAATCAAGGACATTTGATATCCATTTTATAATATGTTTACTGTTTGCCATTTGGTTGTAAAGTGGATTTTGATTGCAAATTTGCTATTGCTGTCATCAGAAAGTCGCTGCTATTATTGATGAGTTCCCACTTGGATTGCAAGAAAAATATCTTTTTTGTATTAGGTATATTCTTTTCTGTAAAATATTTACCAAGATATGTTAAGTCATTTCCATTCTGAGTTGAAAGAATTAGAGAATGAAATTTTTCTTATCAGGTTTGTTTTAACTGATACTTGTGATATTCAGTCCAGTTGACATGAATGACGAAATTTCATCTCAAGGCCTTACACAGGTAATCAATCTTTCATCATTATGGAACAGAAGTGAGATTGAAGGGCATAAAAAGTGACGGTATACTTTTTTATCAACCAGTTTGCGGAGACTTACGCTAAGAAAGGCCTTGTTCGGCTTCGGGAAATATTTACACCCGGTACCCTAAAGGTGCCCAAAACACCAGCTGCTCTTGAGGAACTTGAATCTATCCACAAGGTGACTTTTTTTTTCTTTCCTGTTTTTTTAATTCTCATTAGTCTGTGTCATTATTCATTGTTGAATGTCTTAATAGACATAAGCTCCTCTAGTTTCCCATTGAAGGTGTTAGCTCTGGCTTGTTGGTAGAAAACAGGACTGTGAATGATATGCATTTGCTGAACCTAGGAATGGTCATTGGCAAAAAATGAATTACTTGAGCCTGTTTCACTCTGATCTTAGGATGTAATATCAACGTACCACGTTATTTTATAGGCTTACACCATACAAACTTGATGCCCCTTGAGTGTTAAGAGATAGACTTGATCCTTTTACTTTAGTTAATTCTTGGAGAACATAAGACACTTTAATCTGATTTTTCTTTTAGGCTTTGTTTGAGGGCTTGTTTGGTATGAGGGGAGGGGAGGGAAAGTGGGTGGAGGGAAATTTTTTTTGAGTTGAATTTAAAAAAAATAGAGAAATGGGGTTAAAAATTTTTAATTAATTTTTCTTATTCTTTTATCTTATATACTCTATTTATTAAAATTGTATTACCCCACTTCAATCTTTTAAAATTCAACTCATAAAAATTTTCCCTCCCCTCCAAATACCCACACCAAACAGACCCTGAATGGAGAGAAAATTGAAGGGAAAATAGGGGGAGAGAATAGTAGGAAGGAAAACTTCCAGAAATGGTTTAAAAAATTGCTATTTTTGGGAGTTTTCCCTCATAGTATTCCCCCCCCCCCAAAAAAAAAAAATCTCTCTCCATCCAAGCATAGGGTTACAAATCTAATGTCTCACACGCACGTACGCACATGCACGCTGTCCTACCGTGACACTTCAGAAATACCAACATTAATTTGGTTTATATTAGCACGGGGCTATATTGCAGCATGTGGTATGTCGGCTTTGTTCTTAGTTGGCATGAAGTTCATAGAAAGTGATTCTAGTTTGATTTTGTTGAACTAATCCATGTGAATCACTTTGATGTTGTGCCAAAATTAAAGGTGCTGGATCTTTATGTCTGGTTAAGTTTCCGTTTGGAAGATTCTTTCCCGGACCGCGAGCTAGCTTCATCTCAAAAGGCCATCTGCAGCATGTGAGTTGCTTTGTCTTTACTGATTTGCTGATTTGTTTATTTCCCTTTCAGATTAAGACTTAACTGTATAATCAGTGATTAAATGATGGAATCAAAAAAGTTAATAGTAACTAGAAAAGGCCATGTGAGTAATGTGTCTTTTGACCCAACCGATTTGGTGCTAATTCCACTGAGATTTAACATTTTCATTTTGATGAAGTTCAATGATTTTTTTAAGGCTCATATTGAAGGTTGTTTCAATTTCATAGTGGTGTCTTATTCTGTGAGATATATGATGATTTTTCCCACCTTTTTTAAATGCCATGTTATGATTATTTTGGTTGAATTTTGATATTGCAGGTTGATTGAGGAGTTTCTGGAAAGGTTTGGGTGGCAGAAGCCCAATGCTGGAAGGCTGCCAAGGCGCACCACTACTAACATGTCTTCTCTATTGTCACAACGTTTGAGGCCATATTTGTAAATTCCTTTGGGCTGTGGTGGGCCCTACTCATGGTCTTTCATATTTAAAATTTTAATCTTGTAGATTATTCAACAACAAAAAAGTTCAAGCTGTTTAAACTTGTAAATTATTGTGATAACAGAATAAAAGCGTTAGACATCTGTTTGGGAATCATATCCATTAAATATTTGAGTTTGGTTAAAGAAGAAAAGCTTTTTTGAATAAAAAAAAAATGTTGTTTGAGTGTTAAAAGTATGGGAATCTAAAGTTGGATAAGGTTTAGATAATATTAGAATAATGATATTTTATTTTAAATATGTGTGACCAAAAATGTTGACTGAGCGGATAATCATGATGGCAAAATATTCAAATTCTTAAGTATTAATGACAAACTTGGTGGGCGTTCAAGACTTTTAATAAATACAATATTAAATATTTATGAATTAGAATTTCTACACCCCAAACTTAAAAAATAAACAACATATTTAACAAAAGTAATTAGAAAATCAATCTAAATGCCCCTAATGCAAGATCTTAAGCAAATGGATACAATCAAATGAAAGGTTGTTCGAGTGAAGTTATAATGGTTAAGGAAAGTTTATTTGAATAACATAAAAAATAAAAATAATTAGTGAATCAATTAGTAGTAATGAAGTCAAGTGCCTAATTTTCTTAACACAAACACATTTTTTTTTTTTTTTTGCCATCAGAATGTCATTGCCATTGTCTCTAGAAGGACACAACAAGATATATTCTAAAGTTTTTCAATAAACTAATAATGCTTTTTATTTTGGGGTCAATGTGACAACGCAAGAAGCTTCATGGTGGAAGAAACGAGAGGTACTTTTCTGCTTATCCGCAAATAGTTTAGAGGATTGGCACTATTACACTGTCGTTTTCATTATATATGGTACAGATTTAAGGAATGATTCACATAAATATTAAATAGCAATGATAATTTAGTTCGTGAAAGATAATCTTTTATATAAAATTTTTTTGGTGGGATTAAGTCTCTTGATTTAATATTTGAAACAATTTAATCCCATTTAAATTTCATGTAATGTTTAGTTGGATATATCAATCTATATTATTCACTTGTGTGTGTTTTTTTTTAATTTGAAGACACCTCACATGCTTTTCATTTCTTAAGATTTACAGTTTTAATCAACCTTAAAATTGATTTTATTTTGAATAAAATACTCTAACTTCCCTTACGTTTTGTTTTAACTACATAGACTTCCAATCTATTTTGAAAACATACACTTAGATCCAAGTCATTAACTCCGTTAAGGATTTTTATTTTTAAATAAAATTTATATTAAAATAAATTTTATTTAGTAATTTACCCTTCAACATTACTAATGCCCTAATTTTGACTAAAATTTTTTAAGTAATTTAATAGTTTTTTTATTTTTCTTAATTTATTTTCTACTTTTGCAAATATTTATCGGTTAATTTTTTTTAATATTGAGATAAAGACTTAATTAATTTAATTAATGCAAACATAGAAAAATTAATTAAAAATAGGGAAAAAGACAGAAAAAGAGCTTTAAATTGGCAAAATTTCAAATTAGGTATTTTTCAAAAAATGAATTGTGAATTGCTTATCAAGTTTCGTTATTCATTTATTAACTTTTGATAACAAACTTGATATGGGATTTCACAATTTCAAAATTATTTTTTGTCTTTTTCCCTTAAAAATATGATTAATTCTTTTAATAGATTCATATTTAAATAAACTTCTTTACAAATGTTCGTGAAAAAATGTATTTAAAAAATTAAAATTTAAAATTAATATAATATCTCAAATTTACTTTATTCATAACATACGGTGAATAAAAATATGCCTTTCAAATATGTTTTAAATCATGGTGTCGGGAAAAAAGGAAAGAAAGAAAGAAATATTTTTTAGTCATTTAAAAGAATATTAAATAAATAAGTTTCAATAAATTTGATAAAAATTTAAAAATTTTATAATATAATAAAATTAATAAATTTTATAATATATTGGAAATTTTGAACATATATGTATTAGAATTATTTGTTGCGTATGTAAAAAAATTATTTTTAGGCAAATATAAATGTTTATTTATTTATTAAAAAAGGGATATTTTGGTCAAAGTAAATGTTGAATAGTTAAACTTAACAGTTAACAATGGTTGGATGGATGACAATGAAATTTTAACTATATAAGAGAGGTTTTTATAACACACATTTTAATTTTAAGGGAGGTCTATATACGTTTTCAAAATAGAAGAAATTTTTGTATAATTTAGGTAAAATAGAGGGGTGGTTAATGTATTTTACTCTTTTATTTTTTATAAGAACTATTTTTTGTTAAGAGAACTATATTTTTTAACTGTCTAAAGATAATTTAAAATATAATTATATGACTATATATACACGTAGAATATAAGTTATAAAGTCATATTTCAATGCATTGACAATTTGAGTCGTACATCGATTAATTAGAAGGACTCAATTTTTCCTAAACAGTCTCTCCAACTTCAAATTCAAATCTTGTAAATAAAAATACAGAGCTAACTCCTATTTATGGTCAAAGAGGTACTCAAATTCGATTACCTTTACGTTAATCTTAAATTGAAGACTTCAACCTTTTAATTATTTTTTTTCCTCAAATTATCCTTATTGCTGTCACATGTTAAAGGATTCTTATCAACATGTCGTTCTCGTTAAATATGGTATTTTAGAAAAACTAACATACATTTTTTTTATAAATAACTAACTCTACTATTTTTTTTGATAACTACAAATTAGTTGTTAAATTCTTACAACTTGAGAAGTAGTTGTTAACAAAGAATTAAAAATCAGACTGGTCAACAAGCTGACTGGGACAATGGTTCAGGGGCCAAAGGCTCAAATTGGGGTTAATTGAAGGTTAAACCTGTCATAAGAAAATTAACGTTTTAAAAAAACAACATTAATCCACAAATATGTATAGAACATATATCTAAGAACCTCATATAAGCAGTAAAATAGAGTTACTAAAGTACAAATATGATGAACTATTATTAAAAACAAAACTCAAAATGATATCTTTCATGTTCAATAAGGAAATAAAAAAATAAAAAATCCAATACAATCGACATGATGATCAAAATTCTTGACCCATCGAATCGGTTTAAATTTTAATACCACGCTTATTAATATCAAATACTAGAGATTTTGTTTAAGGGGAAAAAAAAAACAAGAATAAGTCAAAAGCTTAAAGAGAAAGAGAAAGTTGAGATGAAGAAAGCTCCTGCGTCGTATGCGTTGGTATTTAGGAAAGAGATATATATTGATGAACCAAATGACGAAGCAACCCATTAAGGACGTTGCGACTCTGTTATACGTTATTACGTTACATACACACAAATTCGATATTTCGTTCCTTGTCCCTTTCTCGTATTATTGTACTTATATTAATTTAACCAGACATTTCGTACCACAGACTAGGTTTGTAAGCTACTAAAAAGCTCACGTATCATGATTTCGTATCTAGCAATATATAACACATTCAGAATTTATAAGCAGCATTTTTTTTTTGGTGAATTAAGCTGTCTAATTGTATTAAAATATCTATTCTGTAAAGTTTATTTTGTATAGAGAATTATTGAGCTGTAGTCGTAGATGGTGATGATTAATAATTTGGTTAGCGTGATTAGTTTTTTCTTTTTAATATTATAAACGTCAGATCAAAACTTTACTCAACGTGTTGGTTGCTTTACAGCCATCATCATCGACCAATTGATTGTGTGTGTGTGTGTGGGGGGTCCTCTCTCGTAATAAAATTCGAAATTGCAGTAGTTTGGGAAAAGATCAATAGATTTCAATAAAAAAATTAAATATATTTCTTAGAGCTTTCACTTATTATAAATGTGACATGAAGCGATATAAATTTTAGATTATTGATAATTGAGTATGCTGATATTTTATTAAGATAAACGATTTTGTCCCTGTAATTTTTTGTATTATTTTTATTTCCGTGTGATTTTATTTACTTGTCACTTTTTAAGAGAATTTCTCATACTACATACTAGTATATACGAGTGTATATATAAATGAAAGTATATTGGGCTGTACATTTGCAAGAAAGCTCAGATAAATAAGCGGCGTTCCTTTCTAAAGAGAATATTTATAGAATAAAGGTGCATTCAGCATTTTGATCTATTTTTAGAAGTACAATCAGCATCTTAAAATATTTAAGGGCTATTTTTGGATGTGCAATTATCACCCTAAAATATTTAAAGGTGCAATCAGCACCCTAAACTATTTTTAGATGTGCAATTAATACCATAATATATTAAAAATAGAACAATTATACCCCTTCATTAATAAAATACTAACTCTATTTGCTGACATACTCTTTCTTTTCCACTTTCATCGATCTTAAACTCTAAACCTTGAGTTAATATACTATTAGTGAAGGGGTGCGATTGCTCTATTTTTAATACATTAGGGGTAAAATTACACCCTTAAAAACTAAAGAAGAGGTGAACATGTTGAATATTGATAAAAGAGGAAAGGAAAAAGTGTGTCAGTAAACAGAGTTAGTATTCTGTTAGTAAATGAGTGCAATTGCTCCATTTTTAATATATTAGGGTACTGATTGCATCTCCAAAAATACTTTAGGGAGCTGATTACACCTCCAAAAATAGATCGGGTCCTGAATGCACCTTTACCCATATTTATATTCATAGCAAATTCATTATTAAGAAATATCACACACACTAATCAGGGATAGTTACGAAAACTAATTTATTGTGGGCACATGCTTTTATTATGATTTTAAACTAACTTTTAAATTTAAATATTAAAAAATACATAGGGTGAAGAACATGGAACATCCTTAATTAGGTACTAAAAACAGACAAATATTGTTAATGATACGACGTGGCACACATAAGATATTTTGTGGAGATTACATGACATGATGGCCGGAGGGTGGTGGCAATACTGCAATAGCCCACAATAAAACCTCAACAAGTTGTCAACTCTGCAAATGAAATTACCTTGTTTTTATATATGTGTTATCTTCAATCTAAAATATAGAAAGCATTCTCAAACAAATCATTACCTCATAGCATAAATCATAATTAACTCCTACCTTTGTCCTTAATATAAAATTTGAAACCATTAACTACATTTTATATTTAAGGCATAAGAGTAACATTTTTCAATCTTACTGGTATATTCATATGAGTGGTGAGAAAGATATATGAGAGAAGTATGACATATTTGAGTATGGGTAAAGTTAGAATTTTTTTTTCAAGGTAAGACATAATTAATAACTTAACTGGATTTCCTTGGTTCTTGTAAGTTAGTTGAAAGTGATTGAGATCCCTTATATTTTTAAATATAAGCTTTAAATTTGAGAATATGTTTGTCCCAAAATATAAGCTTCAATTTAAATTTGTTAAAGTATTTATTGCTTTTTTTTTAACTTTACACTTTATTGTAAATATTACATTTATTGACTCTATCACTCATCCTTTTTATAAATAAAGGTATAATATATATATATATATATATATATATATATATATATTTAATGTTTTAAACTAATTTTAGCTGTTTTTTTTTATAATTCGAAGCCAGCTATTTGAAGTATATAATTAGCAGTGGAGGAAGTATTTTGAATTGAGTGAAGTACTTCTTTTTTCTTGGCTTTGATTATCTTGTATCTAGATATGCTTACCCACAATTGATGGCTTGTTTTCCTTCACTTTTTTTTTTTTAAAAAAAAAACTATTATGGGGGATAAAACTCGTAGCACACTTTTACTTCTCACCTCAAAAAATTATTTAAAATATAAGTAAAACTAAACTCACTAAATTAAGTTGAAGTTGAGTAGCAGGACGTCAAAAGGCACAGTAAAACTCTTCCACCAATTAAAGTATTTCACGCCAACCATTTTTTAGTTTACGGATTTACTTTCAAATCCGCCATCATCCTTGTCGTTTTTCTTATCGGTATTAAACACCTTCTTCTTTTGACTTTTTCAATGAACTAATCTTTCGTCATTAATTTTCTCTTTTCTAAAAAAAAATTGTATGAAATGACTTTTGATCGTCCGTATACTTAATAAATTTTAAAATTATTTGGGTCATATTTTAATGTAATTAACAAAATCCTATTAAGTGAATATAATTGTGTCCTTACTTGTTTGCCATTTTTCTGGCAATTATCCGCATGTCGTTTTCACTTTCCGGTTGCGTATCGTAGTCGGGCAATCTACAAAACTATTGGGTGCAAGGCACGATAGTCCAAACACGATTGAAAATCTATTCGGCCACATACTTCTTCTCCCTTGTAAGTTTTCATATCAGTTCTATTTTTAAATTTCTTAAAAAATAACAAATTAGAGAAAGTTCCAATCAAATACTGTAACAAACAAAACTGATTTGGGACGCTATATTTTCAGGGCATTTTGCTGAAAATTTCCCAACAAATTACCTACAAAGATGTCAAAGGAAAAATTCTTGAAAACGAACCTCAAAAGTGTGAAAAGACAGAGAGGACTTTTGAAATTGGAAAATCCTGTAAAAGTGCTTCTGATTGATAAGAGATTTTCAATTTGGAGAGCAAATGACTGGGTTGCCCATCTGAGCTTAAGAGAAAAGAAGTGAGAGCTATGTGCAGAACTGGTGCGAAAGACGAGCAGAACGAGAGTGAAAGAGAGAGCTAGCGCAATGTAACCCATCTAAGGTATGTACAAATATTCCATTGCATCGTCAATCCTCAATCATTACTTTTCCTCATCTTCATTTGAGTGGGAAATGAGGGATTTGGAGCTGGGTATTTGGGTTGGAGGGACGACAAGGCTGATTTAGTGCAGCAGAAAAAATTGCTGATACTGGGTCAATGTGGTAGAAGATGGCGATGGAAGATGAGGTGATTTAGAGCTATGAGGGTGGAGGGAAAAAAGAGGGTGGATTTTATAGGAAATGAGTAAGATGAAGTTGTGAAACCCTAATGCAAATCTATAAAACACTGAAGTGGGCATTTAGTTTTGTTTTTCTGAATTGATAGGAGGCTTCAATGGTATATTAGATGAGTTAGAGGTATAAAGGTGAAGAGAAAAAAATAGGGTGGATTCTGTGAGAAATGAGTAAGATGAAGTTGAGAAACCCTAATGTAGATATGTGAAACATTGAAGTGGCCATTTAGTTTTGTTTTTTCTGAACTGATAGTCTGCTAATTTATTTGTTACAGGGAACTTAACAAAATGGATGAAAATGTTGGGTCAAGTTGTGCAAAGGAGTTATTTATTTTCGTGTAGGGGGAAAATTTGAAAGTAATAATGAAGGTGAAGTTAAATACATTGGAAAAGTTAGGACAATATTAGTTGTTGCTGGTTTTTGAAAAAGTTAATAATGAAGGTGAAGTTAAATACTTTTTTCCCCTTGTTAGATGTATGAATCCATTTGGTTGACAACACTGGTCTTGTGTTATCTTGCTAAATGCGTTTCTGATCTTATGATAGTTAACTAGTTTCCCGAATTTAGATAATAATTTAACAATTTTTCTTAACATTTTTACAAGTACAAATAAGGATTTTCGTAAGGTATGTAACATTTTCCTCACCTTACACAAGAAAACACCTTGAAAGTGACATGGCTTTCCCAATTTCAGATAACTTGTTGTCATATTTCTATAAATTTTTCACAAGTTCATAAAAGCGTTTCCGCATGTTCCTTGACATGTTCTTGAACGTGGATAACAAAATTCCCTGACACTATGAATGTTTTTTCCAATTTTAGGTAAGCATATATCAATTTTTTTAATGATTTCGCAAGTTTAGATAAGCATTTCCGTAGGTTCCCTCACTTTTTTCTGAACTTGCACAACAAAATCCGTTGAAAATTTAAAGCTTTCCCCATTTCAGATAAGTGTATATCAATATTTTATAAGGCTTTTCCAAGTTCAGAGAAGCAATTGCGCAGATTCCCTAACATGTTTTTGAACTTACAAAACAAAATCCCCTAAAAATCTTAATGTTTTCCCCATTTTAGATAAGCGTATATCAATTTTTTATAAGGCTTTCCCAAGTTCAAATAAGCATTTATGCAGGTTCCCTGACATGTTTTCTAAACTTGCAAAACAAAATCCCCTGAAAATCTAAAAGTTTTCCGAATTCCAGATAAGTGTATATCAATATTTTATATGACTTTCGCAAGTTTAGATAACATTTCCATAGGTTCCCTTACTTTTTTCTCCACTAGCACAACAAAATGCCCTGACACTTGCATGCGTTTCCCAACTGACAATAAGAGTTTGTCATTTGTATATAGGGCTTTTGCAAGTTCATATAAGCAATATCATAGGTTCCCTCACTATTTTCTCCACTAGCACAACAATATCCCCCAACCCTTGCATGCTTTTTCCAATTTTATATTACTGGTTATCAATTTTTGTAAGTATTTTGCAAGTTTAGATAACCATTTTTACAGTTTCATGCACTTTTTATCAACTTGTACTACAAAATCCCCGACACTTACACTTTTTTGCAATTTCGATTAAGCAGTTGTCAAGAAACGATTACATTTTCCCATGTTTAGATAAGCGTTTCACATGTTGCTTTACTATTTTCACAGCTTTCTTTTGTAAACATCAATACGGTATGACAGTGCAATTGTCTTATCATTTTCTATCAAAAAAGGACAATAAACTTCTTCTTCCACCCTTTACATTAGTTACAAAATAATGGAGTGGACAACCTGTACCAAAAAACCTTGACATATTGACTTCTAGGCCTCATAATGGGGTATGACCTTACATAAACAATAATGGGGTATCAAATAGCATACAAAAACTAAGACCATAATAGACAGTACCCAAAAACCAGCAACAACTGACATTGTCCTAACTTTTCCAATGTATTTAACTTCACCTTTATTATTACTTTCAAACTTTCCCCTACACAAAAATAACAAAACAACTCCTTTGCATAACTTGACCCAATATTTTCATCCATTTTGTGAAATTCCTTGCAACAAATAAATTAGCATACTATCAATTCAGAAAAATAAAACTAAATGGCCACTTCAGTGTTTCATAGATCTGCATTAGGGTTTCTCAACTTCATCTTATTCATTTCCCACAAACCCACCCTATTTTTTCCTTTTCACCCTTATACCTCTAACTCACCTAATATACCATCGTAGCTTCCTATCAGTTCAGAAAAACAAAACTAAATGACCACTTCAGTGTTTCACAGATTTGCATTAGGGTTTCACAACTTCATCTTACTCATTTCCTATAAAATCCACCCTCTTTCTTCTCTTCACCCTCATAGCTCTAACTCACCTCATCTTCCATCGCCATCTTTTATCACATTCACCCAGTATCAGCAATTTTTTCCCCTATACTAAATCAACCTTCACGTCCTTCCAACCCAAATATCTAGGTTTGAATCCCTCATTTCCCATCCAAATGAAGATGAGGAAAAATAATAATTGAGGATAGACGACGCAAGTGAATATTTGTACATACCTTATATGGGTTACATTATGCTAGCTATAACACTCCAAAATTTATTCACCAAGAGTATATTGTGATTATTATATATATATATAATAAAATGGTGAATATTTAAGCCAAAGGAATTAAATATTGAAAATTGAAAGGTGAATAGTATTTTTAGTGAAATCGCCAGCGAGGCAGTGAGATTGTTATGTGGTTTTGGAAAACCAAATGATGAGAAAAAATTATGAAATTTTATAGGGTGAAAGTAGACATCCTAAGATTTAATTTGATAGGTCATATGAATCAATTGAAGCTATGTACAAAAAGATATGAAATTTTGAAGTTGGCCCAGAAAATATGGAAAGTTTCTGGAGTAGAGGTCAAAGATTGAAAATCTGGGAATGATATGATCCCAGCTAGTAAAATTCCATATTTTTTCTTGAAACTAGACTTAATAAGGGTTCCATAGCCTTTGGAATCACTCCAAAATGATGTTTACAAAATTAGTTATGATTTTTTAAAGTTAGGGCAGAAAATCTGTCAGAATTGGCATTATTCCAAAAATTGAAAATAAAATGTGCTAGAAATTGACTTAAAATGCCAAGTGTCATGATTATATAAGGATGTGATTAAATTATAATGTATTTGTATGAGCACATGTCAAATTACATTAAAATAATGCTACATGGACAAATAATGATGAATTGAGTGCATGGAGGAGTGTAAGATTGGACTTAGTTGGAAAAAGCAATTAGTTTAGGTAGGGTATAGGAGGGAGCACGTTGTTTTTGTAACAAGAAGGGAATCTAGCCCAATTCCAATTGAAACTAAATGATGAAGGAGTATGGCATAAAGTAAGAGGGCATGGTTGGAGGTATGGAAGGAGGAATGGTGCATGAAAGGTGGTGAAATCTCAACCCTTGATGAGATCAAAGGCTAGGAAGAAAGAAGACTAAATTAATAAATACATTCACTTCCTCTTTCATGCCATATTTCGTCCAAGCCACCATGAGAAGAGAGAGTGAGCTTGAGAGTTCTTTGAAGATTTAGAGATAAGGAGGAAGAAGGTTAATGTAAGTAAGTGCTGATTTAGTGATTTGGTTACCTATTCTTGTGTAACACTTTCTCTAAGGTTATTTTCTTCATGTATTCATGTGTTTAGCAAGACAAATCTCCAAGGAAGAGAAGGAGTTAAGGTGCCAAGCTTGGATGCAAGAGGGTAATCTCATAAACTTGCTCTCTTTTAGTTGTGGTATTGTTATTAGTAATATTTCTTGACTTTTCAAGTTTCTTGGTTAAGTTGAAAAATTGGAAAAGCTATAACCCTAAGGGGTTATGTTGCCCAAATCTCTTTAAATCATGATTATAGGTTTAAACAAGTTAATAAAGGATTAGAAGTGGAAAAATACAAGTTTTGGAAGCTAAAACACAACTTTATTTTTCCATTTTTCTTGAAATATTTCGGCCAGCATTGTTTCAGGGCGTAGGAGTTGGATTTTCATGAAATAAATGGTTCCATTGGATTCAGTGGGCAAAATAGGTGGGGTTACAATTGGCCACTTTTTCGATAGAGGCTGAAAAGGCATAATTACGAAAACGCCACTAAAATCCTTAAATAGGGGCTGTAAAGGGTATTTTCGTAATTTGACAGTGAATTTGCTGATTTCGAGCCTGAAAATAAATTCCTTGGGTGAAAATACGTTAGAATAGCCTTAGTCAAAATTTTGGAAAAACGTGCCATCGGGGCGGGTACCCCTGGCCGGGGTCCCGGGGCATTTTCATAAAATTTCACCATAAACTAATATAACCACAAGAAACACTATAGAAGATTTTAAAATGATACTTTGATAGGTATGAACTATTTCTGATACATTCAATATTTCAGGACTGAGTCGGACGTCCGAAACCACACGTTTTACAAGGCACACTGAAAAAGGGGTTTAACAAACTTTGAGGTAGGGACTACAATCTTTCATACACTATGTGAATAATTATATATATTTTTTACTATATTTCGTGATATGATTTCGTGCTAGAGGCACAGTACCTAGTTGTGGTTCGCTACCCAACAACAGTCTATCGAAAAATCCTAGCCGTGGTCGATGACTCAATTGAGGTATATTATCGGAAATTCTAGCTGTAGTTGGTGACTCGGCTGAGGTAAATCTATATGAATCGAATCGAACTTTCATTTTTGCCTAATATAGTGCATTACATATTTAATTTTCACATTTTATATGTCGATCGTATGTCTCTACGGGGATTCTTCGGAATCTCACCCTTTTTCAAAAATAAATATCTCAGTTGGTGCCAGTGGATCGGAAGGCAAAGGCCTATACGCTGAGAACTAATTGGCTCGTGTCTCAAGACGAGGACAAGACCGTGATTATAATTCGTTTATGTTTAGATATTTTAGAGAATTCTGTAAATGTTAAGTTTCCACTGTATTTTCTGTTTTTCGTTGATGAACGATATTAGGATTGTAAACCAATATTTTTATCAATATAATTGTACTTTTCTATATGCCCATGGAATTCCGTCTTTGTTACTCTTCGAATATCGAAATGGAAACGGATGTTGACACTAGCTCTTTCCTTCACTCTCATTTTGCTCATCTTTTGCACTAAATCTGCACATAGCTCTCACTTCTTTTCTCTTAAGCTCATGGGCAAACTAATCATTTGCTCTTCAAATTGAAAATCCCTGATCAGTCAGAAGCACCTCTGTAGGATTTTTCAATTTCGAAACACCTCTCTGCCTTTTCACACTTTTGAGGTTCCTTTTCAGAGATTTTCCCAATATAAAATGGATAAGATTTAAATTACAGTCAGCACGTTCACATACGAGCAAGCACTAGTTCACCTTAAGCCCCTGTTTGATAAGAAGCATTAGGATAGGGATTGAGATTGAGCCAGTGACTGAGCCAAATTGTATTATTTGATATTAGTGACTGAGGATAACCTAAGATTGAGAGAATAACAAAAGTGGGATTGCTACAAAGCCACCTCCTTCTAGTATTGGTGAAGCAGATTGAAAAACTTTGGGACAAAATTGTCCTGTTAATAGTAATTTTTAAACTGAAGTCCTTTCATCTTATTTCTCACATTGCAGATCAATCTCTCATTTGCCCATGCTTGTCTTCATCTTCTACCCTATCTCTGTCATTTCCGGTTGCCTTCTTCATCTCCGATCACCCATCTTCCCTCTCCGATCTCACAAGAATGGCTATCTCACCTTCGCTACTCCTTTCTCCTCTCCCATTACGTTATCTCATCTTCTTCCTTCCCTGTCACTATGTCTTTGCCTGCGGTAACCACAGTCCCTTGTCTCTGCCTCCCCTCTCTAATATTTTCTTCTTCTACGTCGACATGAAATTCTTCATAGTGTACGATTATGGTTTACGATCTTCAATTTTGCCAAATTTGCCTTTTAACTTATCCTTTAATTTGTTGACTAATCTTTGAAAATCTTAGCCATATATTTATTTCTTAGCGAGTTAACAAATATGCCTTTTTTTAATTTTAGTTCAATATGTTTTTTTTTCTTCAATTTTCACATATTTGGAATATCAACCTTATTAAATATTGTTGATATTTGATATGGCTATTATATCCTATATTAATATTTAGAAATATAAATCTAAAATATTATGATTATATTTGAATAAATAGGATTAGATAATATCTCTATCAAATATCATCAACTATAAAAGTATTTTTGTTTTTCTATACAAATTCATGATTTCCTGCATCTTTTTGCAAGACAATATCAATCCAACATTTTGAAATTTAGTTAAAAAAATTAACACTATCTAAAAATAGTACTAAACTGCTCAAATGTTGGAATGACTGGTTGCCGAGAAGATGGGGTGAGGTTTAGGGTTAGTCAAGGATATTATTGTACTTTCATAATCTATGGTATTATAAAATATAATTAATGCGAGTATTCCCATTAAATATGACTTGCTACCAAAACATAATTTAATATCCTTGATCTCACTCCTACTCCCAATCTATCAAAATTCAAGCCCATATACCAAACAGGCCTAAGGTCTCAGTTACCGCTAATATGATTTATACTTCTCCGGTCATAAATATAAGATCTATTTGACTTTTTTTTTTTAGAGATTGAAAAAGTTAAATAAATTACTTAATTATAGTATATGTTATATATCATTAGATTATATATTTATTTATAAGTCAGTCAAATTAGTTTGACAAAGAAAATTAATTAAAAACTTTTAATTACACATTTTTATTTGTTTGAAATGGGATTCATGAAAACATAAATTGATATTAAATATATTTTTGTCTTATTAAAGTTAATTGCTTAGACACTTTCTGGAAAAAAAAAATTGCTTAGACACTACTATTAGGGTGATTAATAACCTTTAGTTTTTCTTTTCTCGATATTAAATAGTTCTTTTTGACTTGATTTATTGAGAATTTGACGTTTAAAATACTTAATTTAATGTTAAGTTTTCCTATAACTCTTTCACTATATTTTTAAGTTTTTGCTGTTTTGCATGGCACATGACCACATCATTGAAGTGGAATATATATAATGCCGTTTAAACTGTTATGCATGGTTTAACCGGACTAGAAAAAGAAAAATCCATTAATTAATTTAACAAACACAGCAGCCTGGCGGCCATAGCGAAAGACTAAGTGTTTTTTTGAATTAGCGGAGGAAGCTACTTTTCAGACGTAATTTACAATATATGAGGTATGTATGTGAGAGGAGTTTTATCTTAAATTATATAAACACATTTTTTAAATGCCAGCTCAAACATACCCTAAACTATCATCATTATTAAGTTTAGCATCATTCAATAATCGTTATTTTTCCCTCAAAGATATATATTTGATACCGTGAGAAATCAAATTTGAGGACTCATTTTTTGTTTAAAATGATATAAAATATATTGGGAAAAAAATTGATATAAAATATATACATACATTGAAACCTATGAATCTAATTCTTGCTATTTTGGGGCCTTAAGATGAATCTAATTCTTACATGGCAGGAAGAGGATTGAGTTATGAGGACAATATGTTAAAGGTGACGCAATTTGACCGGCATTAAACATACGGGATTCATGTGCACTTACAACACAACCCTATATTTTTTTTAATATATCGTCTAAACTTACTGGTCACATTTCATATCGTCCATGTCACCAACAATCACCTCGTGGGAATGAAGAAAGCACGGTTGACTTATTAAATATATTTTAAATTAAATTTTTTTTCTTACTTCCACCATTTGTTAATAAAATTTTGAAGTGAAAAAAAAATACAATAAGTTATGTTTAATAATTAATTATAGGATAAAATTTAGCATAATTACATGCTAAGTGACTTATAAACATCAACTATGCCTCAAAATTTAATAACTTCTCAACTTTATTCTTACTTAACATACAAAATACCGTACGTAATACCTCAGCAAAATAAAGCCTATACAATAATGAATGAAGGGCACACTTATGCATTCATAAAAAAAAATTTAATGAAGTGACTTAAAAATAGGATTAAAAAAATCTCCTCTCTATCTTATAAATAGGACTAAAGAATATTATATTTAAAAAGGAAACCTTTTTAAAGAAGATGATCCCTATTTTGGACAGGAGGAAATATGGGAGAACATGCATGTGGGCATGTTATGTATACACCATATAGTGATTTTTGTTGGCTCTCCCACTCCGACACGCAAACACCTCGTACATATTTAAAAGATAAGCAAGCCAATCTGTTAATGTCGCATCCCATATGTTTAGTATTATTTTAAGGAAAAAACGAGGAACGTGTGGATTGGGTATGGCCAATATCAATCAAGTTTAACCAAAATTCAAATCCAAAATATGCCTACTTAACTCTATCAATTCAGAGCTCTGAGTTTTGGAGTTATTATAAAACAATATTTTCATGCGTAGTGCTTATATAACAATAATCACAAGTGTTTTGATCGTGAAATTATATATTCATTCAAATTACAAAACTACTCAAAAGCATATATCACTTAATTGACGACAGAATAGCAGTTGAGTAACACAGAATAAAGAAATTAAACCATTACACTTTTTCAGATCACTATACAATAAGCCAACTGAATTCCCAGCCTGAGACGCCAATCCAAGCCAAGCAAAAAAAACAATCAAACTGTTTCTATGAAATATGAAACTACCCACATGAACCAGGTTGCTACGCCATACGTCTTTTCGCTGGCTTCATAAATAATTTAATGACCAGATTCCCCCCTGGTGGGCCCCACCAATTCCCGCTGATTATACATTCACGGCCCCACTTTTTTTTGTTTTTGGCGCCCCTCTTTTTACTCGAATTACCATTTCCTTCCCCCCCCTACCTCTCCATGTCTACTGATGAAAAGGCCTTTCCAATATGAATAAAGCTTTGGGCGTTTTCAAGCCCCCTGTTCTTTTGCGACTCAACGTCGTCGTTTGACCCTTCGCTCTGGTCTTCTTCCTCTACCCCGAGCGAGAAATACTCATGCTTTTCACCATAAACTTTGACCATAATTAAGTACAGAGACATGGCGAACACTGTTATCGCAATCAAGTACCAGCTAAATTCAATGTTAACCAGTGATTTTGCCCGGTGAAGAGCCTCGTCGTCGGAACATCGCACCACCCGGTGACCTTCTTCCAGGTTCATAAAACACCCTTTAGGTATCAACCGAGGAGTCCAGAGCATGAAGCCCATGACAACAAGCCACACGCCTTGGAAAAATATGCTCACAGACCGTACGAAGCTCACCAGAAAGCTCTTAGGGACGGCGATTCCGATGAGGGTGGTGGAGAGAGAGACGACGATGACGAGCTGTAACAGAAGGTGGTACTGACCTTCCGGTCCCCTGTGGTCGGCAGAGTGAAGGTGGAAGAGGAGGAACTGCTGAGCGAAGGCGACGGCGCCGAGGAGCTGAGTCAGCGCGGCTTTGGTGTTCTCCGGAAAGGAGGGGGCTCGGTCGAGGACGATGGCGAAGGAGGCGTAGACTAAGAATGTCATAGAGATGGAAGAGTGCTCGAAATTGTGGAGATGGTTGGAGGGAATGGTGCCGTCGGAGTCGAAGGGCTGATGGCGGTCAGGGCCGATGAAGAGCTCCATGGATATGGAGGCCAAAGAGCCGGCCATGATGAGGAGAAGCTCGAGGTACTTGAACTTAGTGGCCGGAAACCATGGAGGAGAAACATAGGCCCTGGAATTGACAAGATGAAGTTTGATGTGGTTGAAGAGATGCCAGAGACCAATCAACAAGAAGCCAAAACCAGGAGCAACATGCCCAACCAGGGTTCCCATATTTGTGCTATAGTGTTGTTGTTGTGGATGAAGTTGGTGGGGAGGTCTATTTTCTTTTGGGGAGAAAGGGAGGGAAAATTTTGAGGGACTATAATTTTTGGGGACGATGGTGGGGGGTTTAATAGGGGGTGTTGATGAGAGGGTTGAAAATGGAAGGGCTGGTCTAATGTCTAGACTCTAGAGGGTTCTATTCAAAAAAGAAAAGAAAAGTAAATCTGTATATGCTTGGAAGTCCAAAGTTGGATTAAAACTTGGTGGCTTGGGAAACAAGAATTATGAGTAATTAAGGAGCAGGGGCAAAATTTAGGGCTGACCACATGACTCGTGACGTATGAGATGAGGTTTCTATATGGTTTTCTAGAATTGAATATTCACGAAGCTGATATGAGTAATATACTAATATTGTGGGCGCACACTAAAATTTTACGTACGTGAATTCGGCTAATTTTAAACGGTTCTATAATTACTCGGAGGAGGTAACTCGCGTGTTACGTTTTCGAACCAGACTCTCGTTGTTTTCGAACCAGACTCTCGTTGGTTGCAAGTAATACAAAATACTAACAGATAAGTCACTTAGAAATCCTTGGCATCATTAGTCCTGCCTTAAAATTCAATAAATTTTTAATTTTATCTCTATTAAATATTCTCTTCGATTTGTTTTATAAACTATTTTTTTATTGCATAAAACAAAGTGTCAATTTAATTAAAAACAATAAATATGTAAAAAATATCATGTATTTTTTAAATACATCTTTATTTATGAAAAGAGTATATGAGAGGAAATGAGTAAAACATGAGAGGAAATGAGTAATAAATGATTAAATAAAAGAGAATTAATAGTTGATTACTATAAAGATATGTAATTAATATGAGTGGGCAAGGAAAAAGTAGTTTGAATTTTGAGACAGACAAAAAGTTGCTTATATTAAGGATCAACTCTAAAAGAGATATCACTCTGGTCCTATTTATAAGTCATTTTTTGACAAAAAAATTTGGTTTTATTTATAAGTCCAGTTTTAGGGTAGTAAATGTATTTTGTACTTTTTTACCCCTATTAATTACAATAAAAAAAGAATTTATTCATGTTGACTTTTGAAATCAATAATAGATAAGAGTGAAATTGAAAATTTAACCCATAGTTATTGGGTTAACGAACTCTCCTTCGTATGTGAGAATTAGTTAAAAAATATTTATAAATAAATTCAGAATGATAAGTTACTTCTAAATAGGATTGAAAAGAGTATATAATATACCTCATGAAAATAAAATTAACATAATAATAAATAAAAAGTAAAATTATACAATAATAATTTTTTTTGACCTTGTATATATTGATAGACATTTAATGAGATGAATCATAAATATGAGGAATATAAGCCTTCACTCCTTCCGGCCTTATAAATAATGCAGGAGGAGTACATAAGTCATAAATGCTAGTATACTACTATTATTAATGTTTGCCGCGCGCCTATTTGACTTATCTCACTTTTAATTGATTTTACTGAATTACTGATTTTAATTAATCTGATGCTCGTTGGCGGCAAACTGGGAATTGCGTTAAGGGAGAATCAGATAGAAGGATTAAGAAAATAAAATATTTATTAATAAAGATCTTAAAAATTATAATTACTTTTAAGGATAAAAAATTAAAATATAAACTTTTAATTACAAAATTAACATTCTCTAACCCCATCTCAACTATTCGACTGTTAGGTTATGAAATTTAATGATATCTTCATGTATATTTTGATTAAAAAAAACTCTATATACTATTCAATATTTTTATGATATTCTTTCTGGTACACATCGGATTATTTTAAAAGTTACTCAAATTAAAATAACCTCTAAAATCTATAAATAATTAGAAATCTACCTCTTCCAAGTTTTTTATTATTTTAAAAAGGGTTAAGAGGCAAAAATACCCATAAACTTTTCTCAAAAGTGCATTTACCACTATAAACTTTTTTTAGGTGTAAAAGTAACCATGAACTTTTAAAAGGGGACAAAAGTGACACTTCCGTTAAAACTAACTAACGGCCGTTAACTTCAGTGCAAAAATACCAAAATACACCTATATAAAAAGAAAGGTTATGTTGGTGGACGCAATTTTGAAAAAGGTTTATGAGTATTTTTGCCCCTTAACCTTTTTATTTAGAAAAGGGTATTTTGGTACTTTTGCACTGAAGTTAATGACCTTGAGTTAGTTTTAACGGAAGTGTCACTTTTGCCTCTATATTAAAAGTTCATGGTTACTTTTGCACACGAAAAAAGTTTATGGTGGTAGATACAATTTTGAAAAAAGTTTATGGGTATTTTTACCCCTCAACCCTTTTAAAACACTTAAAAAATAACAAAAAACATTATAATATATTTCTTCTAAAACTATGTGATTTTTCATTAAAAAAACTTAAACAAACGGGACGCACCCTAAAAAGAATATTATAAAAATTTAAAATTCTCAAATAAACGGTCAATATCACGTCACATGAACATTGAGATGGGGTTAGAGAAAATATAAAGAGTTTGGCATGGGTTAATTTTGTTAGAACCGGATGACATCTAAAAGAAGATAAATTGAGTGTAAAATAAAAATTTTAGAAACTTTAAAAATCTTTTCGCATATTAATAAAAAGAATAAATATGAAATTAATCAATCATAACTGCACAATCAAATAACTAAGTTTGCTAGGCTGGAAATATAAGAAATAAGGGAAGAGTGCGTACAATTGAGATTTATATTGGTTTCATCTAATCTACGCTAACCTACGTCCAGTCTCTTCACTACTACAAAATATTGATTTTACGATCCTAAAGGACGTCCTTTTTTGAAAAAGGAACTTAAAAAATAAAGACAGTGACATTTTTGTAATTCTGAGTGAGATTTGAATAGTTTTATACGTCTCCAATTTAAATAGGTACGTCTAAACTTTAGACGTCCCTATTTGAATTGGGGACGTCTAAAGTTAAATTTTTTTTTTAATCAGAGATGCCTTTTGGTCATTTTAGATGTCCCCAATTTAATTGTGAACATCTAAAGTTAATTTTTTTTTTTAATCAGGGACGCCGAAAGACGTCCCTAATTGCTAAAAGGCGTCCCTTAAATATCAAAGTGGCGTCCCTAATAATATTAATAATATTAGGGACGCCAAAAGTGGCGTCCCTGATATTACATATATCAAAGGCGTCCCTCATATTAGGGATGCCTAAAGGCGTCCCTGATTATATATATAAAAAAATTAACTTTAGACGTCCCCAATTAAATTGGGGACGTCTAAAGTGTGACTTTAGACGTCCCTTTTTGAATTGGGGACGCCTAAGGTAAAAAAAAAAACTAAACAACTTTAGGCGTCCCTAAATTAAATTGGAGACGCAAAAAACAATTCAAATCTGTACTGACAGTCTTTATTTGTCAGTTTTATAGACCCACACTCATTTTTTTCATCACCGCAACCACAACAATAACCACTACCACCATGCATTTAACTTTTGCTTCTTCTTCTTTATATGCTGTTTTCAAACTTGTTTCTTCTTTTCTCCCTCTTTTTTTCACCAGATCTGTTATGCTTACCACCACGCATTTAACTTTTGCTTCTCCTTCTTTATATACTGTTTTTAAACTTGCTTCTTCTTTTCTCTCTCTCTTTTCCACCAGATCTGTTATGTTTCTTACTATTTTTTTATTATTTTATCTTTTTTATCTTTTTTCTTTGGATTTCCCTTCTATTTTATCTTCTAACTTGTGTTGTTATGGTTTGTAGATCGAGACTCCAAAACATGCTTCATGGCCACATTCCCACTGAAAAAATGAGGTTCATCTCTCCCTGTTGCTCTTCTTTATTCATTATTATGAGAAAATGAATTTTAATAATAGAAGGAGATAATGTTTTTGCAACTGATTCATCTTATTGTTATCATCTTCTGTTTATGATATTTCAGCTTTAGAGTTATTATTGTGTAGATTTTGGATTTGGAGTTCAGATACTAAATCTGTAATTTTATTGACGATGATCTGTAATTTCTGATTTTAAATACTGTTTAATTCATATATATAATATAAATGATTTTTTTTTAAAAAAAAAGCACTTTAGACGTCCCTATTTTAAACTGGGGAAGTCTAAAGTCCAGACTTTAGACGCCCTTTTATTTATGGACGTTATTGCCATTTTTTACTACGTCGCTCACATAGACATCCCCTTGTTTTTAGATGTTAAAAGGCCTAAATAAGAGACGTTAAAAACGTTTTTTGCAGTAGTGCTTGCTCCACCAGAGATTTTTAACCCACTTTCTTCTTGTTTAATTCTGGCATAAGAGAAGCCTCAACAATCCCACAAGTTTAACTGGACACTTGTGAAGCCTTTTACAAATCTCACATCGAGTTACTCCTCCTTATACACCGTAAGAATACAACATTGATGATAAAACATTACAATCAATTTTCTCTTTCAGAAGTGAATTAAGATGAACACTACTCTCTCTAAAATAAATGATATATGAATGGAAATACAAAGAGTATATAAGATGGAGTCAGATTCAGAGTTTTGATATTTTAATCTTATATGTTCTTTTTCTCTCACATGCTCATTTTGAATGTTTATCCTTTTATATTTGATGAAGAGCATTTGACCATTGAGCACATTCTTCCCGTTGCAAAATATGACCGTTGGAGATTTCTGACACAAAGTGCTTTTTACCCGTTAGAGCTCTAATCCAAGTTTAATTAGCTATAATCTTCATATAAACTTAATTAGTAATGATTAAGAATTATATAATTAAGGTTTATATGAGTTTGAAATAAAATCGTGAAATTTGAGATAGTGATTAAAACTGTGCAGAACATCACTATCAGGGTCACTGTAGTGATGATTTATTATTCGAATGGTCACTCGAGTGATCTTCCTTGATTTTCAGAAGAGCATAGTGTATCACTTTTTGGTTTATTACGGTGATGTGATAGTGATGAGCGCAAATAGGATCACTTGAGTGGTCATTCAACTGATTGTGTTTTATTTAAAAACATATCACTAGATAGTTCATTAAGGTGAAGTGAAAGTGATGTCAGAACAGAACTTCATCACTTAAGTGATCTACCTATTTTAACTCCAAATGAGGGGAATGACTTATCCTTATAAAGATCTTTAAGTCTACTTTCCAATACAATAAGAACCAGTTTCCAAATTCATTATATTATGAAACTTATGATCCAATCTAGAGCTGCTGGTTTGGAGCACCATCTATATACAAGAGTGTACTTCCAAAATTCATATCTCTTCCATTTGAATTTCTTTGAGCTTGACTTTGTGTCTTTGAAACTTATGTTGAGTCTAATTTTATATGCAATAAGTTTCACTTCAATCGGAGTTGTGGTTTAGGAGATATATCCCTATTATTGAACCTGGTTCGGAATAACACGAGAAATTCTAGTGTCAACTTTCAAAATTCATATCTTTTTTATCTGAAATCTGTTGAGCTTGATTTTGGTGTCTTTTGAATCAAACTTGGAGCCTAGTTTTATATAAAACAAGTTTCATCTCAATCGAAGTTGTGGTTTGAAAGATATGACAAAAATGCTAGACCTCTATCAGGCTGAATGAAAAAAAGAATATAACGTATAGAGTTGTCATCACTCGAGTGGTCATAAAAAATGTCTCTGGAGGTGCCACTCGAGTGATCACTTGAATAAAGTTTGTATAACTTCTATATAAGACATTTTAACTTCAAATTGAGCCATTCTAACTTCCATTTAATCATAAAGATCTCCAATATCACATCTAAGGACTTGAATCTTGATATTCTCATTATATCTTGCAAGTTCTTCCTTATTCAATCTCTTCTCTTCTTCTTCATGATTATTCTCCACAATCCTTTTAATAACACCTTACTTTTTCTTGAGTAATATCTTTAATCTCTTCTTCTTTTTCTTCATTCTCCATAATATCCTTTCTTCATTAGATAGCTTCTTTCTTTTCTTTAACTAATATGATGAATTCAATCTTTCTTCTTCCTCCTCGTTCTCGTCCTGATCATTCTTAATAACTTCTTTCTCCTCTTCATTTTCTTTCCCTCTATTTGATTACTTGTTTCTTTACTATCTTCTTACTCTTCTCTTTGATCATTATCATAATCCAACTTAATATCTTTCCCTTTGCTTGACTAATCTACAAGATTTGCTTAACTAATCTACAAAATATATCACATTAAATATTCTAGTTAGTCAAAGTATAAGATAAATATATTATGCAAATTTTTTACTCTTAATATTTGACATCATCAAAACTAATTGTGTCTAACAAATTTTGTAATCAAAGATTTATATTTTAATTTTTCATCCTTTAAAATAATTATAATTTTTAAAGTCCTTATTAATAAATATTTCTTTTTCTTGATCATTCTCCCTAATTTTTCCTTGTGTCAAATACTTAAATGGTAAAAAACAAAGCTCCGTGCAGCACTGGTCCCATGATCACTCGCCTTCGTATATTGCCCGACTCGTATACATACTACATCACTCATGAACCTAAAATCTGAGACAAAAATAATTAAATATATCCTTTCTCAGTAGTCCTTATTTATGTTTTCATATTGTGCTCCGAATACAAATTCCAATCCAAGTTTAAAAGTATTACTTGGTGAGTTGAGGGCAAAAAAAAAAAAAAATTGTTGAGCTGTTTCTAATAATATTCTTTATTTAAATTTTGAAAGTAATTAAATTTTAAAATAGCATAATTTAAATGGATGGATAAAATAAAAAGAAAAAAAATTAGTTTATATCATATAATCCTCTGATCCTATTTATAGGATATAGAGAGAAAAAGATTTTTTGTCCTATTTGTAAATTAAAGCACCTTATTAAGTGCATGTTTGGCTGAGCTTTTTGTACAGGAAATAAGCCCTTATTACGCAAGCCGAGAAAAAAACTCCTCTCACATACTTACCTCGTATACCGTGAATCACGAATTATAAGCACTTATTGCCCAAAAATAAGCTATTCCAAACACGCACTAAATTTTTCATATGAATATACATTTTTGCCCTTTATTTATTGTTGTATTGACTTTGTCTCATGAGGTATAATATACATATTATAAAGGCATAGTTATCTGATCGGGACTAGACAGGACCGGCTGAACGGGATCGGAAACAAGCCAACTGGCCAATAGACCGGTCTGGTCCGAGTCAATATATTTTTTTAAAAACAATATATATTTAAAATTTTTGCCTTTAGAATTTCATACTAATAAACCTAAAATTTTCCATTTCTCACCGGTTTAGTTTCAGTTTAACTCCGGTCTAACCCACTAACCCTTAACCCAATATCCCGGTTGATTCATTGACCGGTTTCGGTTTAATTACCATGTATAAAGGGATAAAGATGGAATGTTATTGAATTTTATGGCAGAGTTAATAGAATTTAAGGTTTTTATTTATCTGTGTGAAACATGCTATAAATGTCTTATAAACGGGACTAGAGGAGAATTACGTACAAATTACCGTCTGGGGTACTTTTTTATAACTAACAATTACGTAAATCACCTAGATACAAATATCGGCTAAAAAGTCCAATAAAAATATTAGTTAAAATTAATTAAAAGTAATAAATATATAAGAGATGTATTTTTTTCCAAGTATACTGTACATCCTTATTTATAAAAATGATGAATATATAAGAGGAAAAATGAGTGGAAAAAATTGATTTCAAGCAAAGAACTAGTTCAATTCAAAAAGGGTTAATGTGTAATTTTCCCAACAAAATTTTCTTGAGTAGTATCTGGCACAAATAAGTTTTAGAAGGGGTAAAAATACTAATAAACAATTTTAAAGGGTGTAAATTCACCAAACCCGTTAAATTTGACCAAACAGCAGTTAAATTATAAGAGAAGAAAACCCTAACGGCATTCGGTGAAATTTAGCGGTTTTGGTGAATTTGCACATTTTTAAATTGTTTATTAGTATTTTTCTTCCTCTAAAACATATTTGTGCCAGATGCTTCTCAGAAAAAAAAAATTGTTTGTAAAATTGCACCTTAACCCATTTAAAAATAAAAAAAATTATGATCCTAAACTATAATTAACGTTTTCGTAAGGCCACAAAATGTCATTTTCCAGATAGCAAGAATATTCAATTAATGCACTTTTAATTAAGCGCAAGAAATTAAAGTCTCCATCGTGTACTCCCTTCGATCCTATTTGTAAATAATTTTTTTCTTATTGTGCAAAACGAATCGATAGCTAAAAGTAATAAGTGTATAAAAAATGTCATATTTTTCCATATATGCCACTATTTATGAAAAGAGTATACGAGGGAGAATATATAAAAAGTATGAGAGATAATGAATATAAGATATGAGAGATAATGAATATTTAATAAAGGTAAAATAGAAAAAAGACGCTTACATTTTCAAACAAAAAGTGAAAATTGTTTATAAAAGAGATCAACCCCATGAGAAAAAAAATTACTTATAAATTATAAATAGTACTGGAGGGATCGGAGTATATAATGAACTCATTGTGATTCATGAAAGATGATAGTGAGGTAGTTTGGGAAAAGTGATAACTGATAAATATGGGATACAATGGAAAATAATGTCTCACAAGGACCAAAACAAACTACTCAAGTAACTCCTTTGATAATGAGGAAGCTTGAAGTGTTTCCATGGTCATCCTTTGAAACCTAAAATATTGTCTGAAAAACTTGTTCATTTGAGAGTTGTTTTTCCTCATTTTTCCCCCTCCTTTGAGACACAAATTTGTCTAAAAAAAATTTAATTTCTATAATTTTTGTAAATTTATGAGAATTTTCTGAATTTTCGAGCATATTTTCCAAAATGACCAGTAAGAAACAAAGTCAATACCAGTGACGCATAAAATGCACCAATAAGAAAGAATGCCAGTAACAAAGTAAAAAAATTATTTACCACAGGTACACTTAATTAAATGTAAATCGTAGTTGGTTTTTATACTTATTAGGCCTACTCTCCACTAATTTACAAGTGTTTTTTTTTGCCTGAATTTACCAATGTGAATAATATGCGTTTTATTTAATATTAATGATGTTTGCTTTAATGTTTTTTTTTGCAGTGGTTGGAAATATGAGATCACTTAAATATCTTTAGCTTTGAATGAATCTCAATTAATTAAATTAAATGATATGCATCATTAAGATCTTTAGATAATCCTGATGGTTTGTATACATGTGTCGATTTGTTTCCGACGGCGATTAGGAGTGGTTGAACAACAAATTAGCGTTGGCTTTATCCCTTTAATCAATAAAGAAATAACTTATGATGCCACGTAAAAGGACCTTTAATTTCAATCACTTGCAATATAATAATATTGATAATGACACCATTATCTTAATTAGTACGCTTCTCAATTAATATTAATGCTAGTACATATTACCTTATCTTATTTATAAGTCACTTCTAAATTCTAACATAATTTGTCGGAATTAAGAAAGTTCTTAAACTTTATTTATTTCACTTTAAAATTTAAAAATTATTCAACTTTATCCTTATTTAATGTATACTCTTATAAGAATCAATTTTACAGGATAATAAATAAAAAGTAAATTTTTTTAATTATAGACTATATATAAATAAAACACCTTCTCTTTTTTATCTTATAAATAAAATAAGATGAGTATTCTGAACTTTTCACACGTACTCCCTCTAGTCCTTACTATAGAAAGCAGTCTAAAATAAATTTATTGTCTCAAATATGAGTCACCTATAACCTATAAGGTTATTAATGGTAACATTTTTTAATTTTATCTATGATACAAATTCCCAATTAGAAGGAGAATTTAATTATAATTTAATTTTTTATATAGTGCCTCTAATACTTTGTTTTTTCTCTTTTTTAACTGGGGCAAAATTACTTTTTTTAAAATTTTAAGGCAAGTTTAGTAAATTAACTGTTTTTCCTTAATTTTGACGATCTAATTGAAAATGTCTTATAATAAATATGAGAGAGGATATAATTTTAGACTTCCTTTGGTCATTTTTAGAAAATCCAAAATTTTGAATTAGTTTGATCCTTTTTATAAAATTTAGTTTGAGATTGTCTAAACACTAAATATATTTTTACTAATTTTACCCCTAATTAATTTTATTCCCTCTTTTTATTTTTCTCCCACACGTTCATTTTCATATTTCTTTTCACTATTTTTTTTTACTTAGCCTGTTATAAATAAGAGTATATTTAAAAAATATATTTCTTTTATATTTATTACTTTTAATTAATTTTAAAAGATTTCTTAAATAACGTATTTCCGTTATTATTTAAATCTAATGAAAGGATAGTGGGGATCATATCATAGTTTTATGCCTAAAGAGAGAGGGTGTTCACCTAGCTGGTCTTGTTGGTCAGAAAATGGGTGAGAGAACGTTCGTGAAATCGTATAATATTATAAAAAGGAGTTAATTGGCTAGTTAAAAAGAAAAAAAGAAATCTTAGAAAGGGTCATTTTATAATAACTTCAAAAACAAAGCTTGAAACATGAGTCAGTGAGGGGGACTTCACAATATTAGGAATATTTTATCAACAATATGTAGCATAACCATTTATTGTCGTCATATTCCACCAGGTGACATGTGAAAGGATTTTTATAGCTTGATCGCTAACATGACATTTAAATATTAAAAAGAATATGTTATTAGCATCAACCGTACTCAATGAAAATTTTCAAAATAAGCCACATCATCTTTAGAGGATTCTTTCTTTCTCGGAAGAAGAGAATATTAGGCTGGCTTTGTGTGCGGCTTGTTGGGTCATCTAAAGTCGGGGATAATGGAAACGAATGATGGATCATACTATTTTTAGTAATTATATTAAAATTAAAATAACTACAACGTGAAATGATCGGAACCGCTTCTCTCCTCTACACTTAGAGTCTGTTTGCCAAAGCGTCCAGCAGCACTAACGCACGATTATATCCAAGAAAAATACTTTAACTCTCAAGATAGTGTTTAGGTAAGCGTTTTACTCCACTGTGCTTCTGAAAATAAAGCCACGTTCAGCAGAAACTAATTGAAGTAGCTTTTTTTTTCATTCCCCCGCGTGGTGAGGCTGTGCTGAAGAGAGAGAAAGGCTGGAAATACAATATATTACTCCCTCTGGTCTTAATTATAAGATAAAATTGACCTTTTTTGGAGAAATTAAGGAAACTAATTAATTTACTATATATTATTTTTATTTTTATTTTTTCTCCAAACTAATTAGTTTGACTAATAAACTAATATATAATCTGAGGATACATAATATATGATATGATTAAGTAGCTTATTATCAAATTTTATTTATATTTTTTCATTTCAATTATCACAATATATACAAATAATATATATATGTAGTATTACATAAGATTCATGCCATTTTCAGTTATTTTACATCTAAACGGGCTTTTCAAACTCTAATCCAAACAGGTTCAAAGTTAGAAAAAAAAGTCACTTCTGCCACCGCTAATCCAAACATAAATCACATTTACATTTTCACTTTTAATTCTATCTTACTTTTTCAAAAGTCAGATGAAAAAAAAAACCACTTCTCCACCGCTAATCCAAACGGAAAAATTTAATTCTATCTTACTTTTGAAATAGTGATAGGAAAAATTTAATTTTTGGTAATCTTATTTTTGATAAAAGTTAGATTGTGTAATGTAATTCATGTTTGGATTGACGATTGTATTAATGATTTTTGCAAGTGACTTTTGTGATAATAGTAAGAGAGAGTGAGTGAAAAAATATTTTAAAGGGTTAAAAGCACTAAAAAATATTTTAAAATGATTTTTGGAGCTGAAAATGTATATTAAGGATAAAATTGCAATCAGTTTGATAACACACTGGTACAATTAAAAAAATATTTTAAGGGTTAAAAACACCAAAAAATAGTTTAAATTAATTTTTGTAGCTGAAATAGTACATTAAGTGTAGCACATTAGACACAAGTGAAAAAATATTTTAATTATTAAGGCTCTCCCTAAACACTAAATAAAAAAAAGTTGGGAAATGGAGCTTATGGGTAAAAACTATGTGTGTATTTGGAATAGTGATTGTTAATTGGGCTTGTTTCATTTGGAATTTTTGTAATATTACTTTTGATAAAAGCCAGATTGGATATTGTGATTTATGTTTGGATTGTCAATTGAGCTTGTTTCAATTAGGCTTGTCTCATTTTTGTAATACATTAAAGGTAAAATTGTAGTCAGCCTCCTAAGACTGAGTACAACTGAAAAATTATTTTATAGGGTTAAAAGCACTAAAAAATATTTTAAATTAATTTTTTGAGCTGAAAAAGTACATTAAAAGCAAAATTACAATCAGTCTGATAACACATTAGGTACATCTGAAAAAATATTTTAAGGGGTTAAAAACACCAAAAAAATATTTTAAGGAGTTAAAAACACCAAAAAAATATTTTAAAGCAATTTTGGAGCTAAAAAAAATATATTAAGGGTAAAATTACAATCAATCTGATAACATACTGAGTAATGACTACAACTGAGGCTGTGCTTTTAACAAAAGCTCCAAAATTCAACTTTTGCCAATCTAGGGTGTATTGTGGTTATATCCTCAAAAGCTCAATCCCTCCCCTTATCAACCAAACATGCAAAAGAAAAACATTGCTCCCAATTGAGCTTTTATATGCCCAATCAGGCTTATGTAGCCCAACCAAACATACTCTATTATCATATGATAAGCCCAACTGAATAAAATGGCTCCCAAACATTCATTTTTTTTTTTCAATTGCCAATTAGGTTTTGCTCATCCAATTGAGCGTTTGGAGGTCCAAACGCCCTCCCAAAACACACTTAGGTGTGTTTGGTTTGAGGGCAGGGCAGGGGAGGAAATGGGGAGTTAAATTATCTTTTTGGGATTGAAAGTATTTAAATTTTAAGCTGGAACCCAAAATTTAAAAGGAACAAGAGGGTAAATTTTTTGCAGGAATCCAAAATTTAAAAGAATGAGAGGTTAAATTTTGGATTATTCTTGTCTAAAATTGTAATTGACCAATCATCCCCTCCCCTCCCTCCCCTACCCTTCCCCCTTAAACCAAACACACTCTTAGCATCCGTTGCCCTCCATTACTATAAAATTACGCCTTTTTGGTGCAAAAACTTGAAGTAGAAGATTTTTTTTTAAAAAAATAGTATTCAACATCCTGAAATATTTTTTTGTAGTACCACTCAGTATACTGAAATATTTTTTAAATAACATTCAGTATCCTACAAAAATTTTTAATTGACTTACCACCCTAAAACATTTTTTTAATACCACACAATATTTAACATTCAGCATCCTAAAATATTTTTTCATTAACTTGACTCAGTATCCAAAATAATTTTTATTTCATCTAGCACTCAAAATATTTTTTTGGTAACACTCCGTGTTTCAAACTAATTTTTGGTTCCATATTTTAGGGTGTCAGATGTACTAAAAATTAGTTTAGTATACTGAATGAGTGTTTGAGTAACTCTGAAACTAGATATTGTGTGACATTAAAAAATATTTTAGGGTGGTAATTGGATCAAAAAAAAATTTCGTGCCTCCAACATCCTAAAATGTTATCCAGTGTTCTGAACTAATTTTTAGTATATTCAGCATCTTACAATATATTGCACAAAAAATATTTTAGAGTACTGATTGACACTAAAAAAATACTTTAAGATATTAGATAATATCGAAGAATTATTTTAAGAACTTGAAAAAATATTTTAAGAAACTGAATGATATTAAAAAAATATTTCAGGATATTGAATACTTTTTTTATAAAAAAAAAGGTCTTCTACTTCATGTTTTTCCATCAAAACGGCCCGGTTTTATAGCAACGGAGGGCAGCGGACGTTGAAAGGAGAGGAGAGGAGCCGGTTCCGAAATAAAATATGCTCGTGGGAGTTTTTGGGGGGGGGGGGGGGGAGGGGGGAGACAGCATATGAGGTGGTGGGTAAGAATGAAGAAAGAGGATCGTTTTTTAAGTCAACATCTGGTTGACAGTTGTGATAGACTTGGCCATTTTTGTTTAAAATTTCATGCAGCCATCTACCTAACTGCCTAAGACCCTACAGCTTTTTTCTTTTGGGTGAGATAGATGCAGCAAGAGAATCCCATCAGATTCTATGCATACGAATATATATATATATATATATATCTCCCACTTCACAATAGAGAATATCCCATCAGACTGTATACATGGGAATAGTGGGGTACTAGGTGATTATGAGTCCATTCTGTATATACCCTTGTGATGATGGATTTTCGATATTGTAGGTACCTTGTGGTGTTGGATTTTCTATGTGGACTTCCATATAATTAAATCACACTTCTCGAGTGCTAATTAAAACTCACGTTTGATTATAGTTCATCATGAATTTAGTTTAGAAGTTCCAAGAATGTAAATACATAGTGTTTGGTTGTACTGACAATAAGTTAAATTGAATTTTATGGTATGGGGTCTTGTGTAGGCTAACCAGTGATAAGTAGATTAACTTGTAGAGAATCCTCGTTCTTTGTTTGTTTATACACTTACACTGTTTACCACTTTATACTTAAATATAAGTCATTTATAAAGTAATTAATAATGTTATGTCAATTTTATCTTTATTTAATTTCTATTAAAAAGAGAAAGAGGAGAGATGCGTGAAAATCATTTATAAAGTAGAGAGAGACAAAAAATATATTAAAGACAAATGTAGAAAATTTTATGTACTTAATACATTTTTTGATATTTGAGAATTGGGTATAAGTGACTTATATTTAGACACAAAATTTTACTGTCATGTTGCCTTGTTGACATGGCAAGTTGACTACTATTATTATGCAATTAAAGATGGTTTACTCTCCTACCACATTTCCTAAAGTATGCAAATGCAATAATGCTAGATAAGGTGATGTGCTACGTGTTGTTTGAAAAACAAAAGGGTTAAAAGGGCAATTTTGCTTCAAAAGTTTTTGTCGAGGAATAATTTTGTCTTGAAAGTTTTTCAGGGGCAATTTTACTTCAGAAGTGTAAAAAATGAAGCAATTTTTCTTTGGCTGTTATCCCAGTTAATTTTGACTGTTATTTAATCAAACATGTTGAGTTCACAGTCCACATATCATCCACGTCATTTTTGTTAAGGTGCAAATTTACTTCAAAAGTCTATGTAAAGTTAGATTTAAAATTTTTAGGATAAATTTACATCTTAATAAAAATAACGTGGATGACATGTGAATTTACCACTTCAGTATATTTTGTAAACTAACAATTAAAATTAGCTGAGACAACAGTTAAGACAAAATCACTCTCTTTTTAACACTTATAAAGTAAAATTACTCAGCTAAATCATTCCCTGTGAGAAGAATATCATCGATATACACCAAAAGAGCTGTAAAAGAATGGTTAGTACGATGTGTAAACAGGGAATAATCTGATCGAGACTGAGTATAACCATAAGAAATAAGAGCATGAGAAAGCTTGGAATGCCATTGGCGACTAGCTTGCTTTAAGCCATAAAGAGATTTGTGGAGCTTGCAAACTAAATCAGGGGAAGGAGAATGAAAACCGGGAGGAACTTCCATGTAAACTTCCTCATCTAACTCACCATGCAAGAATGCATTATTCACATCAAGTTGCTTAAGATGCTAGCCATGAGAAGTAGCTAATGTCAGTAGTAAATAAACCGTAGTAAGCTTAGCCATAAGAGAGAAAGTGTCAAGGCAGTCCACACCTTCAGTTTGTGTGTAACCCTTGGCAACCAATCGAGCCTTGGCCAGTTCAAGACTCCCATCTGCATGAAATTTATTTTTGTAGATCCACCGACAACCAACAACAGATTTCCCAGGAGGGAGAGGAGTAAGAGACCAAGTTTAGTTCTGTTCTAGAGCCTTTATTTCAGCGGCCATAGCATCATGCCAAACCTCATGCTTCACATCTTGGTTATAGGTTTTAGGTTCAAAGTGAGAAGAAATAGACAAACTGAAATGTTTATAGGAGGGAGAAAGATGGCTGTAAGACAAAACAGAAGACAAAGAATGTAGAGAAGTACTAGAACCAGGGGCTGATGATGGAGTAGCAAAAGTAAGGAGAGAATGATGATAATCCCTCAAGTAAGATGGAGGCTGCCTTGTCTAGCTGATCTTCATGGCATAGGAAAAGAAACACTATCAGAATTAGGACCAACATGTAAAGAAGAAGCTGCAAAAGGGTTAGGAAAATCTAGAGATGGAGTAGTTTGAGGCAATGGTAAAGAACCAAAAGTGGAATCAAGAAAGATATATTCATAGAAACAAACATCACGAGAACAAAAAAGATGACGAGTAGTAAGGTCTAATAAGAAATAACCCTTAAAACCAGGCTGAAAACCTAGAAAAACACACTTGCGAGCCCTATGATCAAATTTGGTGCAGTTTTGGGAAAGGGTAGAATCAAAACACAATAACCCAAAAACCCTACGAGAAGTAAGAACAGGATGAGACTGATACAAACAATAAAAAGGAGACATATTATGAAGAAAAGGTGTAGGCAAACGATTAATGAGATGGACTGCCAGTGCAACAACATAGGACCAATATATCTTGGGCAATTTGGATTGAAAAAGTAAAGAGCGTGCTACATTCAAAATATGCTGATGCTTGCGTTCAACAACACTATTTTGTTGGGGTGTCGCTACACATGAAGTTTAATGCAAAATTCCCTTAGTTGAATAAACTTTAGGCATAATGAATTCAACACCATTATCTAATCTAATGGTTTGAACTGTAGCTTTAAATTGATTTTTAGCAAGTGTAACAAAATTAATAAGAGCGTGGCGAGTTTCAAATTTATTTCGCATTAAGAAAACCCATATGTATCGCGAGCAATCATCAACAATTGTTAAAAAATAGCAATGCCCATGAATAGAAGCAAGATTATAAGGGCCCCAAATGTCAACATGCAACAAGGAAAGGATCTTATCAGAATGTGATGTACTGACAGGAAAAGGCAAACGCCTTTGTTTGGCCATATGGCAAGAGTCACAATGGTCAAAAGACTTATTTGAGACAATATATGGATATGTTTGTTGAATACATTTGAAAACAAAATCAGAAAGATGGCCTAACCTATAGCGCCACAAGTCAAAACTGGAACTGAAAAGTGTACTCTCTAGAGATGCCACAGAAGAAGCTAGACAATGAGCAGACTGTTGGTGAGAGAGAAAATACAAGCCATCCTTTGCTCTGGCTAAACCAATCATCTTCCATTGGCGCTGGTCCATTAGGAAGCAAAAGTTGTTCTAAAAAACAGCACCACAAGGAAAAGAATGAGTAAGTTTAGAAATTGAGATAATACGGAAATGAAAATTAGGTAGGAAGATATAAGACATTGCGAATAACCGGTGAGGCAGAGATGTTAATTGAACCAGAATGATCAGCAACAACAGAGTTACCGTTAGGCAAGTTAACAATAATAGGTGAAATAGGATGCAGGGAAGTACAGAAGGACTAATAAGAACAAATGTGATCAGTAGCACCAGTGTCTAGAATCTAGAAATTTTTAACTGAAAACGAAACTTCGTTACCTGATGCAACATTGTTAACAATGTGAGTAGGAGAGGGAGAAGGATCCCTTTGTACCAATTATAACGGGCGCTGGTACTATTCTACTGTGAAGCCGAGATGTGGAGCACTGCTATGAGACTGAGGATTTGGCACTAAACCAGATGGAACCTGATTCTCTTTGCTCTCTACGCTCTGAGAAATATTATTGATAGAAGATGTGTTGCGAAACTTGAAACCAGGTGGATAACCGTGTTTTTTATGGCAAGTATCAACAGTGTGACGTGGTTTACCACAATAAGTACAATGTTTATTATTTCGATCAGTATTCTGAGGCTTAGACGGTTGATTAGTCTTAGTAAGTAGCACAGTAGAATCAGCAATAGGCTGTACAAATCCAATTTCCCTTTCTTGTTGCAAGACAAGGGAAAACACACAATTTATAGATGGTAAAGGATCTATAATCATAATCTGAGACTTACAACTGAATACCTATCATTAAGGCCTTTCAGAAAACGAATCACATAGTCTTGTTGTTCATATTGATGAATTTTATCAAAGGCACCATAGGCACAACGAATGTCCAACCACATACAGGAGGAGGATGAAGATTGACTAATTCATCCCAAGTACTTTTGAGTTTAGTGTAACACTCACTCACGGTAAGGTCGCCTTGTCTGAAAGAATGCAACTCATCTTGCAGATCGGCAATTCTGAAAATGTCACTCTGAGAAAACCGACTCCGAAGATCCTCCCAAATATTTGTTGCTCAATCAATCCAAAGAATACCATGAGCTATTGTAGGTGAAATAGATCGCGTGAGCCATGCCACCACCATCATATTACAATGCTCCCATATCGGAAATAGGGGATCAGCTTTCGGAGGGGTCAAAATCGTGCCATCGACGAAATGGAACTTATTCTTCGATTGCAGTGCCATCTTCATAGCTCTGGACTAGGTGTGATAGTTCGATCCAGTCAAGACCGGCGAGATGAGCTCAAGTGACGGATTTTCATTAGGGTGAATATAAAAGGGATTTGACGGATTCTGAAATTGCATCCGAGAAGGAAGACGAAGAGGAATCAAAACCTGCCATAATTGAGATTTGAATCAGCAATAAGACGCTAATCCTCTCTAATATCATAACACAGAAGCTGCAAATCAAGCTTCTAGACACAGAACAGGTTGAAGTCTCGAGGAAGAAGAAGAAGAGAAATGGAAAGAGAGAGAGAGAGAAATGAAAATGTGAAACTGGAGAAAAGAATTACTTCCTCCGGTCCTAAATATAGAATAAAGTTTCGGTACATTGTATTGTTCAATACGTGTCCATATATAAGATTGAATATATAAAATATAGCTGGCATGTTGTTAAGCAAATGCAATATCTATTCTAAAACCGTATTTACAAGTTTATCAGAAATGTCTGTTAGAGATGTTGTGTCTTGGAGTTCAATGATTGCTTCATTTATCGCCTGGTAAGTTGCTGAACCTTTCATTTCCTTAAATTATATAATTTTTTGGAATGAATAAATAGTTTGCAAAATACATATGTGCATATCTTGTGGTTCGGTTGGGGGATGCCTAGAAGTAATAAGCGTATGTTTTTAGTCATTCGGCAGTCCGCTTGCTGACAGCATTCTGTTAAGATAAATTTTTCATAGGGTGTTAAATTTCTTTCTTTTGGATAACTTAAGTTTAAGCTTGTTCGCATATTATTTTTCTTTATCATCTCTCTGCTTGGCTTTTTCAAAGTCCTTAGCAGTTCAGGTGGTGTTTTTTCTTTTATTGGTCAAATATGAAATAACTTAGTCTCAGGTGGTGTTTATTAAAGATTGAACAGCCTAATAACATTTGTCTGTGACGGAAGGTATCGGCCTAATATTTATGTTAGCTTAGGCCTTAATGGTTTCTGAGGACATGGTTGCTTCCTGGAAATTTGGGTAACGATGGTTAATGGAAATTTGAGAAAGCTACAATGTGGCTTCCTTGGCCTAGCTTATCTTTCAGTATCTTATGCTTACTTTTATTATACAGCCAACATAGCTAAAATACGATAATGGAGATTGGTATCATTTGCCTATGACCTAGTATCCAGCGGCACATAACATTAGTTTCCACTGAAAAGAAGGAAAGATGGATGTTTATATGTTATAATCAGCATAGTTTGATTTTAATTTGTGCAGTGAATGCCCTTTTATTGGGATAACAAAGCTTGACCACTCATCCTGATACAGAATTGATATTCTGTATGTAACATCTCAAATTTTTATATATTTTAAAATTTAAATAATTGATATATAAATTTAACGATGAAAGGATTTAAGAATTTATGAGATTAGAAAATCAAAATAGATTTACGAGAGTAGAAGAAATCGTTAAGTAAATAAATATATGAATAAGAAAAATAAATTAGTTTCCACTTAAAAGATCTTAATTATCTAGATATTACACGAGATGTTTGTTGTTTAAATTTGGTCTTTTAGATTTTTATAAGAATCTTTAAAAAAAATTATAAGAAAGATTGCCAAGAAGTATTTAAAGATTTATAAGTTTAGATACATAATATTTATTCGGTAATAATAATAATAATAAATATGTAAATAAATAAATAGATAGAAATAAATTAAAATGAAATAGTATATATATAGATAGATAAAAAACTAACATTTCGAAAGATGGTTAAAAAGAAACGAAAAAACGGCTTGCCCAATGCTAATGGGCCGCGGTCCATTAGCTTCCCAGAACGTGCCACCTATATACTAGATTTATTTTTGGTAATCAGCGTCGGTTGTAAGTTGTAACTCAACTTCTAGATTTATTGAAGCACTCAAATTTACTCATATTCCTATAAATATTTTCATAAATATTTCTCAAATTATAACTCTTTTCATAAATACTTTTCAAATATAAAGAATTTAGAACTTAGAGTAAGATCAAGTTATGAGTTTAGAGATAAATTAGTAATTGCATCTTATCACTTTAGAATTTTTATAGTTGAGGAAATTTAGAGCTAATCTAACCTAATGTTTGTCAATTTAACTGTAAACTTTCACATGAGCACTATGAGATAAAATCCTAAGATAGAGTTAAGAGCCTGAGAGTAAAAATTAGAAACTCAAATTTTGTTTATAGCGTATCTAGTAATAAAGAGATACTCCCTCCTATCTTATTCATAAGCAACTTTTTCTTTGATTGCGTAAAATAAACTGGTAGTTAAAAGCAATAAGTGTGTAAAAAATGTCATATTTTTTTTCCATATTTGCCTCTATTTATGAAAAGAGTATATGAAAGAGAATAGATAAAAAGTATGAGAGATAATGAATATAAGATATGAGAGAGAATGAGCATTTAATAATGATAAAATAGGAAAAAAAAGCTTACATTTTCAGACAAAAAATAAAAGTTGCTTATAAAATGGACCAATCCTATGAGAGAGAAAGTTGCTTATAAATAAGACCGAAGGGAGTAACATTTATCATTAAATTGTAGATTAAACCTTAAATTGGGCATTCTTGAGCACGAGGTTGTATTTGAGACTCATTTTGGTAACTGCGGGGACAAGTAATTAGCTTTCCTATCTATTATGCATGCTAGCATGCGTTCGTGAGTATTTTTAAAGTTTTTAATATAAATGATTTTTTTTAATAATAATGTGATACGAGTTGAATTATAATGGGTGTGTTTGGAATAGTGGTGGGAAAAGTGGCTTATTTTTACTTTGACTTATAGAATCTTAAGATTAGAAAAAAAATAAGATTGGGTAAAATGATTAATGTTTGGATTGTTGATTGTATAAGTGCTTTTAAGAAAGTGAAAATGTGTTTGGTTTGGCTTTTGCATAAGTGACTTTTGTGATATTTAAGAAAATTTTTTTTAAAAATTATGTAAAGTGAAAAAATTAAATTAAAAAATTTGGCAATGGTCAAATATATAATAAAATTACAATAAAAATGCGGATAAATTAGGAATTATACAAACTTAAAGTTTTTTTATAAAATAAAATATAATAGAACTAATCAAATCAAAGGTCTCATACAATCTGGTCGAAGCTATACTTACACATTTTTGTAATATTTCAAACCTATTTTTCCATACTCCAAAAGTCCTTTCTATTGTGCACCTCAAACTTAAATTTTATAAATTATATCAAATTCTAATTTAAATATTAAATCCTAACTCATATTTTCACATAGCTTAAAATCTAAAAAAATAAACTGATGAAAACCTCAATAATACCTCCAATAATCCAAATAAATTATTTAAACTAAATTTAATCGGTAAAAACACCATGTAGAAACTAATTTATCACATGTTTATAAAAGAAATTGATTATAAAATCATAAAACAACTAAATAATAAATCTAAACTGATTAAAATTAATTATTAATTATTTTCTACATTTCTACAGTCATATATTGACAAAACTCAAAACTTGTCTAAACTCTTATCCCAAAGTATTCTCTAACCAGTAGAAGATTATTATCTAAAGAAAGAGAAAATTATTTAGAACATTTTTCATAAAGAAATTTTGTGATTAGAAGTGATTTTGAGTATTTTACTAATTCCTAAAGATATGAAAATACTCCTATCAATATTATTATTATATATACACATATAAGCCACAAAACAGAAGCAATCGCATAAATAAGCTCCAATTTCCTGCTTATATTAATCGCACGATTTCCCTCATTTTTATTGCCACCTAATCATTGATCCAAACATGATAATTTGGACCAAACGCTTACTTTACGCGATTGGACTAATAAATCGCATAGATGGATCTTAAATCGTTGAACCAAACACACTAAATATGTTTTACTAAACCGATAGCCTTGTGGGACTTTGTATATTATGTCAACATTATTTGACTGGTTTATTTGCCATGATGATCGCTTCAAAAATATGTTTTGGAGTTGTATGATAGTAAATGCTTGTTATATATATGATTGTAAGTTGGGGAAAGGTCAGGATGGAATTGAAGTATATATATTATTTTACCACATGGTGAGCTGTCATTTGGAGCACTTAGGTTGGCTGAGTTGTGCCCACTTGTTCTCGGAGAGCTACGAGCTACGACACCCCACTTGTTCTGTGTAATGGTTACTATGTCCTATCAGTTATGTGAGAGACCACACTCCACTTGTTCTATAAGGAGTTGCGGCATCCTACGAGTTCTATGAGGGGAACCCACGATCCGATTATATGCAATGTGGTCTTTAGCTGGTCCACATTACACAATTGGTGAGCTTGTTGAGCAACTAGTGATATTGGTATAACTTAGCCCATGGGTTCAGTCAGTGGAAATAAGACGATTCGATTGGATTGATGGGAGAGTTTGAGTACTATGATTATGTTTGTGTGATATACCGGTTGTTTTCCATAATTATAATTATATATATTTGTGTATTGTTTGTTATGTAACTATTCCCCCTGGCTCCTCGCAGGCATGTTAGTGTGTGGTAGGTAGGACAGTTGGTTACTGAGTAGGGGTGGAAACAGGCCAGGCTAGGCCATGCTTGTGCCTTAACAGGTCAAGCCTGTTAAGGTACAAGATGGCCTGAGCCTGACCTGTGACCTGTTGGAGGCTTTTTATTAGGCCTAAGCCTGGCCTGTACACAGGCCTGACCTGGCTTGTGGCCTGTTAAGGAGGCTTTGATTTGTAAAAGATCCTAAACAGGCCAAAGAAGCTGACATCCTAAACAGGCCGAAAACAGGCCTAGTTACAATTTTTTTTTTGTTTATATAAAGGACACCATACAATCAAAACTAGCATACAAGGGTTCCTTACAGAGTTACAACAGCCATTTTTTTTGGGATAAAGGACGCCATACAATCAAAAACTAGCATAGAAGGGTTTCTTATAGAGTTACAGCCGCCATGTCATCCAACAACCAACATACATACATCATAAAATATGAAATAAAATACAAAAACTTAATTTTCATTACAAGTTCACCAATTTTCAAATGTAAAGCTAATGATTCTTCTCACCTTCACATCAAATCTTCAAAATAATTTCTTCTTCTCCTTCAAAGACCTTGAAAAAAATTAATGAAATATATAGTATTAGCGCATAATAGTAAAACCAAGATAGTTCTGAATCTTTTCTTATCCAACTTTCCAAGTACAGTCCTTCGCACATATATAGTAATAGCCAATATAACTGAGTTCAAGACCTAATTCAAAGACATATGTCAACTGCATAAACTGGGTTTGGGCTTGGTCTTACATATTGAAACCTGGTTCAATTACAAGCAGAATCTTAACTAAGGAACAAAAAAAACTAACTATATTTTAACAGAAATGATCCTTACCAAGGAAGATCATCAATAATCAATATATTGGCAAAAAAACTAAGGAAGGCGATAAATCAATTATGATGTATACCCCCATAAAACAGTTACAAGCATATCGGTCATTTCAACTGGAGGCCTGTTACCAACCATCACTGCCTCAGCTTTTTTAACTTACAATATAAAGTTATTTGGCAAACAAAGTTGCTCTGCATAGATAGTGAAGATTGTCAAGATTTCAATAGCCAGAGGTAAGCCTTTGTGTAGGTTTTAAGTACAAGCCAACGAAAGACATTGAGAAGAAAGAAAAAATTGGGCTTTTGCAGTTAGGTTCCTGGTTTGTGCATTCTAATTTTCTTCCTTCCCAGGACATATCTCAAAACACTTGCTTTGGCAACCTTCATGAGATCTAGACAATAGGTCAATACAAGAGATGCTAATCTATAGGAATTTAATCACCCATGCATTATATTTCATTCTATATATCAAATAGTGCATTTTCCCCTTTTTCTAAGGAAACTACCTCCTGGCATGATACTGCTTTGCATCATAAACGAATATGCATCAAACCCATATAGGACCAGATCAATAAGCAGCAAAGTCTAGAATAAAAATAAGATTTACCTGCCGGTTTAGATCATCCCAGAACAAACCAATTGCAGAAGGAAAAAGATAATAATGATTTTCCAAACAGTATTGTTAAGGTCATATAAAGTATAAACAGAAGATTATCACTGACCACACAAAACCATCCTTGTCCACACCCTTTAACAACACCATTCGTGATGAGCTGCAGCCATTTAAAGTAAAGTCATATGGAATTAAGTTCAGTTAAGCAACATATTAACTATGCATATGTATATTCATAATTCCAGAGCATATGGTGAAGATATTCACAATCTAAATTCCAGAGGATATTCACAATCTAAATTCCAAAACAAAAACCAAAAACGCCAAAAACAGAAATTCGTAATAAAAAATTACAGGAACAATCTAAATTCCAAAAACATCAAAAACAATCTAAATTGCAGGACATACATATATTCGACGGTGGACTGAGAGTGAGAGACGACGGAGAGAGGACCGATCTTCGATGGTGGACTGAGAGTGAGAGACGATGGAGAGAAGACCGATCTTCGACTGGAAGGACAGATCTTTGATGGCTGGGAGAAGACGAAGAAAGGAGCTATGGGACGGCAGTCGGACTGATGGCCGACGAGGGATGCGACTTGCGGTGCGGTCACTCACAGTTAAGCGATGGGATAATGGGAGTCGAGAGACACTGGTTGCTGGATGCAATTTCGAAACTGAGAATGAGGAATTGAGGATTAGGGTTAGGCTTGGGGAATTAGGAAATGGGTGTGGCAAAATCGCAATTATGCATTACCTCCATTTTTTTTTTTTTTAAATAAAACCTTAACAGGCTCAGGCCGGCTTGACAGGCCTAACAGGTGTGTCAACAAGTCTTGGCCTAGCCTGTTAAACTAAACAGGCTTTCAGAACGGCCTTGGCCTGGCCTTTTAGCCTGACAGGCTAGACCGCAGGCCCCTGTCAGGCGGCCTGGCCTATTTCCACCCCTATTACTGATACAGTAGTCTCATCCTTGGACTTTAACATTATTTTAGGTAAGAGCTCTGGAAGAGGGATGTCAAGGAAAACTCTGGAGTAGTGAAGCTACGTCAGCAATACATAGCACCTCCACCTTTACAAGTTATATGTTGATTTCTGCATATTGCCACAGTAGGACATGATTGCATCTTTTTTAGCTGTTTCAATTAATCATTCGCTTGTGGGATCGCATGTGGTTTATTTATGATAAATTTATTACGAGTATTTTGAGTTTATTTGAGTAACCAATTTTCAATTGATTTATTTTAATTGATTAGTATTTTGATTAATCGATCAGTAATATAAGGTCATTTTTATAAATATGTTAGTGTATTACATGGTTGCTTGGGTTGTCTCTCTACCGTAGTTAGTTTTCAAAAGAAATTCCTTGAAAATAATTTTGAAATCATTAATTTATCGGTAGTTTTTGGAAGGACGTTACACTGTATGAAAGAGAAAGAGGGAAAGAGAGAATAGACGAGAGAGTAGAGAAGAAGCAGAGGGTTTAGAGAAAGAGGAAGGCAAAGAAATAGAGGGACCTGAGAGGCAAGAGAATTCAGAAAACACTGTTATTCCATTTCAATCACAATCTAATTCACAATAGCGATTAAGCCTTTATTTATAGGTTAAAGTGACTTAATGACCAAGCTAATCCTACACTAACTAACGGCTATATATATTCCCTAACAAACTAACCCACTCTTAACTTATTATTACATTTATATATCAGATCCACTCTAGATCTTACTTAGCATTACATAAACTATATAGCAGCCATTATAATTGGTTACTACATTTTTTTAATAACTATTGGTTACTACATTTTAATTAATAGGGAACTCATGAATCTCATCCATCCAAGGATTCTTCTCGTTTGAAGGATTAACTGTCCTTAAGGCACGCCACACAGCACTGTTACACTTAAGCCCAGAACCTAAACCAATTTGCCAGACCCTATCACCCTTGTTGATCCTCCCTTTAGCTTCACTATACGCCAATTCATACCACAAAGAACTGCTAGAAGTGTTCCCAAATCTGTACAGTGTCATCCTTGATGGCTCCATTTGCCAATCACTGAGCTTCAGGTTTTTCTTCATTGTATCCAAAACCGCTCTTCCTCCGGCATGAATACAAAAGTGCTCAAAAGCAAGCGTTAAGTCCAGCCTGTAAGGCTTGACCTTCATTTTGAGAAATTTTCTAGCAACCAAAATAGCAAAGCACTTGAGTTTCTGTGACATGGGGAGGACCAAAGGGACAAGGATGGTGACGTTGGCTTTGAGTGCTTCTCCTGCAATAGCCATGAGGTCTTTGGCGAGAGAGACGCCAATGTTTTTGTTATCATCTTCTTGTTGGAAGACGCAGCTGTATGATTCGTCGTCTGCACCTTTGTGTGTACGCACTGTGTGCAGAAGTTGGTACTTGGAACGGCGGCGATCAGAAGAATTGTTGGATAGCAAAATTGCGGCTCCACCCATTCGGAAGAGGCAATTCGTGACAAGCATTGAGTTGTTATTGCCAGTGTACCAATTCAAAGTCATGTTCTCTGTACTTACCACTAGCGCATAGCTGTTTGGATTCACCTACATATACATGCATAAATATATGTCCAAAATTAGTTGCACTGTCTTAATGCAATTAGGTAATGGGGGGGGGGGTGTTCCCATTTTGTACTACTGTATTTTGATATATAATTGTCGAAATTTTGTTATTGTTGGGCTCACTATTTAATTATGCATGTAGGTGAAGAAGAAATGAACAACAAACCTGCAAGAGCTGTTTGGCAAGGTCTACAGAAATAGGCCCAGCACTACATCCCATACCTCCAAGGTTATAGCTTTTGATATTCCCTCTCAGCTTGTAATGATTGACGATCATGGAGGACAAAGACGGCGTCGGATTGAACAAGCTACAATTCACGACCAAGATCCCAATATCCTTGACCCTCACACCAGTTTTCTCCAAAAGCTCATCAATGGCTCCGAACATCACCTCCTCGGCTTCCTTCCTCGCTTCAGCCATACATGGATTGGGTGGCACCCTTAAAACTGCAGGTGGGAGGTGTGTCTTCTGTCCCAAACCAGACCTTTCTAAAATATTCTGCTGAAACATCAATTTCTCCTCTGTGAAGGATTCTATTTGCCTGGAGATCTCCATGAACCTCTCCTTTGAGCACATGAGAGCTGAGTCCGGCTTGTAACACGCAAAATCCACCAAGTAGACACCAAGTGGGCGGCTCTTGAAGTAAATGGTGGCCAAGAATACGGAAAGACATGAACACAGAGTGACTTGGATGAAAGTGAAATTGTGGAGGAAGTCTTCAGTTGAGAAGGCTGGCAGATAAGTGAAAACAGAAACCAGAAGTGGTATAATAAAGAGGTACATAGCGTTGGAGATTAAGTATCCAGATTCTGCCTTTTGATTCTTCTGATCCAACATTAATATGGCATGATGTCTTGGAATGTTAGAGATCAATCAGAAAGTAAAAATAACTAAACTTTTTTGAAAAGAAAACTCGATGATGAATTCTGGACTGAAGACAACGTGTGTGTGGAAACGTAAGACTTATATGGGATGCAAACACATGCATGCTCATGTAAGTGCCTTTAATAAAGAATTGGAAGCACGCACGTGCGTGCATGAGTGTACAACTACCCGGCCAAACCAAGTTTTTATTGTCGTTCGGGGCAAATAATTTAATTTAATTCCCAACCAAGTCCCAATATATTTTTTTTTTATGCAAGACAAAATGATATCCCCGTTACTTAATTAAAGACTTATTTATCTAATTAGATTAGATTAAAGAAGTTGGTTAAGTTAGTTAGTATGTCATATACTCCCTCCTATCTTATTTGCAAACAACATTTCCCTTAATTGCGCAAAACGAATTGGTGACTAAACGCAAAAAATGTGTCAAAAATACCATATTTTTTTCATATATATATATGCCCCTATATATGAAAAGAATATAGGAGAGATGATGGATAAAAAGTATGAGAGATAATGAGTATAATATATGAGAAAGAATGAGTATCTAATAAGGATAAAATAAGAAAAAGGAGTTTACATTTTTAGACAAAAAATGAAAGTTGTTTATAAAAAGAATCAGCTCTATGAGAGAGAAAGTTGCTTACAAATAGGATCGGAGGGAGTATTTTCTAAGACACTCTAATTATCTTCATTAATTCCTTCATTCTTTCTCGTCCTTGATTATTGTTGAGGGAACATCAATAGAGGTAAATTAGGAAAAGATTGACAAATATAAGAAATATGTTTTATATTTAGTATCAAAATTAACGGGAGAGGGGCTTCTCCACTTCCCTTGCATCCACTTCTTTATATTCACTGTTAGATCAAACTCTGAACGGTTGATATTTGATATCTTATAAAAAGTAAAAAAAAAATTGAATATTTTAATAAAATATAAACATATGAACTATTTATATCAAATTTTACTAATTTAAATTTATTTATATACATTTTATGTTATCTAATATTCTAATAATATTTATTTGGGGAAAATAAAGAAGTGGAGAGAAGTGGATAGTAAAGAAAATGAAGAAGTTCTTGCTCCAAGATAAACTCCCCAAATATATCTTATATAAAGTTTGAAGGAAGCAATTCTATGCATTGCAAACAACCCAGTATACAAAGCCCCCACCATGTAATTAAGGTCTAGTCATTTAAAAGGAATTGATGTATGCAATCTTACATCGACAAATAAAGTGGCTATTTTCAGGATTTGAACTTTAACCCTTAAACCACATAAAGGCAACCTTACCATTGTGCTCCAATACTCAGCTCTATGTGGCATGAAATTACAAATCAGGAGTTATATATAGGGAAATAGCAGTATGGTCCCAAGGAATAGAAAAAATGTCAAAAAAGTCTCAGGATATGATTTTCTATCTAAAAATTCCCAAAGAAGATTTGAATTGTGGAATTACATGTCTGCCTCTATTGTCAATATGATAAATAAACTTGTCAACAGTAACACTATGACTTATTAATATAGCACATACACTTGTTGATAGTGACACATACACTAATTGACGGTAATGCTATAACTTGTCAATATTACATATGCACTTGTTAATAGATGGATTTGTCAATGGTAACACTATGATTTATCAATGAGGGCAAATATATGATTTCACAATTCGAATTTATATCACTTATGTTTCTTGGGAGTTTTAAGATTGTGAATCATATAAGGTGACTTTTTTAATAGGTTCTTATATGTTTCTTGAGGCTATACTGCGATTTTCCCTTTTATATATATGCCTCCATGCGCGCGCGCAAGTATATGTACTACATATAGTGTGTTTTGTTGACCGACACGCAAACTCCTCGTACAAATTGAAATGATAAACAACCCAATCTGTTGCATCTCATGTTTAATATATTTCTTTAAGCAACAAAACGAGGAACAGGTGGCTTAGCTATGATCATCACACAAAGTTTAACCAAAATTCAAACCCAAGAGATGCCTAATTCTATTAGTTTAGAGCTAAGCATGAGTAGGCTATTGTAAATAAACAACCATTTTCAAGCATGCTTATATAACAATTACAAAAACTCTAACAGAATAGCGGTTGAGTAACATGTGCGATAAAGAAACCATTAGCTTTTAGATAACTACATACAATAAGCCAACTCAATTTGCCAGCCTGATACACTAAGTTATAACGAGCCGAGCAACCGTAATCAAAATCAAAATTATAGCAAATGAAATGAAACTACCCACGTGTATGAGTTGCTAATTCCCACGTCATATCTGGCTTCATAATTAATTAAAGGTTAAGGTGCAATTTTACTCTAATAGTAATCACTTATGAGTAGTAGGTATTCGAAAGTTTTCTAAAGAGCAATTTTGCCCAAAAAATAACCAAAATGTAATAATTTTGCCCGTTATCGTTAAAACTATTAACAATTAACATCAATTTTTAAACAGTTAATTAACATTATATTTTTAAAGTTTAGGTCAAATGTGCTCTTTTTTTTATCACTTCTGTAGCGGAATTGCTCTTCGAAAAACTTTTAGATACCCAATGCTAACTCTTGAGTAGTTATTTCAAGGGCGAATTTGCACCCCAACCCATAATTTATTGACCAGATTAATCCCAGGAGAGCCCCACCACTTTCACTTTATCACACATATATGGCCTTAATTACATGTCCATATTAAAATGAATGTTATAATATCATATTCTTATGCGTGTCAGAGGACTAGTGATGAGTAAATTAGTCCTTAAACTTGTGCAAAAATAAATATCCACTCTTTGCTTATACAGTACTAGCATATACTCCATATATAATGTCATTGTACCATTGATAGCTAGCTATAGTAGTGGGAAAATGGGCTGGCCCGCGGGTTGCGGGCCAGCCCACGCGGGCCGCAGGTTGTGGCGGGGTGGCTGCACCAGCCCGCCAATTTTTTTTTTCTTTTTTAATTTTTACTCTTTTTTTCTTTCACCCGCTCATATCACACTTCTTTTCTTTTATACATTTGTGTTAAGAAATCAATTTCATTCTTACTTTCCTTTTTTTATCTATTTACATCACAAAACTATATAAATACATCTCTTTGTAATTTAATAATAGTATAATAAATAAATATAATATGAAAATAAGTGTCAAATAAAAAGTATGAGGAATTAATTAAACACATCATCAAAGAAAATGAGATAAGGGACCAAGGATATTTGAGAAAAAAATATAAAAAAATAAGCGGGCCAGCCCGCGGGCTAAACGTGGCGACTCGAACCCGTTTAGCCCGCCAGCCCCGCCTGAATTACCAGCTCTATCTAGCTAGTTTATTCTTCTACCATCTTTAGAGTCCGTTTGGTTCAACGGCAAACTTGTAATGGTAATCATGATTGAATTACAAAGATAAGAGTGTTTAGGTGCTCTTTAATATAATAATAGGATTTACCATGGTAATGATGATTATCAAAAAATTGGTAATCCTCATTCATACATCTCTTCCTATAAATGCTCATTACCACCCAATTGCATGATTTAAAAAGTCCAATTTACCATTTAGTTTCATTTGTCTTTATTGTACTTGTTTCATTTCACCTGTTACACCATGCCATAATCGCTGCCGCCTCCACCTCCCCCTGCCACCGCCTCTGCCTTCACCATTGTGGTCGTCGTTCCTTCTCCTCCACTGTTTTTGTTGCCACCCCATGCCACCCACCGTTGTCACATCCATCATTGTGGTCGACGACACTACCTCCTCCTCCTCCTCCGGCGCCGTCGCCGCCACCCTACCATTGTCTCTGTCGCCACTACCTCCTCCTCCTCTACCATCATTGTCTCCACCCTTACCGCCGCCACTATCTCCTTGTCCGCCGCCGCCACCTCCATTGTTGTTAGTGTCGCCACCCCCGCTGGCGTCACCACCTCCACCTCTATTGCCTTCACTGTCTTCACTACATCGTCATTCACTGCCCCCGCCGCCACCACCTCCACTGTTGTCTTTGTCGCCACCATTACCCTCTCCACCTCCACCACCGTCGCCGCCGCCCCTCTTTGCCGCCATCTCCACTGCTGCCGCCACCGCCATTACCTCCTCCTCCACTGTTGTGGCTATTACTACCTACCACCGCCACTGCCACATCATTGTTACTGTCACCTTTACCACCACAACCATCGACATCGGACAATCTTCAGTGAGATAGTGTGACGGTTATTATGAGGCAATGCAATGACTCTTAACTATTTTTTTACAAAGATTATATTAAAGGTAAAATAAACTTTATGTAATATATTAATTTTAAATAATTATTAAAAAAATAAATCATTGCACCTTACTTAAAAATCAAATCGAACATTAGCACTGTAATTAATATTGCATCAAATTGCACTGTACTGCATAATGTAATAAAATCAAACCAAACGGAGCCTTAGAGTCTGCAAATGTAATAATGCTAGGTAAGATAATCTCCTCTACTTCTTTTCTTTTCTTTTATTTTTTCAAAACCCATGAAAACAGCTAGAAAAATAAGGCAGAAAAGTGATCCCAAATTTAATAATTCTTGAGAGATGTGAGATCCCAAAATGGGATTTTCAAAATTCGTGTAAAAAGACATAAATAATGCCCCCATTTTTTTAATAAAAAGTAACAACTCATCGCTGTCGACCAACCACCACCAGCACCATAACCCCGACCAACTCAGCGGATGCTGGTGAGAGGAATTTTTCGACAAAGTGGTGGGGTGAGATTTTATCCTACCACCACTTGCATGCCAAAAATAATAGTGTGCCTCACATTGATCCATCAATGACTATCAATATATATATATATATATATAATGCAAAAAATTATATAAATTAACTTCTTAGCTTTTTATTGTAGCACATTCATAAATTTTGCATTGACATTTGTAACATTTTATAAATTAGTTATTAACAACTATTGTCTGCCAACAAAAGTTAGTTTAGTTGGTAAAAGAGTTGGCGTATAACCATAAGGTTATGAAACATAAGGACTTTGTTGGTGGGTGATTTGCAATCTCGACATTTATGAGTTTCAAGATCCAATTCATCTAAACTTTTTTTGTACAAAAGAACAACTTTTGTCTATCACAACCTTCGAGCCAGTTTTCCTGTTTGGGTTTTTGACTTTTTTTTTTTTCCCGATGCAATTTCTTACGGGATACTTCAACCCTTTAGTGACTTCAGGTGAGTCGAAATTTTGCATTATGCACTACTTGTCAACAAGTGCGTGTGGTGCAACATGCATGTGGTCGCATTACGGTGCCAGTGTTGCTTTCGTTTCGTGCAGTATTATTATTATGACTTGAGTTGCATCTCTGGTTGTTTGTTTGTTTGAGCTCTCATGTTTACATGTTTTACAGTTCTCGTATTTATACTTGTATGGTTTCCCCTTCTGAAGCTACATTTTTGACAAGTTTGTTGCTGCTAGAGCCCCATACGGGTGGATCAATCCATAAAAATAAGGTTATGGGGAAATTTTTTAACGAGAATTTTAAATCTAACTTAAAAAAGAAAAAGTAGATGGCATATATGCTTTCAGAATAAATTTATACTTTAATAAAAATAACGTGGATGATATGTAAACTACTTACTCAACATATTTGATCAATTATGTGATATGACCTGCACAAAATTGCTCCTTTTTTATTTTTGACACTTATAGATAAAATTGCCTTTCAAAAACTTCAAGACATGATTGGCCCCCGAATGGCAACTTCCAATGCAAAATTATCCTAAACCCATAAAAATATCGTTATAACACAATCACCAACGCAATCGGACTGAAATCCTTGCGAACTGTGACTTTATAGCTTGTACTGATTCACTCTTTCCATATTTTCCAACTGCAAGTGAGGGAACTAATTCTTCCGTTCGGATTGTACCGTTTATCGTTCGTTATGTTTCGCCAGGGTATGCCGCCGAATCCAAACCCTCATACAACAATCCAAAACTGTTTCTCATATCCTCCAACTTCGCTCTCTCCTCCTCAAATCCGCCCTCGATCATAATAACGACTTGGTTAGCCTGATTGTCTTATCCGCATGCCAAATAGTATTCGACAAAATACCCATTGTTCCTCCAACTTTTGCTTGGAATTCTATCATCAAAGCATTGGCAAAGAGTTCAACTCCACTTGAATCTGTCAAGCTCTTTTATCAGTTGCCATGTTTTGTTCTTCAACCTGACAAGTTTACGCATCCTTTCGTCCTCATGTTTGTTGCCGCTGCTCATTGGTTCGACATGGTAGGATGGTGCGTTGCTTGGCTTTGAAGGTGGCTTTTGATTCTTGATCGGTACGTAGGCAATACCTTGTTGAAGTTGTACGTTGGCTGTGGCTCAATTGAGCTTGCAGGACAGACGTTTGATGAAGTGTCTGTTAGAGATGTTGTGTCTTGGAGTTCAATGATTGCTGCATATATCGCCTGATAAGTTGCTGAACCTTTCATTTCCTGAAATTATATAATTTGTTGGAATGAATGAATAGTTTGCAAGAATGTGCTTCTTGTGGCTGGGAATGGAGATGTCTAGAAGTACTAAGCATGTTGTATGAGTAATTTATAAGTGAATGTTTTTAGTCATTCGGCAGTCCGCTTGATGACAGCATTCTGTGGATTTTAAACTTTTCTTAGGGTGCTATATTTCTTTCTCTTGGATAGCTTTTGTTTAAGATTGTTTGCTTATTATTTTTCTTTATCATCTCTCTTGGCTTTTTTAGTGTTCGTATTAGTTCAGGTGGTGTTTTTCTTTCAGTCATCAAATAACTTTGTCTTTCAAATGGCCTTGAGTAAGTGAAATTAAGAGGCAGCACTTTGCTGTAATAGAATATAAACACAGAATAATAGAGAATGGAGAAATATGAAAATTATTCTCTTCTGTTTTTCATAACTAGATAGTGTCAGTACTTCACATATTTATAATACAAGATTACAGTATCTAGAATATTCTCTAATATATATCTAGTAGAGATAATCAACTGGCCTTTGATTGTGTGGTATGGGCCTTCGTTGGTGTTGTGCTTTGACTTGTACTAACAGTCTGAGATGTAAATTATCAGCTTAATATTTATGTTAGCTTAGGTTTTATGTTTTCTGAGACATGGTGGTTTCTGGCACTTATCTTTCCATTTCTTATGTTTGTTCTTATAGCATCCTTCCAATTTTCCTACATCAATCTCTTTACGGTATTTATATCAGTGCATATAAAGTGGCTAATCTTAGGTGATTTAGAACTTTTAAATTAAACTTACTCTCTTTTCTTTGCCCCTCCAATCTCTTACTTTGCCACTGGAATCGAAGAGCTTCACCCTAGTAGTGAATCAGGTACGAACTTTATTGCGTTTTCCCTCAGCTGGATACATCAATTAAAAAAAGTACAATTTACACTTGAAAATTTGAATATCCAGCTAGGTTGATTTTTTGACATACAATTTTGAATCGAAGGTTATCCAAGTTAATAGGTGCAAGAAACTGTGTATTGATCTCTCTTCATCGAATGCATCAACTTAGATATGCTTCCTTTGAATCATGGAACATGCACTCATTTCTTTAAAACCTCTTAGTCGCTTCTTTCAATATTTTTAAAGAGACAGTGCTTTAGAGAACTTATCAGTCATTATAATTGAAATTGATATGCATGGTTTAAGTCGGAAACCGGCAATTGATTAGTTATCATGTGAGGGAGGCAGGAAGGGATCCTCGTTCAGTGCTCATCAAGGCGATGAACGCCGTGTGTTCATCACTATTGATGAAAGAGGCCCTTCAAAATCTAATATGGACAATGTAGATTTGAAAATTTTAACCTGCAAAGCCGCATAAAAGAGCAAAATGGCTTCTTTTAAAAATAAAAATAAATTTCATTATTGTCAGCACGGATTAAGTTCATTCGTCCTTAATTATTAAAGCAGTTGTTCATTATTTATTTCTATATACATATGAAAAAGGACTACACATATGAAACGGCCTCTCTAATTGTAAGGGTAAGGCTGCATACATCTATCCCTCCTAAGACCCCACCTGATGGGAGTCTTATGCACTGGACCATCCTTTACACTTGAAAATTCTAACATTTTGTTAGGTTTATTTTGCGACATACAAGTTTGAATTGAAGGTTATCCAAGTTAATAGGTGCAAGAAACTGTGATTGTGTTGATCTCTCTTCATCAGTTGCATCAACTTAGATATGCTTCCTTTGAATCATGGAACACACACTCATTCATTTAAAGAGACAGTGCTTTAGAGAACTGATCAGTCGTTATAATTGAAGTTGATAGGCATGGTTTAAGTTGGAAATTAGCAATTGATTAGTCATTATATGAGGGAGGCAGGGAGGAATCCTCATTTAGTTATCATCATAGTGATGAACACCGTGTGCTCATCACTGTGATGAAATCTGGAGTCTGGCTCATCCAGAATCGAATTTGGGTAGTGGAGATTTAAAATTTTTAACCTGCAAAGCCATATAAAAGAGCAAAATGGCATCTATTTTTGGGGCAAACAAGTAATTAGCTAAATTTGAATATTGAAAATATAAGTTAGAAGCGGGGAAAAAAGAAATTAAAGAAAAGGAGCCCCATTTTGTTTGGGCTTTCCTATCTCTTACCAATGTTGTTGGCAATAATGTCCAGATGAGCCCGTGATTATTAGACGAGAATCATAGATAGCAACTTCATTTATTTTAAATAAGGAATTAAATTTCATTATTGTCAGCAATTAAGTTCATTCAACCTTAATCATTAAAGTTGTTCATAATGGCTTCTTTTTTGGGACCAACAAGTAGTTAGCTAAATTTGAATATTGAAAATATAAGTTAGAAGAGGGGGAAAAAGAAATTAAAGAAAAGGAGCCCCATTTTGTTTGGGCTTTCCTATCTCTTCCCAATGTTGTTGGCAATAATATCCAATATAATGATGGGGATGGGCCCGTGATTACTAGACGAATGTGATAGATACCAACTTCATTTATTTTAAACAATAAAATAAATTTCATTATTGTCAACACTGATCAAGTTCATTCAACCTTAATCATTAAGGGCCTATTTGGTTTAAAGGGAGGGCATGGAATGGGAGGGGATGGATGGGAGGCGATGGAAGGGGAGGATGGAGAATCACCTTATTTGATTTGGTTGGAGGGAGAGAAAGGGAAAGGTTTTTTAATGATCCTTTGTTTGGTTTAAGGGGAGAAGAGAGGGGAGATAATATCTAATTTATCATTTTATCCTTAGACATTAGTTTATATATTTTTCCTTATACAAATGATTTAAATTAATTTACACCTCGATATAAATTATATAATTTATAAAAAAAAAGATGAAGATATAAAATGGAAATAGTTTTCAATTCCCCCCAACTTAATTTCTCATTATATGAATATTTAAGCAATTATCATGTCAAATTAAATAGAAAATTCCTTCTATCGAAAAAAAATGTAGAGGACTTGAAAAAAAATGGTAGAAAGCTAACAATAAGATCCAGACGGGAATGAAACTTGCACCATGAGAATGAGACAACAGTCGAGAGCAATACGGAGTTATATTTTTATTGAAGACTCATAGGATATAACTGAGAATATGAAAAGACTATGGGGGCAAAATAGTCCCAAATTTTGGGCTCCCTCCAAAACCCCCCCAAATTGGAGGGAATCAATTTGAGGGAGTGGGAGGAATTTGGAGCCCCTCCCCTCCTACTTTTCATACCAAACAAGGGGAGGGGGTCATTTTTCATCCCCTCCCCTCCAACCAAACAGGCCCTAAAGGAGTTGCTCATTTGTTTATTTCTTTTTTTTTTGGTAAACAACAGGCAAACAGGGCCTTTGGCCCCCTAACCCGGAATCCCCCCGGTATACGGCGCCTTTTCCTGAGCGGGGGATATTTTTAGGCACACCCCTGTAAGGTGCTTTGCACCAAGGTGGGTTCCCCCTCCCAACAAGTGCTTCTCCCAGATTCAAACTCTCGTTCGCCTGGGGGAGTGTCAGATGCCTTACCACTGCACCCGGCACTTGTTGGTTCATTTGTTTATTTCTATATACATATGAAAAGAACTACACATATTGTTTTCATATACTCGTTATTTCATCACGTGTTTACAGAATTAACTAACTTTTGATACTGTTACAGAGTTGATATTCTGTATGAAAGAAAAAGAGGGAAAGAGAGAATAGAAGAGAGAGTAGAGAAGAAGTAAAGGGTTTAGAGAAAGAGGAAGGTAGAGAAATAGAGGGAACCTAAGGGAAGAAACAGAGAAGCAGAGAGAATTCAGAAAACACAGTTCTTTCATATCACTCACAACCTGGATTACAATAGGGATTAGGTCCTTATTTATAGACTGGAGTGACTTAATAATCAAGCTAATCCTAAACTAACTAACGGTTAAAACTGACGAACCAACTCTAACTAACTTTTAACTTTTTATTACATTTATATATCAGATACACACACATGACTGAACACGAATATGTTAGAACCTATAAAATAGAAGTAGAAACAAGGCCTAGGGGAAGAGAAGGAAGAGAGGAGGGAAGAGGAACTCTAGAACCAGAATCTCTAACCCTAGAGACCAAAGAAGAGAAAAGAGAAGCAGAGGGAGAGACTAGAACCAGAATCTAATTCTAGGAAAAAGAAGGGAGAATTATCTCTATAATAACTTCATTCATTCATCCATACCCTTGACAAAGTTCATAACATGATATTTATAGTTCTGACAACATAACTGAAAGTAACGGCCAACCCCAAAATACATAGAACTGCCAGTAACTAGTAATAATCAACAATAGACACTTGTGACTATTAACATAAGACACGTAATAAAACATAAAACACAAATAATTTCCTAGAATACACTAGAAAAGGTTACTGATTTCCTATCAATACCCTCCCCTAGGAAAAAGCCTCGTCCTCAAGGCGATAAGAAAGAAATGAGGAGGCAGTTTTGCATTTATGACCAGAATTAAATTTATCCCCTCATCTGAAATATAACTCTTTATCTCCATGTAATTGCTGCTTGTCAGTTTCAGAAATTTGTGTAGTGGTAACTGCCCAAATTTGACTAATAACTGACTGTAATAACTACTTCAAAAAAATTGCTTTCTTTTCCCTTAAATTGTAGTTACCGTTAGCAACCCATGAACCTACATTTTCCTTAAAAAATATCCAAAAGAAGGATGTACTTCATTCTTCTTCAATTCTATCATATTGCAACCTGTTACCAGTGGTTGTGATTCTAATGTTTCAAGGCAGTCATCTCAGCATCCAAATTATTTAATTTGGTTATGATTGATGTTAGTTACTGGGATAAAACTCTGGTGGACAAAGGGTTTAAAGAATTATTGGGTGGAGGAGAGTTATGGTAAGATTCTGGGTTGGGGTTTGGAAGAAGGAGATCTTTATCATAACTAGAATTGCATTTGGTAACCTTTGTACCCAACAAGTTCGGAGAGAACTGCTCTGATACCAAAATGTTAGAACCTATAAAATAGAAGTAGAAACAGGGCCTAGGGGGAGAGAAGGAAAAGTAGAGGGAAGAGGAACTCTAGAACCAGAATCTCTAATCCTAGAGACCAAAGAAGATAAAAGAGAAGCAGAGGGAGAGACTAGAACTAGAATCTAGTCCTAGGAAAAAGAAGGGAGAATTATCTCTATAATAACTTCATTCATTCATCCATATCCTTGACAAAGTTCATAACATGATATTTATAGTTCTGACAACATAACTGAAAGTAACGGCCAACCCCAAAATACATAGAACTGTCAGTAACTAGTAATAACCAACAATAGACACTTGTGACTATTAACCTAAGACACGTAATAAAACATAAAACACAAATAACTTCCAAGAATACACTAGAAAATGTCACTGGTTTCCTATCAATACCCTCCCCTAGGAAAGAGCCTCGTCCTCAAGGCGATAAGGAAGAAATAAGGAGGTAGTTTTGCATTTATAACCAGAATTAAATTTATCCCCCCATGTGAAACATAACTCTTTATCTCCATGTAATTGCTACTTGTCAGTTTCAAAAATTTGTGTAGTGGTAACTGTCCAAATTTGACTAATAACTGACTATAATAACTACTTCAGAAAAATTGCTCTCTTTTCCCTTAAATTCTAGTTGCTGTCAGTAACACATGACGCTGCATTTTCCTTAAAAAATGTCCAGAAGAAGGCTGTACTACATTCTTCTTCAATTCTATCATATTGCTCCCTATTACCAGTGGTTGATGATTCAAATGTTTCAAGGCAGTCATCTCAGCATCCAAATTATTTAATTTGGTTATGATTGTTGTTAGTTACTGGGATAAAAGTATGGTGGAAAAAGGGTTTGAAGAATTATTGGGTGGAGGAGAGTTATGGTAAGATTCTGGAACCATAACTCTATTTAAGGAAAATGCAGCGTCATGTGTTACTGACAGCAACTAGAATTTAAGGGAAAATAGAGCAATTTTTCTGAAGCAGTTATTATAGTCAGTTATTAGTCAAATTTGGACATTTACCACTACACAAATTTCACTGACAAGCAGCAATTACATGGAGATAAAGAGTTATGTTTCACATGAGGGGATAAATTTAATTCTAGTTATAAATGCAAAACTGCCTCCTTATTTTCTCTCTTTTCTCTTCTTTGGTCTCTAGGGTTAGAGATTCTGGTTCTAAAGTTCCTCTTCCCTCTACTCTTCCTTCTCTTCCCCTAGGCCCTGTTTCTACTTCTATTTTATAGGTTATAACATTTTGGTATCAGAGCAGTTCTCTCTGAAGCAGTTATTATAGTCAGTTATTAGTCAAATTTGGACAGTTACCACTACACAAATTTCTGAAACTGACAAGCAGCAATTACATGGAGATAAAGACTTATGTTTCACATGGAGGGGAAAATTTAATTCTGGTTATAAATGCAAAACCGCCTCCTTATTTCTTCTCTTTTCTCTTCTTTGGTCTCTAGGGTTAGAGATTCTGGTTCTAAAGTTCCTCTTCCCTCTACTCTTCCTTCTCTTCCCCTAGGCCCTGTTTCTACTTCTATTTTATAGGTTCTAACATTTTGGTATCAGAGCAATTCTCTCTGAAGCAGTTATTATAGTCAGTTATTAGTCAAATTTGGACAGTTACCACTACACAAATTTCTGAAACTGACAAGCAGCAATTACATGGAGATAAAGAGTTATGTTTCACATGAGGGGATAAATTTAATTCTGGTTATAAATGCAAAACTGCCTCCTTATTTCTTCTCTTTTCTCTTCTTTGGTCTCTAGGGTTAGAGATTTTGGTTCTAAAGTTCCTCTTCCCTCTACTCCTCCTTCTCTTCCCCTAGGCCCTGTTTCTACTTCTATTTTATAGGTTCTAACATTTTGGTATCAGAGCAGTTCTCTCTGAAGCAGTTATTATAGTCAGTTATTAGTCAAATTTGGACAGTTACCACTACACAAATTTCTGAAACTGACAAGCAGCAATTACATGGAGATAAAGAGTTATGTTTCACATGAGGGGATAAATTTAATTCTGGTTATAAATGCAAAACTGCCTCCTTATTTCTTCTCTTTTCTCTTCTTTGGTCTCTAGGGTTAGAGATTCTAGTTCTAAAGTTTCTCTTCCCTCTACTCTTCCTTCTCTTCCCCTAGGCCCTATTTTTACTTCTATTTTATAGGTTTTAATATTTTGGTATCAGAGCAGTTCTCTCTAAACCTGTTGGGTACATGGGTTACCAAATACAACTCTAGTTATGATAAAGAACTCCTTCTTCCAAAACCCTAGAACCATAATCTAGTTCTAGGAAAAAGAAGGGAGAATTATCTCTATAATAACTTCATTCATTCATCCATATCCTTGACAAAGTTCATAACATGATATTTATAGTTCTAACAACATAACTAAAAGTAACGGCCAACCCAAAATACATAGAACTGCCAGTAACTTGCAATAACCAACAATGGACACTTGTCATTATTAACCTAAGACACGTAATAAAACATAAAACACAAATAAATTCTTAGAATATACTAGAAAAGGTCACTGGTTTCCTATCAATACCCTCCCCTAGGAAAGAGTCTCATCCTCAAGGCGATAAGAAAGAAATAAGGAGGCAGTTTTGCACTTATGACCATAATTAAATTTTTTCCCTCATCTGAAACATAACTCTTTATCTTCATGTAATTGCTGCTTGTCAGATTCAGAAATTTGTGTAGTGGTAACTGCCCAAATTTGACTAATAACTGACTGTAATAACTGCTTCAGAAAAATTGCTTTCTTTTCCCTTAAATTGTAGTTGCTGTCAGCAACACATGACCCTGTATTTTCCTTAAAAAACGTCCAGAAGAAGCCTGTACTTCAATCTTCGTCAATTCTATCATATTGCTCCCTGATACCAGTGGTTGATGATTCAAGTGTTTCAAGGCAGTCATCTCAGTATCCAAATTATTTAATTTGGTTATGATTGCTGTTAGTTACTGGGATAAAAGTCTGGTCGACAAAGGGTTTGAAGAATTATTGGGTGGAGGTGAGTTATGGTAAGATTCTGGGTTCGGGTTTGGAAGAAAGAGATCTTTATTATAACTAGAATTGCATTTGGTAACCCTTGTACACAATAGGTTCGGAGAGAACTGCTCTGATACCAAGATGTTAGAACCTATAAAATAGAAGTAGAAACAGGGCCTAGGGGAAGAGAAGGAAAAGTAGAGGGAAGAAGAACTCTAGAACCAGAATCTCTAATCCTAGAGACCAAAGAAGATAAAGAGAAGCAGAGGGAGGGACTAGAACCAGAATCTAGTCCTAGGAAAAAGAAGGGAGAATTATCTCTATAATAACTTCATTCATTCATCCATATCCTTGACAAAGTTTATAACATGATATTTATAATTCTGACAACATAACTGAAAGTAACGGCCAACCCCAAAATACATAGAATTGCCAATAACTAGTAATAACCAATAATAGACACTTGTGACTATTAACATAAGACACGTAATAAAACATAAAACATAAATAACTTCCTAGAATACACTAGAAAAGGTCACTGGTTTCCTATCAATACCCTCCCCTAGGAAAGAGCCTCGTCCTCAAGGCGATAAGAAAGAAATGAAGAGGCAGTTTTGCATTTATGACCAGAATTAAATTTTTCCCCTCATCTGAAACATAACTCTTTATCTTCATGTAATTGCTGCTTGTCAGTTTCAGAAATTTGTGTAGTGGTAACTGTCCAAATTTGACTAATAACTGATTGTAACAACTGCTTTGGAAAAATTGCTTTCTTTTCCCTAAAAATGTAGTTGCTGTCAGCAACATATGACGCTACATTTTCCTTAAAAAATGTCCAGAAGATGGTTGTACTACATTCTTCTTCAATTTTATCATATTGCTCCCTGATACCAGTGGTTGATGATTCAAGTGTTTCAGGGCAGTTATCTCAGTATCCAAATTATTTAATTTGGTTATGATTGCTGTTAGTTACTGGGATAAAAGTCTGGTGGACAAAGGGTTTGAAGAATTATTGGGTGGAGGAGAGTTATGGTAAGATTCTGGGTTGGGGTTTTGAAGAAGGAGATCTTTAGCATAACTAGAATTGCATTTGGTAACCCATGTACCCAACAGGTTTGGAGAGAACTGCTCTGATACCAAAATGTTAGAACCTATAAAATAGAAGTAGAAACAGGGCCTAGGGGAAGAGAAGGAAGAGTAGAGGGAAGAGGAACTCTAGAACCAGAATCTCTAACCCTAGAGATCAAAGAAGAGAAAAGAAAAGCAGAGGGAGAGACTAGAACTAGAATCTAGTTATAGAAAAAAGAAGGGAGAATTATCTCTATAATAACTTCATTCATTCATCCATATCCTTGATAAAGTTCATAACATGATATTTATAGTTCTGACAATATAACTGAAAGTAACGGCCAACCTTAAATACATAGAACTGCCAGTAACTTGTAATAACCAACAATAGACACTTGTCACTATTAACCTAGGACACGTAATAAAACATAAAACACAAATAACTTTCTAGAATACACTAGAAAAGGTCATTGGTTTCCTATCAGAATCAGCTACTCTACTTCTTACTTAGCATTACATAAACTATATAGCAGCCATTATAATTGGTTACTACTTTTTTTTTTAATAACTATTTGTTACAACATTTTAATTAATGGGGAACTCCTGAATCTCATTCATCCAAGGATTCTTCTCGTTTGTAGGATTAACTGTCCTTAAGGCACGCCACACAGCACTGTTACACTTAAACCCAGACCCTAAACCAATTTGCCAGACCCTATCACCCTTGTTGATCCTCCCTTTAGCTTCACTATACGCCAATTCATACCACACAGAACTGCTAGAAGTATTCCCAAATCTGTACAGTGTCATCCTTGATGGCTCAATTTGCCAATCACTGAGCTTCAGGTTTTTCTTCGTTGTATCCAAAACCGCTCTTCCTCCAGCATGAATACAAAAGTGCTCAAAAGCAAGCGTGAAGTCCACCCTGTATGGCTTGACCTTCATTTTCAGAAATTTTCTAGCAACCAAAATAGCAAAGCACTTGAGTTTCTGTGACATGGGGAGGATCAAAGGGACAAGGATGGTGATGTTGGCTTTGAGTGCTTCGCCTGCAATAGCTATGAGGTTTTTGGAGAGAGAGACGCCGATGTTTTTGTTATCATCTTCTTGTTGGAAGACGCAGCTGTATGATTCGTCATCTGCTCCTTTGTGTGTACGCACTGTGTGCAGAAGTTGGTACTTGGAACAGCAGCGATCAGAAGAATTGTTGGATAGCAAAATTGCGGCTCCACCCATTCGGAAGAGGCAATTCGTCACAAGCATTGAGTTGTTATTGCCAGTGTACCAATTCAAAGTTATGTTCTCTGTACTTACCACTAGCGCATAACTGTTTGGATTCACCTACATGTAAAGGCATAAATATATGTCCAAAATTAGTTGCACTGTCTTAATGCAATTAGGTAATGGGGCGGTGTTCCCATTTTGTACTACTGTATTTTGATATATAATTGTTGAAATTTTGCTTTTGTTGGCCTAACTATTTTATCATGCGTTGCTAGTGGGTGCTAGGTGAAGAAGAAATGAAAAACAAACCTGCAAGAGCTGTTTGGCAAGGTCAATAGAAATAGGCCCAGCACTACATCCCATACCTCCAAGGTTATAGCTTTTGATATTCCCTCTCAGCTTGTAATGATTGACGACCATGGAGGACAAAGACGGCGTCGGATTGAACAAGCTACAATTCACGACCAAGATCCCAATATCCTTGACCCTCACACCAGTTTTCTCCAAAAGCTCATCAATGGCTCCGAACATCACCTCCTCGGCTTCCTTCCTTGCTTCAGCCATACATGGATTGGGTGGCACCCTTAAAACTGCAGGTGGAAGGTGTGTCTTCTGTCCCAAACCAGACCTTTCTAAAATCTTCTGCTGAAACATCAATTTCTCCTCTGTGAAGGATCCTATTTGCCTGGAGATCGCCATGAACCTCTCCTTTGAGCACATGAGAGCTGAGTCCGGCTTGTAACACGCAAAATCCACCAAGTAGACACCTCGTGGGCGGTTCTTGAAGTAAATGGTGGCCAAGAGTACAGAAAGACATGAACACAAAGTGACTTGGATGAGCGTGAAATTGTGGAGGATGTCTTGAGTTGAGAAGGCTGGCAGATAAGTGCAAACAGAAACCAGAAGTGGTATAATAAAGAGGTGCATAGCGTTGGAGATTAAGTATCCAGATTCTGCGTTTTGCTTCTTCTGATCCAACATTAATGCGCGATGATGCCTTGGAATGTTAGAGGTTAATCAGAAGGTAAAAATAACTAAGCTTGTTTTGAAAAGAAAACTGGATGATGAATTCTGGACTGAAGACAATGTAATATATGTGAAATGAGAATGAACGTTTGTATTGCGAACGCATGCCAAGGTAAATGCTTTTATAAAGGTTTGGAAGCCCGTACGTCCTATATGAGGATACAATTAACCAAGGAACAAAATACCATATGGTACAATAAATCGGTCACGGAACAAGTTTAAAGGTTAATAGATTAATCGGGGTCTAATCGGTGGTTAAACCGATCATATTAAAATATTATACTCCCTCCGGTCCTAATTATAAGATAAAGTTGACTTTTTTAGAGAAATTAAGGAAGTCAATTAAATTATTTTAGAGTATTTATATTTTTATTTTTTTCTCCAAACTAATTAATTTGACTAATAAACGAATATATAATCTAATGATACTAAAAATATAAACACTCTAAATTAATTTAATTGGCTTCCTTAATTTCTCCAAAAAAATCAACTTTGTCTTATAATTAAGACCGGAGGGAGTAATTTATTAGTAACAATATATATTAATATATTTTTAAACTTCTATAGATAAAATTAATTGATTATGTTATATTTGATTACTTGAATCATATCAAATTATTGGCAAAAAAAAAAGAATCATATCAAATTAATTGACTAAAATATTATATATTATATGTCATATGTTAAAAAAAAATTTCATTTATTCTTTTTGTTTTTTAAATTTTCATGATCTTGAAATTAAAATTTGTTCTTATAATTTATTAAAATATTATAGATTGTATATATATCGGTCTAGATCTATGGTTTTCTTTCTTTTTTAGCCTTTTTGTTAAACCAAATTTCTCATTTTTTCAAAAAAAAAAAAGAAAAAAGAGTAAACTGGTTGAACCATTGAAACCACTGGCCCAAACAACTTAATTGTCATTTAGGGCAAATAATTTAATTTTATTCCCAATCAAGTCCCAATTTCTGATTCAGCTTTAAATTAAAGTATGTCATATGTTAAAAAAATTGATCATTTATTACATTAAATACAAATAATAAATATGATATTTATGAACATGACGAATAAGAGAGAATGAGTTTTGTTTTTTGTTTTTATACTTTTTTAACGGGTTTTAGTTTTTGTCCTTATATTTAGTGGGGTTAATGAAGGTGTTAAACTCAAATTCAAATCTTTATGAAAGCATATGAATTAACGTTTTAGATTGAAAAAAACAAATGGAATAAAAAAATCACGTTTTTTTTTTGCCAACAATCACAATTTAAAATTATAAAAACTAACAATGTTATTAACCCATAATTTATTAACCAAATTCATTCTAGGGGCCCCACCACTTTCACCTGATTACGCGTGTAAGGCGGTAAGGCCTTACCTCTCATTGGGTGTTTTTGGATTAGCGATTGGATAAGTGACTTATTTTTATTTAGACTTATGAAATCTTAAAATTGGAAAAAAGTTAGATTGGGTAAAATGATGAGTGTTTGGATTGACAATTGGATAAGTAACTTACGTAAAAGTGAATGATGTTTGGTTTGGCTTTTACATAAGTGGCTTTTATATTATTTAAGAGAAAAAATTGTAAAAATTATGAAAAATGAAAAAATGAAGGGATAATTGTGAAAAAAGTCCTTATTGGTAACTTAATTGTCAAATGGGACCTGAGAAAATATCTACCCACAAAGGGATTTTTTCACAATTTTCTCTAAAATTAACTTTGAAAATTTGGTAACGGTATAATTCTAATAAAATTATATCAAACTCTAATTTAAATTGGTACACTCCAAAAGTCTTTTCTATTGTGCACCTCAAGTTTAAATTTTATAAATTATCATATTTTCACATAGCTCAAAATCTAACAAAATAAACTGATTAAAATCTCAATAATACCTCCAATAATCCAAATAAATTATTTAAACTAAATTCAACCGGTAAAAACACCATATAGAAACTAATTTATGACATGTTTATAAAATAAATTGATTATAAAATCATAAAACAACTAAATAATAAATCTAAATTGATTAAAATTAATTATTAATTATTCTCTACATTTCTACAATTATATATTAACAAAACTCAAAACTTGCCTAAACTCTTATCCCAAAGTATTCTCTAATTAGCAGAAGATTTCTATATAAAGAAAGAGAAAATTATTTAGAACATTTTTCATAAAAGAATTTTTGTGATTAGAAGTGATTTTGAGTACCTCATTAATCCCCAAAGATATAAAAATATTTTTATCAATATTATTTTATATATATTTATACACACACGCGCTCACAAGCTTCAATAAGCTTCATTTTGAGGTTTATTACTTTTTTCAATTTTTGACTTTATTTTACCTCAAATCTCATCACTGAACCAAACACCCATTTTCATTTTTCTATTGTTCAAGCCTATTTTTTCCACTGTTTAAACCCGTTTTCATGGGCAAACGTCAAAACAAACACCACAATGTCTTTTTTTCTTCAAAGCTTTCGGCCTTCCCCATGTGAAGAATATATTCCCTCTGGTCTTAATTATAAGATAAAGTTGACTTTTTTGGAGAAATTAAGGAAGCCAATTAAATTACTTTAGAGTGTTTATATTTTTATTTTTTTCTCCAAAATAATTAATTTGACTAATAAACTAATATATAATCCAAGGATACTAAAAATATAAACACTCTAAAGTAATTTAATTGGTTTTCTTAATTTCTTCAAAAAAGTTAACTTTATCTTATAATTAAGACCGGAGGGAGGAAGTAGCTTTTATTTTTGCAACTCAACGTGGTCGTTTGATCCCTTGCACTGTTCTTCTCCTTCTTCAATTACAGAAATTAATCAAAAAAACTTCATTGAGCCACCCACCTTAAGACCTTCTGTTTTCGGGTTGAGACGATGCAGCAAGAGAATCCCATCAGATTCATCCAAAGATTTATGCATACGAATAGTGTGATATTCCACTTCACAATAGATAATTCCATCAGACTCTATACATAGGAATAGTGTGATATTTATGGCAAAAAAAAAAAGAAAAAGGAATAGGGTGATACAAATTACAAGTGATGATGAGGACATTCTATATATACTTGATGATGGATTTTATATGTGAACTTCCATGAATCATACTCCCTCGTGTTCTTAATATAAGAGTTAGTGATTGTTTGGGATCACGTTTGGGATCTCTAAAAATACTTATTTACGTAAATCAGGACAAAACTCTTTTTATATACTTACATCGTATATTGTAAATCATAATTAAAAAATTATTTTTAAAAGCTCCAATCGCTATTTTAAATAAGTACTTAATTAACTTTTCTTGAAAAGTTAAGGAAACTAAATAAACTTATTAACTATAGTATATATTATACATTATTAGATTATATATAAATTTATAAGTCAAGCAAATTAGTTTGAAAAATAATGATAAATAAATAATTTAATATAACTTAATTATTTAATCTCTCTAAAAAAAATTAATTTGTTCTTATATTAAAAATCGAAAATAATACTTTTTTTTTTTCAATTGCGAAAACTCATATTTGATTATGAATTCAGCAAAGTTAGTTAACAAAGAGGGGTTAACGGTCAGTATTTCCCATCTGTGACTTTTGCCCCATTTTTATAACCACGGGGGCACTTTTGCACCCAAAAAAAAGCATTTGGTGTTTGTTGCACATTTGCTAAAAACTCATGTGCATTTTTGCACCTTAACCCTTCTTTATTTATATATGTTTTTTTTTTTTATAGAAGACAAATTTCATTAATAAAGATAAAACGATTACATTATCATTGGGCTTTCTTACATCAACATGAGAGGAACAAACCGACAAGCCCAATAAGCAAACAAAAGCCTAGAATAAGAAGTAAAAGTAGATACGTAAATAAGAGACCCATAGTTATACAAAGCCACGACCCAACATATAATATGCATCCACCAAAAGCGAAAGTCCCCAATCGTCCGCCATAATCATCGATCTGGACTATGAAAGCAGTATGAAGAAGAAACTTATGGGTGTTGCAGCCACGTCTCCTAGTGGACATAGGCCATCCGAGTGAACCGTCGGGGTTTGGATCTTCCCTTGGGAAGTTGATAGAGGCAAATGGTGTCGTCCATACGCCGTGAACAGAGCTGAAACTATAGAGACAATGTCCAAAAGCTGTGGTGGAGGAAAGGAGAGGTTCCTGATGCATATTCCGGTCTGTGAGATAGCAGTGGCGATACCAAAAAACAAACCAGCGCTAGTGCTGGACGCAGGCAAGGATAGCAGAGTTACTATAAGATCTTAATACTTGCCATCACAAAAAGGTGAAGAACCTGGAAAAACAACACAAAAGAGAAAAAGGAACTAAAACAATAAGTAGATAAACATAGCAGAGAAGCATTGTAGTCCAGAAGCTCATTACAAAGCTGCCCTGTCTGTAATGAGTGAGCTACAATGGCATCATGGGGTTAAGCGAGCTCTCGCAAGATGAGGCTCGCCAATATGCAGAGTGAGTTCAGTGGAGACGTCACCATTTTCTCCTCCTTCAAACTCAACGCGAGAACGACGATGACCGGCATGTCTGCTGATTTAGCTGTTAGCTGATAGCCACGCAACAGATGTTGGAACTAGAGGACCAGGTGCAGGTGGAGGGAGAACAGAGCGAGGAGACGATGCAAGTATAGCTTCATACTTTGGCTGAGTCTGAGCAAGCACAAGCATATAAGACCTGGTATTGTGATGATGCAGGAGAAGTGAATAATGAGGTTGCTGTGGGTATGAGATACGTAGCTCCTCATAGAGAACATAGAGTTGTGGGCAAATGGATAGGACATGCATGACGATGTTGTAGCCTTGACATTGAAGATCTTCCCATTGAAGGTCATACAAACCGTGCATCCTGAACAAAGCGTAAAACCACCTAAACCACAAGAATCGATCCTCAAACCAGTAAGGATCTAGAGGGTTGAAGTCAGTGTGCTCCACACCTCCACTGCAATAAGACGCACTTCATGCAGGTTGAGGTCGTACTCCATAATCACATCAACGTGACCATTGGAGATATGAAGGCAATAGCGCCCTTGACAAAACCAGTGATATGATGAAGAACCTAATAAAAGGCTACCTCATGAAAGTGGGTGAAAGTACGGTTTTCATCCATCACAAAGAAGCTTTTGCTCTGTTTTTCGATGGGAAGAACATAGCAAGGTTGGGGCATATATATTTGTTGGGGTGACCATCTATGAAGGCAAAATGGAAGAGCCACATAAACAGGGCACATGTCCCCACCATGCAAAGGGATGGAGGTTGAGAAAAAGTGTGGCAAAGTTACCATGGTGACACGTAAAGAGGAATGAAAATCAAGACTCATAATGTGTAAATACGGAGCGGTGATTTGAAAAGTAAGAGGTGTTATTGATAGTCAATGGGAGGTTATCCGAATTGGATAAGGATGGTTCATATGGAATTAGAAGGTAAATGATGGTTAGGGATCTATTTGGATATGAGACAGAGATTCGGCGATGTTTGAGGGTGACGATAGTGAGTAGGTGAGTCAGGCTTCGTGGACTTTTTTTATGGCTTAAATGGAAATGAGAATGGGAGTAACTTGGAGGACACGTGGAGCTAGGGGAGTTTGTTTGAGGTGGAGAGGAGTAGTGATTAAGTTTAGGCTTTTTCAAAGAAGGGGGTTCAATGGTAGAAGGTGAGGGTTGTTTAAGGGAAGTGAAGGGGAAAGGAGGGGCAACAAGACTTGGGCTAGTTGGGGAAGGAGACCAAAGAAGAAGCCCACTTATTGAGCAGAGCCTGTACGATCCAAATTTGAAACGGACATGTGAAGAAATTGGTCCAATAGGCAAAGATAATGGGAAAGAGGTGGGATTTCATGACTTATGTGAACATTGCCAAGAAATATGACTAATGCAACCACAAGAGGTGCATGATGAGCGGGCATGTTCATTTGTTCAATTAGGTAGGAGATTCTAACTACCTTGCCAAAAGGTAGCGAGATTTGTGGAAGGGAGCAAACACTAAAGGTCAATGGAACTTTCACACAGATACGGAAGCCATGTCACGACTGGCATTGTTCTGATCGAATGAGAGGAACTCACCCAAATGAGAGGTGATAAGGCGGGCAGCAAGGGAGGTGTAATAATTCAAAGGAAGGTCATAGATGGAGAACCAAAGTGAGGCATGTGTGATGGTAACTGAAGATAACGGAATGTTCGGAATCTAGGGAGAGAAGACACAGAGCATGCCTCAGAGTCTCTATAAAGTGCCAAAAATGTGGACCCTGCACCTTGACTTCGAGAGAAAAATATTTCTTATTTCTAATGGATAAATTCTGATACACATTAATGAGGGTTCACCCCTTATTTATACATACTCACGAATAGACTCGTCAAACACACCTAACTAATAGTTGCAACGATATACAAATTATTAAAATATCCTTTTAATAATAGTTGTTTTACACTCCCCCTCAAGTTGGAGGTTTGAAAACATTTACAATAGCCAACTTATCTAACAGCTTTTGTTGAATCTCTTTTCCTATAGGCTTAGTCAGCAGATCAGCTTCTTGATCTTCTGACTTTACATGCTTTAAATCGATTATCCCTTTTTTTAATTTCTCACGGACGAAGTGACAATCCACTTCAATATGTTTGGTCCTTTCATGAAATACAGGATTACTCGCTATGTGAATTGCTGTCGTATTATCACAATAAACTCTTACAGGATTTTGATGACTTATATTTAAGTCTCCAATCATTCCCAGTGTCCACACAATCTCTGATACAACCATGCTCAAAGCCCTATATTATGCCTCCGCTGAAGATTTTGACACTATTGCCTGTTTCTTAGTCTTCCACATGACTAGAGACCCTACAAACTTTAGTAGATAGCCACTCATTGACCGTCTTGTAGTGGCGTATGCAGCCCAATCAGAATCACAGAAACATTCTAGCTCAAGATCTCCTTTTGAACTTAACAATACTCCAAGTCCAGGTGTTGCTTTCAAGTACCTTAGAACACTTAGGGCAGCTGCCATATGTTCTTTTGTTGGCATATGCATGAATTGACTTAGGAGCTACACACAAAAAGATATGTCAGGGCGTGTCATAGTCAAGTAAATCAACTTACCAATCAACTTTCTATAACGCTCTAGATTCGGCAGTAGTTCCCAAGCCATCGCGCAGTGCTTCCTTAGCTAGCATATCAGCTTGCTCATTCTCTAGTCTATCAATAAGTCTAACGTAAGCATCCCATTCGCGACTCAGGTAGTTTTTCACTTCCAGGATCAGTTCCCTATATGCATGTAGCTCTAGCGAGCTGGTACCAAGGAGGGACACCACTACATGCGAATCACACCAAAGTTCTACTCTTCTGCACCTGAGTATTCAATTCTTATGACCCTGGATTATGAATACATACGTACACGTACGTATAAAAGAATAAGTAGATATAGATTAATTATAAATAAAAAGGGAAAAAATATAAATTTGTGAATGAGCATTAAAAACACAAACCATCCTAATGTAGTATAATAATCTCTATATGCAAATCAAAATATTTTAAACTTTTTTTGTTAGTTAAATACTTAGACTGATGTTTTTTGTTAGTTAAACACTTAGACTGCTGTTTACCGGGAAAAAATAATTGAAACACTTAGATAATGTCCATTACAATTTAAAAAATTTCAAGGTAACATTACTTTTAAAAAAATTGTTGAGGTGATATTGTTCTTCTTTAACAATTTTCTTGATAAAATTGGATATTTACCCAACAAATTTGGTAAATTAGCCGGCAAAGTGCGAATAGAGTTACACCGCAAGTCTGGAAACGTGAAGGAGATGTTATACTCCCTTTTATCCTAAATATAAGATAGATTTACTTTTTTTTTAAGAGATCAAGAGAGTTAAATAAATTACTTAATCATATCATATATTATGTATTCTTAGATTATATATCAATTTATAAGTTAGATAAAATAGTTTAAAGAAAAAATGAAAAATATAAATATTTTAAAATAATTTAATTAATTTTTTTAATATCTCTAAAAGAATTCACTCTAACTTATATTTAAGAACGTACGGAGTATTAAGCATGAAAGGCTGAACAAAAGGAAGCGTAGGTTGGAGACTTGAGTAAAAGAACAGCCACATTATGGAGCTCCAGTATTTGTAGCATCTTGCATCTCATTTCACAGAATAGACTCAACTCTTTGCCAACATTGACTTATAAAAGTGATTTTACAAACATCATATTTTCGGATTTTCCAACTGCACGCGAGGGATTATTATTCGTTATGTTTCGTCATGGTATTCCGCCGAATCCAGACCCTCATCCAACAATCCAAAACTGTTTCTCACATCCACCAACTTCACTCTCTCCTCCTCAAATCCGCCCTCGATCATGATAACGACTCGGTGAACCTGACTGTCTTATCCGCATGCTCCATTTCTGTAAATTGCGCTAAATTGGTATTCTACAACATACCCATTGTTCCTCCAATTTTTGCTTGGAATTCCATCATCAGAGCATTTGCGAAGAGCTCAACTCCAATTGAATCTGTCAATCTCTTCTGTCAGTTGCGAAGTTTTGGCCTTCAACCTGACAATTTTACGTATCCTTTCGTCCTTCAAGCTTGCGGCCGCTGTTCATTGGTTCGACATGGGGGCATGGTTCATTGCTTGACTTTGAAGACATCTTTTGATTCTGATCGGTACATAGGCAATACCTTGTTGAAGATGTACGTTGACTGTGGCTCCATTGAGCTTGCAAGACAGGTGTTTGATGAAATGTCTGTTAGAGATGTTGTGTCTTGGAGTTCAATGATTGCTTCATATATCGCCTGGTAAGTTGCTGAACCTTTCATTTCCTTAAATCATATAATTTGTTGGAATGAATAAATAATTTGCAAGAATTTGCATCTTGTGGCTCGGTTGGGAGGTGTCTAGAAATAATAAGCGTGTTGTATGAGTTATGAGCGTATGTTTTAGCAGATGCTCTTTGGGCAACGATGAATAATGGAAATTTGGGCAAGCCTGCAATTTGACTCCCTTGGGCTAGCTTATCTTTCAATATCTTTTGTTTACTTTCATCATATATCCAACAGAGCAAAGTACGATAATGGAGATAGGTATCATTTGGCCAATGACCTAGAATCCACTAGGCACATAACGTTGGTTTTTATTTGTTGTGATCAGGATAGTTTGCCATTGGGCTTTATTATTCATTTCTTGACAGTAATGTATTTATCTAGTCATTCATATATGTCTGTTTGCAGCAACTCTCCTTCAGCTGCATTAAATGTATATCAAGAGATGAGGCTATCTAATGTAAAGCCCAACTCAGTCACCTTGGTGAGTTTGCTTTCCGCTTGTACCCAGCTGCTCAATATCAGTGCAGGGAAGTCCATTCACTCCTATATTATCAGGAATCACATTGAACTGGAAGTTGCTTTGGGTACAGCCCTGTTTGAGATGTACTCAAAATGTGGACTAATCGGAAAAGCCCTTCGAATTTTCAATTCAATGCATGGAAAGAACTTGCAGTCATGGACAATCATGATCTCTGCTCTTGCAAATCATGGACGTCACAAAGATGCTATTTCTCTGTTCGCCCAGATGAAAAATATAGGATTTCAACCTGATAGTCTATCATTTTCCGTGATTCTATCGGCCTGCAGCCACATGGGACTTGTTTTTGAGGGCAAGAAGTATTTTGATGAGATGGTTTCTTTGTACAACATAAAGCCATCCATTGAGCATTATGGGTGCATGGTTGATTTGCTAGGAAGAGCAGGCTTGATAGAAGAAGCTTATGATGTCATCAAGAACATGTCCATGGAGCCTAACGATGTCATATTAAGGAGTTTCCTCGCCGCTTGCCAGAATCACGGTTGGTCCCCTAGTTTGGATGGTAGGCTTCTGTCTAAATTGGAGCCTGAAATGGGGACAAACTACGTACTTACTGCTAATGTTCTTTCCCTTTCTGGTTCAAGGGATAATGCCAATAAATTGAGAGTAGTTATGAAACAGAAAGGTTTAAGGAAAATTCCCGGTTGTAGTTGGGTGGAAGCGCCAAATTGTTCTACCAATGGAACTTGAGAACTAGCTTATGGCCTCAGTGTAACCAGAGCTGTTTTATTCTTTCCTCCTTTTTTTTTTTTACTTAAAACATTAATTAAGAGAGGGGCACATACATGCAGCCACTGGCTTTAGCTTTTAGGATTCACCACAAATTGTCAAATTGTGTGTATATAGAAGAATTTGACTAAGTGATCAATTATGTTACTTGTTTGACAAACAACCAAATCGTGGTTTTAAAAACCCTTTTCCGCAGGTCAAGATAAAACTTTTTTCACATACTTACCTCGTAAATCGTAAAACACATCTAAAAAGCTAAAACAAACAAACAAGTCACGAGTCTTACTACTGTTAATTATGCTTGAATCATGCAAGTGACAAAGGGACTTTAAAAAAAGGCGGCTCAATACACACCAGGACTCTACCATACAAAATATAGCTCACTGGAATATAAGATTATTCTGGGAATTGAACCGCCAGAAGCATCAGAATATAGCTTGGCCATGTGTAAATATTATATTGGTGCAGTTGCATATCCAAAGGGGTTTATGTGGATGTAGTATTCGGGGGAGACAACACAATTTTTCAGGTCGTGTAAAATGCTTTAGATTAATTTGATGAAGTAATTGTTTCACAAAAAAAAAGTTATACAGAGGATTTACTTGCCCTTATTTCGATCTTTCCTCTATTTTACCAAACACAGACTTCAATTATCATTATACGTTTGAGTTTAAACCATACTCCACCTCTCTACTTTCTTTACTTTCAAAATTGTCTACATCTTTTGTAAGAGGTAAAAGAAAAAGATACTTTTAAAGTATATAAAATGAAAACCCCGTATGGGTAAGAGATTTTAATTATGTTTATAAAATATTAAAGCAAGACTAGTTAAAAGGGGACACTCTTGTATAAACACTAGGGTGTTCAAAGTTTTCCCGTCCTGATCTTCCCATCTAAATCCTGAGCAACTGGGAAAGGAAAAATTTTTTGGGATCGGGAATGGGACCTCCCGATCCTGAATATATATATATATATATATATATTAAAAAAAGTACTTATCAACATCTTCACACATGATGAATAGCAAGCGCCGACCAACTAATCAAATAGTGTTGTTTTGATTTCATAAACTAATAACAATAACGATTAGTTTATTTGATTATGTGAATATATTTGACTAATCCTAAAGAAATGAGGCACCTTGATTTGTCTCTCAAGTTTTAGGCATGTAGTTAGGTTCTTTTTTATTATGTAATGCATTGGACTCTTGAACTTTTGATTATATAATGTATTGGATGGGATCTGTCATTGAGTGAGTAAAAGAGCTTTCAGATAAAAATCATTATATTTATGTTGTAAATCAAGCGAGAAGTTATTACTATTTTTTAATTGATGCTAGATAAATTTTGGATTTCATATAGATTCTACAACATTGCATTCTTTGAGATTTTTCAGGAAATCCCAATCCTTGATCAGGACGAAAATTTTTCAAGATCAGGATTAGAAATGAGGTTTCTCCCTCCCGTCTCCTCACAAGAACACCCTTGTATAACATGCTTCTTTGATTGTATCAACTATCAAGTGGCTTCCAACCTGTCAAAAGGAGCCATTTATTAGACTCAAATCATGAAAGTCCAAATTCATGATGTATGGGGCCAAATGAGAAAAAATTTAACCTAAATCCTAAATTCTAAACCCATCATATATAATTTATTCACCATTAAAAGTTAGATTTAACGAAAAGAGCTAGTTATTTATAACATGACGAATCGAGGTTTGAATTCTTGTTGGGAGAGGTGTTCATTTTTAGTGTTCTTACAATACTTTAAACAAGATTACCTCTAATAAAAAATTACATATGCATATAAGAAATAAGCTAAAAAATAATACTAATAATTTAAAAATATACATGATAAAAAAAAAATCTTGTAAGATACACTTTTACTTAAAGATAGTTTAATGTCGTGCAATCATTTTTTGTGTTTGTAAGTATAAGTGGGACCCATTCTCTATCCCATCAAGGGGGCCACCGAGTCATCCTAAAGCAACGACTCTTTCAGCCATTATTATTGATTTCATAAAATATCAGGGAACATTCAAAAACAGTGTGGCGCTAATAATTGAGCACAATATGATGAAAAAGAACAACCTAATAAGCCTAAAATAAAATAAAATAAAAATGGAGGGAAAATAGCTCATATGATAATAATCCTAATATGAATTACGAGTCATTGTTTGGCATTTGGCAGTGAAGGAATCAAATAATCTAAACGTTAGCCACAGAACAGAAAAAGAGTCAACATCCTCACTCATGACTTTTCCTTTTTCAATTACCTTTATGTTCTTATCAGTCATTTTCTCGTATTGTACTTTTTTGGGAGAATTATACTAATTCTCAAAGAAAAAAAAAAAGAAATAATTCATGTAGATTGTAAAATGAAAAAATGATCCCATTAATAATTTTAGGAGCATGTATTGATAACTCGTTAACAACTCTATGAGCCTGTATTGACAACTTCTTATAACCATTTTTTCATTTTGCAATCTATAGAGACCATTTTTTCACTTCTCTTTTTTCTTAGAACCTGAGTGTAATTCTCCCTATTTTTTTTATAAATGTTAAGAAACATAATTATTGTCTAGCCACTAACTTTTGTCCCTAATCACATACAAATATAAATCTAATATATTGTTAATTATCATTAATATATTCACTATGTGCTTGTATCATTATAGGGGGTTGTTTATCATAAGTACAGATTGAAAAGCTATATTTAGAGACCCTAAATATCATTCCAAACAAGTCATACGATAATGTTGTTCTTAAAGGATGTTGTCCTTTGTCGATTTTAGTTGATTGGGTTTTGAAGATCATAATTTGTAGTAAGTAATAAGTTTTATTAATAAATATAATTTATTTATATTAATCACTATCACCATTATTTTTATTTTTTTAACCATGAAAATGGGAACTTTGGTCTTAGAGAAATAAATATTCATATATATTTAAATTTTTTTTTTTAAAAAAAGAGCAATCCATCCATAAGGTTAGGTCAATCGGCACGCGCGCATATATATATATATATATATATATATATGCAGGAAAGGCAGGTTCTCCTCTCCATTTTATCTCTGTTTCATATATAAATCATCAAATTAAATTCTGAGATTTGATATCTTATAAAATATTTTTTTAGCTCAAATATTGTATTAATTTTTAATAGTGTAGATTTATTTAATTAATTTTTATAATTTTATAGTTAAATAAAATTTTATAAAATATTAAATAGGAATAATTGAATTTTTTTTAACAAATAATAATTGAAATTGATCTAAGGCTTATGATGACAAACGTGGAAGTGGAAAAAAGCTAATATTTGTTTCATACATGACACTACTCATGAGTTAAAATCCACAATAGATTTAGTTCATGATTAATTTTGGCATGCATAAGCGTTTAGTAGTTTATGAAATAGTCATGATTTTGATTTCATAATTGATTTTGACCTATACACACACATATACACATATAAGTAAGATTATTAAACTCACGAGTTTAAGTAAACCTGTAACAATGATTTAAACTCGTATCGTGAACTCGAATCGTAAACTCATAAGATTTTATTTTTACTACTAAATAGGTATCAACGGTGTATAATTAAATAATTAAAATATAAAAAACGACAACAATTTGATTTAAATATATTTTAAATCCGAATATTGAAATTAAATCCATCAACATTTATAATTTATTATATTTAACAAAGAAATTTCTATAAAATTTATATATAAAGCCACTGAGCATGATCAAAACGAAGAAGGTAACACGAGTTTAAAGGTGAGTTAATAGGTTTTATAAGTTAAAAATATAAAAACAGTAAACTCAGTATATAAATTCGTGAGTTTCATCAAGTTTACAATGGTCACGAATTTACCAGTGATTCAACTCGATTTTGTAAACTAGAAACGTAAAAACATTAAAATCGGAGAGTCAACTCGCGAGTTTGACAATAATACATATAAGAGTGTTTGATAACTTATAAGATAACCATGATTTAAGTTTATAATTGATTTTGACATGTATAAAAGGTGTTTGGATGATTTTTTAAAGAAAATTAAGGTTTTAATTTTGGGCTTTTCAATTATGTTTTTCAATTATATCCAAAACTAATCTTATAAATCAATTTTATCAACTAACCCGGTCTGTTCTCAAATTATAAATCTCTCTATATGCACACACTAATTTTATCAGTAGATAATATATAAGTAAATTTTATCCAGTCTATTACTAGATATTTATTTTAAAAGGTTATAAAATGAACGGTGAAGCAATTGTTTTAGGAAAAATTGAAGAGAACTAAAAATTTTATTCACGAGAAAAATGAAAAATCTGAATTCAAGGACCCATCCTTTATGTATATAAAATCTTTTGGAATACAGCATTTTATTTGTATAAAAACAAAGAATTGTTTTACCTACTCCAGCGTTGTCATCTGACTTCTAGCAAATAAAAATACAACAGCTCATATAATTTTAATTCTAGTTGGTTGATGACTCATATGAAAAAAAAACGCATATTTTAATTTGTTTTTAAGAAATTTGGAAGAAAAAAAATCACAGGGCTAAGAAATAAATTTACCCTAGAAGTTTTTGTTAAGGAGCAACATTGCTTAAAAACATAGTAATACTGGCCCATACTATTAAAACCTAGCATTGGCTTTTCAAAAAATGACATTGACCGTTAACTTTTTAACGATAAGGGCTTACATTACTCAATTTTAATACTTTCAAAATAAAATTGAATGTTAAAAAAACTCCCAGGTAACATTACTCCTCAACAAAATTTTCCTAGACAAATTTATATTTTAACCCAAAAAACTAAAATAAAATGATCAATCAATATTTTTTTTAAAATAATAATTTTTTTTAAAATAAATCATCAACAAACTAAGATTAAAATATTAACTATTGTATTTTTATTAAATAGAATTTAAATAATCGACCGTAGAATGTGTAAGTATTTCACATAAAAATATACCAAATCCTTCCAAATAGTAAAATTTTAAAATATGAATTTTTACTACTTTTTAATGTCCTAAGAAAGTATGACAATTCAGTTTGTGGGTCCATATGCATGTGGCATTATTTGCATCAGATTATATTGGAAAATGATTTGTGAGGGGAGCAGTCGAAGACGTCCACTGTACACACCGGGCCAAGTTTTTGGGAAAGCTATCATTTATTTATGCTTTATAATAATCACGCGTCTGTGCACTGTGTATTGGATAGAATTTAAGCATTGCCCGGCTTTAAAAAAAAAACAGAATTTAAAAATTAGACCTTTTTTGTGTAATAGAAATGTTATTTGTGAATGGAACAATTCTAGAAAAATATAATTAATAATGGGAAAAGATAAATTGATAATGCGAATTTATCAAATCTCAAGTTAGACCTGAAATAGAAATCTAAGATTTTTAATTCTGACTAAACGATCAAATTGCCTTGAGTTAAGTTGTGAAATATGAAATGAAATCGTTAATGTAAAATCTTATGTTGTTAATATAGATACAGATGTTGTTATTGATCTCTGAAGCTTGTGCCCTCAAAATTATCCCTGATTTTTGGGATATGAAGTTGTCAAACATGAAAGTAAAGTCGTTAATATAAAATCCGATATTGTTAATATAGATACAAATATTGTTATTGACGTCTGAAACTTATGACCTCAATTCAGGGAATTTTGATCATTTAGTTATAATTGAAAATCTCAGACTTTTACTTCAGTTCTGATTTGAGATTTGATAAATTTGCAGCATCAATTTATAAATTCATATTTTTAATTGTATTTTTCTGAAATTTTGCTTTGTGAATATTATAATTTCTTAAAAAATTATAATGTATATTGAAATATTGGGTTGATACATTGATAATTTAAATGTAAAGTAAAGAAAATCAGAAATTTATAAGCACATTGAAATATAAATACATTAATTTATTAGGTTAAATTTTTTAAAATAAAAATATGGGCGATTGGATACTCCGAAGATATCTGACAGTGGTAGGCCAACCCATGAAGGACAAATGCCCAAGGATGGCTTCCCTTTGGCTGGTCACCCACTTTTATCTCTTCCATGATCAAAATAAATGTATTTTATTAATTTAAAGGAGAATTGTCCAAAAATATCTTTGAGGTAAATTAATTGTTGATTGCTACCAAACGTGCAAGCGATCTTCCGTACATGTAAGTGATCTTCCATTTTGTGCAAACCATCTTCCGTGTGTACAAAAATCTTCCATATAAATGTGCAAATAATCTTCCGTTGTGTGTAAAATATCTTCCGTTTTATGCAATAGATCTTTCATGGTAGCATTCAACAATTAATTTATCAAAAAAGGTATTTATCAATAATTCTTCCTTAATTTAATTATATATATATAAATGACATGAAGACAAATATATACTCATTCGGTTTTTAAGATAAATTAAATAAATTAATATATTGGAGCCTGACTACCTTATAATATTTATATATGACATGAGTTTATAAGTTTGATAAATTAATTTGTGAAAAATAATAAATATAAAAGATAAAATAGATTAAAATACTGTATTTAGAAGTTATAAAATTAGTTTAAAAGATGAAAAAAGCATAACAATTTTTTATCTTTTACTTGACCATATATTTTAAGTTTTTTTGTAAAGCTGTACTTTTTATATGATATTCTTAGATAAATTTTCTAATTTACTGGAATATTATGATTCTTGCAACTTTAAATTATTAATATATTAATAGAGAATGAATACCATGTTCAGCTGTTCACCAACTCAAGTAGCATGAAGAATGTAAACTCTCGTTTCATATGTTGTTATGAATTCGATTTTTAACTAAAAGATAAACTTAAATGCGGTGAGAGAATGGGTTGATTTTTTTTTTTTTACCTGAACCAATTATTATGTATATATATTATGTCATTATTGCAGACAAAGAATGATTATGCATAATTTAGATGATTAAAATTTAAAACGAATCTTCCTTTTGTGTATATTTTTTTGATAGAATAAAATAAAATCATGTATAATTGGTTCAGAGTGAGTGACCCCAAAAAATATGGTAACTTATTTTGGAGCACAAAATAACTTTAGCAAATTTTACATATGCTTATATTTAGGGCAAACACTGAATTTTTCTTTTTCTCGTGGTAGATCTATAATGAGTGAGATCATATTAAATTTTTATTAGCATATAAAGAAAAATATTAAATTTTTAGTCAAGTTTATATATTTTACCAGTTGAGTGGCTTAACATATGGTTCCGTTAACTATAGACATATACTTCTTTCTATCCTTAATATAAAATTCAGTTTTTTTTTTTTTGAGAAATTAAGAAAGTTAAATACGTTAGTTAACCGTAACATATACTATGTATTATTTGATTATATATCAATTTATAAGTTAAACAAATTAATTTATATAAAAAAATATAAATATAAATATTTTAAAATAATTTATTTAGCTTCATTAATCCATCCACACAAAAAAGTCAATTAGTTATTATGTTTAAGATTAGATGTAGTATTAAATAATTCATTATTCAAAAAAATTGTCATATATCATTAGTTGATATTAGCTGCCTTCTTGCTGAGATTAGGTTTCCTTCTGTGTACTTAAACATTAGCCACTTGGTCATTAGGATAAATATATCGATTATAATGAACCATCTTTTTGGTGTATGACACAAGAGTTTGAAAGAAGTAACCCTATTTATATTATGTAATGGCAACAACTTGCCATATATTTTATTATGTATGAATATTATAAAACCTATTAAATCCAATTCTCAAAGTAAATCTTGTGATATGTGATTTTTTTACTAATAATGATTTAACAAAATTTTAAAATTTTGATTGGTGTAAATTTTTATTATTAGAAAAGGCCCGCCAGATAAGATTTGATTGGAAAATTTGACTTAATAAATATAAGTGAATAGACCTAAATTTTGCCTAAATGAGCTTTTATTTAAGACAAACATATAAATGGGCGAGTAGCGTTATTATGGGGTTGATATGACGCGAGTAGTTTTTCTTTATATTAATGGTATATAGCTTCACGCTGAAGTTAAGTTAACTTAACAATGTTTACTTTTAAAATTATTAATCACAAAGTTAGCATTAGACATGTATCGTAATGTTAGAACGAGTGCTAGCTGCCTAGCCATTTGGTATCGTATATATATATATGATGGCATGGCATTTGCTTGTACCAAGCATCAAGTAACATAAATATAAGAGAAAAATACAGAAAAAGAATTTTGAATTTGTAAAATTTTAAATAAGGTATTTTTAAAAAAAATGAGTTATAAATTGCTTACCAAATTTAGTCATTCATTTATCAACTTTTAATAACAAACTTGATTTAGGGTTTTGTAGTTTTAAAGATCTTTTTATGTCTTTTTCCCTAAATATAACTCATTTTCTTAAGAAATTATATTGTAAAAAAAATGTCACATCCCATAAAAAATATAGGTCACATCTATATGTAAAAATTAATATTGAGCTAGTCATCTTGCCAAAGCTTAAATTACTATCAGAGACCTACCCTAATTTCTTTCAACACATATCATATGTGAGTCTATCAATTTCAAATGATTTTGTGGTTTATCAAGCGAACATGATCCACATCCACTCTCAGACCCATACGTATCATTCTCTTCCCTTCTAAAGGACACTTGTCCTCAAACTTTTTATGCGAGCAGAATTCAAACCTGTGACGGCTATAATATCAAATCTTAGAAAGAGAATGCTAATCATGATAAAAAATTTAAATTGGTAACATAAGACCATCCAATGTCTTTCGACCTAGATCAGACATGGATCCATCGGTCTTAAACTATTTTATAGTTCACCGGGCCGAATTCGATTCACATCAACATATCATTCACTTATATTTATAAATTAGAATGGTAATAATATCAAATTTCATTGTTGAAAGAATTGCAAATTATCAATTTTGATTGTAATGGATTATTACATCCTATTCTTTAAATTGAGTGAACTAAATATTTTTATTTTATAATAAATTTATAATTGATACTTATCCATTTAAAAAATAAACAGAAGGGAATTTAGAATTTAAGTCTAACTTTCCATTCATGTTTTTTTTTTGCCCAACTTTGCTCATGTTTTTCTTTTTTTGGATATAGCCCTCTTTTGATTCCTTTAATAGGGGCTAAAGTTGCCATATCCTTATTTTCTCCTAGATCCTATCTAGGGGTGGAAACAGGGCAGGCCGGCTGACAGGGGCCTCCTGCCTGGCCTGTTAGAGGCTTGTTCAGGCCTGGCCTGACAGGCCAAGGCCTCTTTGAAGGCCTGTTTTCCTTAACAGGCCAGGCTAAGGCCTCTTGACAGGCCGGCCTGAGCCTGTAAGGTTTATTAAAATAAAAAAAAATACCCTTACCTTACCTTACCTCACCTCAGCGTCCAGCCGTCTACCCACCTCATCTCTAACTCTAATGTCTAAACCTAATTCCTAAATCCACTCAGCGGTTGTGCACAGGCACACAGCGCTCTGCCTCGCTGCCCTCGCACGACTCGGAGAGACGGCGACTCCCCTCGACCACCCTCGACTGCCACCACCGTCGACGAGAATCCATCTGCCTCGCACGACTCGGCGACTCCCCTCGACCACCATCGACTGCCACCCCCCTCGACGAGAATCCGTCTGCCTCCCGAGTCCCGACCCCCCCCCCCGAGACGGAGCTCTACCGTGAGTCACCAGCAAACGAAAACTCCACAAATCAGCTACCCTCGTCGGATATGTGGTCCTCTCCGTCAAGGTCTGTTCACTAGCTTGATCTGTGGATTCCACACTTCAAAAATTTTTTTGATTGTTATATTTTTTTGATCTGTGGTCTGTTCACTAGCTTGATCTGAGAATATTCTTCTGAGTGAACCTACAAGTATGATTGATATATAATATGGGAGATTGTCAGCTGCAAAAGTGATTTGAATAATCCTTTGCTTCAAGAAAATTATATTCGGCTGTCGTTTTTTTTTATCTTTTGCAAGTCAATAGGAATCTGCAAGCTTAAGCTAACTGTTTTGAATCTATGTTTGTAGAGCTTGATGAGGAGATCATATATGGGTGATATTATCTTCGGCTGTCGTTTTTTTTATCTTCTGCAAGTCAATACGAATCTGCAATTTTCTTGAATCTCCTTAAGCTAACTGTTTTGAATCTCCTTATTTGTTTGTGATATGTGTTGAGACAACTATATTCGGCTGTCGTTTTTTTTTTATCTTCTGCAAGTCAATAGGAATCTGCAAGCTTAAGCTAACTGTTTTGAATCTATGTTTGTGGAGCTTGATGAGGAGATCATATATGGGTTATATTCGTTTTTTTGCTTCAGGAGAACAAGGATATTCATTGCAACAATTATGTGATTTGTAAAATTTTAATATGGCCCTCTTATGTACATGTGGTGTTCTGGTTATTTGCTACTTTTGATTCATGCAATGGTGTTCTCTATCAGGAAAAAAAAATCTGAGAGTCCTAGGCCTGTGTTAGGCCTGTTTGTGTCGGTCTGTTTTGGCCTGTTAGGTGTAATATCCCGAATTTTGGGATTGGAAGCTTTGGAATAAGCCTAAATTGAGTGGACTACTAAGCCCCGATTTAGTAGATGTCCCAAATATATTCCCTAATGATTCTAATATCTTTGGGGTATTAAGAAAGTAAAATGGTGAATTTTGGAGAATATAATTATGTTTTCGATAAAATTGCCTATAAGGCAATGAGCTTATCATAAGGTTTTGGAAGACTAAATGATAATTAAAAATTATGAAATTTTACAGGATGAAAGTAGACATCCTAAGCTTTAATTTGATAGGTCATATGACTCAATAAGAGCTATACACAAAAAGATATGAATTTTTGAAGTTAGCCCAGAAAAACTGGAAAGTTTCTGAAACAACATGCAAAGAATGAAATTCTGGGAATTTTGTGATTCCATAAAGTAAATGTCTATATTTTTCCTTGAAAATAGACTCAATAAGAGTTCTATAGGCTTTGGAATCACCTCATTTCGATTTTTCTAGAATTAGTTATGATTTTTCAAAGTTTGGGCAGAAATCTGCCAGAATTTTGTAAAATTCGAATTTTGGAAAAATGGTGTAATAAGTAAATATCATATAATAATATATCATCATCTTCTTCCTCTTGAGACCATTCCAGACGTGAGCTGCAGCCAAGGAGAGAGAGAAAGTTTGAGAGTTTTAGAGAGAGAAGGAGAGGAGAAAACTCACAAGATAGGTCGATTTCTTCGGTGAATTCGTACCTAACGTGTATAATCCTTCTCCTAAGCTTCTCTTCTATGTTGTTTGAGGTGTTTGAAGCAAGATTTTTGGAGTTGGGAAGGTTAGGGTTTCAGCCAACAAGAGGAAAAGCTAGTGGGAGCTTGAGGTAACTTCCAAACCGTCGTATATTGACTATTCTAGCTGCTGTGGGCAATTTAATCGGTGAAATTTCGCCGGATTGCCATTGATTGTAAAAATGGAAAATGGGTTTCCCTAGGGGTTATGCTGCCCAAATTGATACTAAATGGTAGTTGTAACCTAATGGAATAGTCAATAAAGTGGTTAGGAGTAGAAAGGAACGTGTTTACGGAGCCGAAACCGAAAAACCCTGATTTTCCCTAGAAAACCCATATATTTCGGTCTGGGCTATAAATGGGTCTTAGAGTTGGATTTTCAATGATTTGATGATTCCATTGAGTTCAGGAGGGAAAATTAGGTGGGGTTACAGTTGGGCACTTTTTCAGAAAAGGCCGAGAAAGCATAATTACGGAAACGCCCCTAAAACCCTAAAAGTAGGGCTGCCAAGGGTAATTTCGTAATTTGACATTGAATTTGATAATTCAGAGTCCGGAAATGGATTCCTTGGGCGAAAATATATCAGGATAGCCCAGGTTAGAATTTCGAGAAAAGTATAGCCGGATCGGGCACGATGGGGCCAGGTCCCCGGGGGTATTTTAGTAATTTTTCAAGATAGACTCATATAACCCCCAGAAACATTATGGAAGTGTCTAAATAGTACATTTGACATTGTAGGATCGAATATGGAGCCCCGAGCTGTTTGCACGTAGATCGAGGCACGCATTTCGAGATGGAAACGGGTTAAGGTAGGGGACTTACCTTACTTGCATGTATTTGATACTTTGCTTGTGTAATGATGTATGTGATTGCTTTACTTGATTGTGTAGAGCATATTTGAATAAATGAAGCTCTGTTTCTGTTTTCGCTGTGGCCATAGTCTTGTTGTATGAAACGTTGAGCATGCAGAAATGTCATTATGGTGCATACATCTAGATAAAGCTAACATGTCATACATATAGCATCAATCATACATGCATGATGGTATCTGTTTCCTACTGAGATTCTCTCGAATCTCACCCTCCCCTACCAACAATTTAGACAGGAGACGACAGAAGATATGCTGAGAACAATGCAGAGAATCATATGAGAGGATTGCAATGGTGATGAGAAGATGTCTCCCTTTCACTGGGACGGGTTTAGATACCCTAGTAGCCCTGTGTGGCTACATTAATGGTAAGCATCATGTACAAACCCCTATGTGGAATTTATGTAATCATGCACATATTATCAGTATAGTTATGCTATTCCTGTGTTGCTTAACGAACCGCATGTCGTTTTCCGCTAATACTCTGATAAATGTGAAATAAAGATAAGGGTGTGACATTAGGTGTCGGCCTGTTGGCCTGTTTGGCCTGTTAGGATCTTTTAAAAATTCCAGGTCTTCTTAATAGGCCAGGCTAGGCTTAGGCCTAACAAAAAGCCTGCAACAGGCCACAGGCCAGGCTCAGGCCGTCTTGTGCCTTAACAGGCCAGGCCTGTTAAGGCACAAGCCTGGCCTGGCCTGGCCTGTTTCCACCCCTAATCCTATCTTTGTTGGTCAAAAGCGATGGAAAAAAACTACTTTTTTTTTCTTAATATAATATATATTTAAAGAGTTAATCTTAATCATAATATAATATATAGTTTTTAAATTTATCAATCTTTTCTTAATTTACCCTCATTATGCTCCCTCAATAATAATCAATGAAAAGAGGGAATGATAGAATAATAAGGGAATTAAAGGAGATAAGTAGTGTATTCTAAATAATAGATATCATATTAACTAATTTAACTAATTTTTTTATTCTAATTAAATTAGATAAATATATATTATATTAAAAATAAAAAAATATTTTGAATATGCATCTTGGCCCCATTTCCCCATCCCGTCCCACACAATCAAACTTCAAATATTCCAGGCCCCACCTCCACCAAAACATGCCGCAACTTTCAACCTCTGTAGAGAAACTTGCAACCGTGGACGATAAATGACATTAATTATAGGAAAAAAATGACATTAGTTACAACTAAAAAACACCTTGATTCAATATTTTAAAAGATGGATTGAACGTCGAGTCAGAAAAGTTAGCGGGTCATGATTTAAATAATTGGAACGGTTGAGTCGGTCGGACCGGTGACATAATAATTAAATTTAAAAAATATTATATATATATATATATTACAATTAATCTGTAGTATAATATTATAGGAAGTTAATAAAGTCATAAAATACCATTTAAGGAAGAACATTAAGTCAATCATCAACCTAACAAAATGTACTAATAATAATGATTTCATGACTTGTCAAATATTAATTGGTGGTTCTTGATTGATTAAAGCATGAGTTTTTTGAAAGGCATTTAAATCATACCATTCCGGTTTTATTTATAAGTCCTTTTTGGCTAAAAAATTTGGTCCTATTTATAAGTCCAATTCCAGTGTAATAAACGGATTGTGACAATTTTACCCCTATTTATTGTATAAATGAAGAAATAATTTAAAGATAGATAGAGAAAAAGAGTTGAAAAGTACTCATTTATAAATGAGGGCATAGTTGTAAATTTATCCCATAATCATTGAGTTAACTACCTTTCCTTGATATGTGAGATTTGGTTAAAAGAGACTTATAAATAGGATCAGAGTAGTAAATGTCATTATCTTCTTAAGAAAATGACCAAAAATCAAGATCTTCAACTCTGATTCCAATGTTTCCAATTTCATCCTTAACTTGAAGATGAACCTCATTGCCCTTTTTTTATAAAAGTATCTTTATAAATAGTTTGTAATAAACTAAATTATTAAAACTAGTAACATATAATATAAATAAAATAAAGTAATATATCTAAAATTTATATACCATTTTTAAAATTTTTTTTGCAGCATCAAATTTTTTTAAAAAAATTCTTAGCAATTTTTTTTTTTTTTTGCATTTTCATTGGGCGGGATGGTTTTTAAAAAACTAATCCGATTCTTGGCCCAAAAACTGATAAACGATAGCCCAAAATAGCTCCCTCAGAAAAACAGTCCAACGCATATATCCGGCCTGCCTTAGTAACCCACTAAAGGTCCAATTGGTCTGATCGTCCGGTCCAGTTCTCTAAACAATGCTTTGATTCCCCCAAATGCAACAGACTTGGTCATTTTAAATCTACCAAAAAACAAAATTCTAAATCTAAAAGTGATGTTATCTTCCTATTCTAAATGAATGATCTAGTTTATAGTGCAAATGTTCTTGCACTAAAAACTAGATTTTATATTCAAAGTATTTTTATAAAAAAAATTTACTCATTGCCTAGAAAAAACCAAGAGTCCATTTGGTTTAAAAAAGCGGGACCGTTCAAAACTCAAAATAACTCTTAACCTTTAAAACCATAGCTTGGCAATAAAATTATGGTTAGGAGTTGAAAACCATAGTTTTCTTGAACTTTTTTTAAACATTTTCATAAGCTATTTTTTTAAATAACTTTTTCTTGCAAAGCTATTCTCTACAAATACCAACAGGACCTTTTGGAATAATTTTAATAATTTTATATTTTTGTTCATAATTAATTTATTACATGTATTTTAATTTTAGAAAAATTATAGATAAATACCATTTAAACTTATAAGGGAGAAATGACAAATATGTCATAAGGGAGAAATCTGGAGTATTAGAATGTTGTGTTTTTATCAAAATGCCCCTCACTTTTTTTTTTTTAAAAAAAGCAAGGTCCCTCTCTAGCTGAAGCTCCGCCTGCAGGGTGGCTGTTGGACCTCCAACGACAACTTGAGTAATACAATTAACTATTTGGGTAGCTCTCTAAACCCTATCATACGATATTGACAAGTTAAATAATGGCAATAACAACTTGCATATAGTAATTTGCAACTGTGGTATACTCAAATTGTCAATCTCTGAACTCAAGTTGTCATTGTCTTTATTCAACTTGTTAATGACGCAGGGTAGGGTTTAAGGAGTTCAAGTTGTTAATCTTCATGGTTAAATGGTTAATTGCACTACTCAAGCGATTGGCCGCCGAAGCTCCGACGCTACACGAGGGTTCTTTTCGTATTTTTTAAAAAGCTTGATGGCATTTAGTAAAAACACAATATTTTAAAATCTTATATTCATGCCTTGTAACCTATGTGTCATTTCCATATTTTAACAAATCTTTTAGGGTTTTTTAAGATTAAATGGTATTTAAATAGAATTATTCCCTTAATTTTGGGAAAATGACACCAAAGTTCCAATCAAGAAAAATAATATCAGAAAAATTTCATTACTAATTAAGGACAATTGAAAGTACAATTATTAATAAGCGGAAGAACTCTAATTAATAAGCTATGGAATTTTTTTATTATTATTTTCCGTAATTAAGATTTGATGTCATTTTTCCTTTAATTTTTTTTATTTATGTTGCCATCTCCTCAGGTAAGCTACTGTAGCATGCTACGCTCCCCAAGTAATATCCGTCTGCCACTTCATATCCTAGGCGCCTCTCCCCTTTCCCATCAGCACCTCTCTTTTATATCAATTCACCGTTCCCTCCTCTACAGCTACCTTCCCTTTTATACCTGATCTCCTCCTCGTCGGAGAAAGGGACTTTCCGGCCAATTATTCTCCTCTCTCCGATAACCTCCGTCCAGTGTCCCCCCTAAAGCCCTAAGCTCAAAGCCATCTTCCTCTGCTCTCGCCTACTCTTCAAGTTATTCCATACTTCTTCTATGCCCGCGGCAAAGCACAGATTTCTCGTTCCTTCCCAAGTTTCGGGGATGAATTGCGATTTCGGACAGCGGAAAAGTTTCTTGATTCTTGATTTTTGCCTATGTACTTTCTGCTGCTAACGGGAATGGTAGATAGTGACCGTAGTTTTCTTGTTTTAGTAGCCTCCTCGAGTTTTTCTGGACGAGAAAAGAATTTTGTCAATTCGATTTTGTGAATTTGTGTTTTACTTGTAATTGCGACACACACCTTTTTTTTTTCGCTCAAATTCAGATTTGTTGAGTTCTGGAAATGGAGTAAAACTGTACAAATTTAGTACTTCTCTTAGCCATGCCTCCGACTAAGATCCTACCCATTGATATACATTCACGAAAGCTCAGGGAAGCGGTGGTTCGAAATGATTCGGCGAAGCCAGTGTTAAAGTCGCGGTTAAGAAGGCTGTTCGTCTTTGACCGGCAGTCTCCCAGCGTGTTGAGGAATTCGTCACCGGAGAAACTCGTCGCCGCCGGTGCATACTTGTCCAACAGAGATGGTGGGGGATCGGAGTTCGAGCCGAGTTCTCTTTGCTTGGCGAAAATGGTGCAGAATTTCATTGAGGAACCAAACGAGAAGCAGCCACCGGCTGCTAAATGCGGCCGTAATCGCTGCAATTGCTTCAACAGCAACAGCAACAGCAATGACGGCTCCGACGATGAGCTTGACGTCTTTGGCAGTTTCAATGAATCAATCACCTCTGCATCATTCAGCGATCCCAGCGAGGCGCTCAAGGTAAATGCCGTTTCTCGGCGACCAAGTTTGACCTAATTTTCTTGAGCTTAAAAACTAATTGTACATAATTTGCAGAGTCTTATTGCTTGCGCCAGTGTTGCCGAGAGGAACCTGTTAGCTGACGCTGCGAAGATAGTTGAGAGCAACAACAAAGTCTTCAGAACAAAAGATGATCTGAGAAATATCGTCGCAGATGGACTTTCATCTCTTGGATACGACACTTCTGTCTGTATATGTCAATGGGATAAAACCTCGTATTGCCCAGCCGGTATTCTTTTGGATCTTTTTTCTCTAAAATTGAAGTAATAGAGGAATAGAATTTAAAGTTAATTTGCTGTTTGTTTCTCAGGAGAACATGAATTCATTGATGTGATTGTAGAAGAGGAGAGGTTGTTAGTCGATATCGATTTCCAATCAGAATTTGAAATTGCACGATCAACAGGGAGCTACAAGACAATCCTTCAATTGCTGCCGTACATTTTCGTCGGGAAATCGGAACGGCTTGATCAAATTGTGTCGATAGTGTCGGAGGCGGCGAAGCAGAGTCTAAAGAATAAAGGAATGCACCTTCCGCCGTGGAGGAAGGCGGAGTATATGAGAGCCAAGTGGCTCTCTGCCTACACAAGGACAAAGCGAAACGGCGACGTCTCGGATTCCGAGAATTTGGTGGCGAAGAGCGACGGCGTTGTGTTTTCCGTGACAGGGAGCGACGACGGTGAGTTTGAGCTGATTTTCGGGAAGGAAGCAATATCGGCGAAGAAGCCCGAGGCTGATTCCATTGAAGAGATGCCGGAACCAGTGACACCAGCGCTGTCGTGGAAACCACCGGCGATAAAACCAAAGAGTGTGGATATGGGAGCAAAGGTTGTCAACGGATTAGCCTCTCATCTCAAGGAGAAACTGTAGGAAAATTTTTTGGCATTCATTCTCTTTATTAATTAATACCCCATTTTAAAAAAGTAAGAGATGAAATATGATTGCGGGATAAAATGAAAGTTAGAAAAAAAAAGTAGGAGAATACGTATGTAGTTATGTACTGTGTTTCAAAAATTGAGCTTCATTCCTTGATTGTGGGTTTGATTCGAGACAGTGGTCCGGAGTTAAAAGGGAAAATATAATTTTTAAACTTTTTTTATTCAGTCCCCTCAAGTTGGAGAAGGGGGTGCTTGGGAATACACTTCACTAGATAAAGTCACAACACCTTTTTACATATTTATTGCATACAGCATATATATAATCGCCCAAACTAGGTTAAACCAAACATCCCCTTACTTTTTCAACAAACACCCTCTTGTTATAACTTTTTTTTCAACAAACACCCTCTTGTTATAACTTAAATCTTGTAATTTATTTGGATGATATAAATTATGGCAAGTAAACAAGAAAAAGCAAACGAGACCACATGATTTGCCTCAGTGCGAAAAATTTCCCTCCGCTAGGGTTTCTTTCCCTCTGAAAGGATAAGAGCGCTAATGAGACGAAGCCAAACGCCGATTGTGTGTCAACTGCTCCTCTTTGGGTGTAGGGTTGTCTCTCCCCTTTAGGTGGGGTTTACTGGTAGATTTCCTCTGTCGTGGCTGGACTATGCCCTGGTTGAAGTCGAATCCAGAGACGGCAAGGCACGGAATTGTACGATGGATGGATATGAGGAGGGGTTCATACCTCAAACCCCTTTGATGGAATCCACCACTGACCTTCGATGGGTGCCCCCTTGGCCTTTGAGATTGCTGGGTGGTTTAAAGCAAAGGCTCTCCCCCTCTTCTAGGGCACGAACGTTATTGATTGAGGATTTGAGGGTTGAGAGGAAGGTTTTTCTGGCAGTTGGGGGCAGATCCGTGGCGGCGGCATGATGCACGTGATATCGGAGGATAGAGAATACACAAATTAGAGTCATGGTGTTAGATGGTCGCTCTGCCAACGGATACTCAAGTGAGGTTTAGGTGATGAAGAATCAATGGATTGGTGGGAATCAGGGATCTTCAATAGCCTTGAGGAGACCAAATGCATCAGAACAAATGTGGTTGAAGGTATCTTTTTGGTGGTCTTGGGCTCATGAGGGTAGTAGTTCGTTAAAGGTTCGATCTTTTCCCATTGATGATTTTATGCGTTTGAATTTTCTATTGGTAGTATAGTCTCTCTAGGTGTTGGCTTTGCTATGTTTAGTTCTGATGATTACTTAGAAGTTTTGACATTTGAAGTGGCTGGCTTAGTCTTGTATGATCTGGTTTGTGTGTTATAAATCAATATGCCTTACCCAATTTGTCTTTGCCCTACTTGATATGGTGTGGAAGGATTATTTGTAGGAAAGAGTCGGATTGACTACTCTAAGCTCCAATACCAAAGTTCTTCAGACACCTCCAAGAGTTAGTTATGTCTGGTCGAAGGTTGCTGAATGTGGTAGGGAGGTTATGAATTTGGTGGGTCTTCTATTTAAGGAATGTGCAATAGATAGACAATTGACAAATACTATTCTGGGCTTGTTCAGTATGCCTGTAAGTATTGTTCATTTTAGTTCATCATGTGCCTGTTCAGTGTGGTTATCAATACTGTTCATTATAGGACACGACATAAGCCTGTTCAGTGTGTATGACATTACTGCTCATCCTCAATCTAGAGTTGGGATTTCTTGTCCTATTGTCTTTTTGGTTGTGCGTTTTCTGATATTTTGTTGAATGTTTTTTTTCCTTGAGTACACTTTTGTTTTAAGGAATTTGGTTAGGAACCTCTCTTACAGGTGTGTTCCTAGGGAAGCTGATTTGGTAGTTGAAAGGATTGCCAAAGCTTCATTGGGAAGGTCTTGCTCCTGTGTTTGGGCATTTCGACCTTCGTCCCAGATGCAGGCGATGTATTGATTGGTGTGGATGATATCTTGGCTCCATTTTTACATCTTTGTTGTATTGAAGAACTCTTATATTTGCTTCTCTATTATGTTAGCTAGGTTCTGGGGTGTTTCTTTTTCATTTAGTATGTTTGGTTGCTGTAACTTTACTTACGTGACATTGTATATTTGTTATGCTTAATTCTATCTGTTTGGTTGTTAGCAAAAAAAAAAAAAATTTATAACAAGTAAATACAAAAATTATAACAATCGATTAATCTGAGTTGTGAAAGTTACTGGAGGCTATGTTGGTAAAAAACCACTAGATTGAACATTAAATTCAAGAATTGCATGAAGTGACTATAACTTGTGAAGACAACACATTTGTTACCCCAAATCTCTCCACTTGAGTAGAGAAATTTTGGGAGAAAAAGAGAAATACTTACCTACTCTAAGAATATTATGTCATATGAACTCCACCCAATGAAAATATAACAATTTAGATTATTTTAATCCTAATTGGCTGATGATTTATTCAAAAAAATTTGAATTTTATCTTGTTTTTAAGAAAAAAAACATCTTAATTGAAAACAAAAACTAAAACAAAATTATCAACTAATATTTTTTAAAAAAACAAGGTAAAATTTTAATTTTTTCATGAGTCATCAGCCAACTAGGATTTAAATTATTTGAGTTGTTATGTTTTCATTGAATAGAGTTCAGGTAACACTATATTCTGAGAGCATTTAAGTGTTTCTAGGAGAAAATTGGGGTGTGAGACCCGCGTCATTTTCCTCCCATTTTTCCTTTCACTCCTATTTTCTCTCCTATTGAAGTATGGGAAAACTTCCTTTATTCCTATTTTTTATCCCACTTTTCTTTCCTCTCTCATTTTATCCAAACAAAGCAAAAGCATTAGTGTTATGTCTTTCAAAACCCAACGTTGTAACTTGGAGGCGAAACATGACAACATCATGACGGGGAATACTGGGGACAAAGTAGCATTGGGTTGAAAGTATAGGTCCCCATGAAATGAAACTAAGCCTTGGGTCTCTTGTTGATCATCCCCTACTTGCCACCACACAGCCCATTTTCACTCCTAAATAAATGGACGAAATATCATCCAACTACTAATTCATAGCGAATATTCTCATAAACGACGGGATAACGTTCCCAATTTCAGATTTCAGTTGTTCATTAATTACCTGTGGGAAGGTATCATGTATGAGTAGTTGACTCTCACGTGTGAGGACCACTTCATGTTTTTCTCCAAGATGAATGAACTCTGGCTTGCTAAGTGTTTTTAAAATGCTTCTTTAGTTGCCTAATTTGATTAAGTTAAGAAAGTTACTTAAGTTAGCTAATATGACATGTATTTTCTAAAACATCGTAGTCATATTCTTTAATTCCTTTTCCTCCTTATTATTGTTGAAAGAACATCTATAAAGGTAAAAATTAGGAAAAAATTGACAAATATGAAAATTTTCACTACTACAAAAAATATGAGTTATGGCGCTTAATTTAGAGAACACTATGGCGCTTGAGAAGCATTATAGCTTCCAGTACCATTAAAACAAGCTACGACGTTTCTTGAATATATGGAAGCGTCATAGCTTAATTATTTTTTTTAATAAAAAGCTATGGCGCTTGTCCAGCGAAGCGCCATAAGAAGTCCACCTCCTACGGCCCTTCTATGAACAAGCACTGGCGGAAGTTTACTACCTTCAACGGCGCTTCCCTGGAAAGCGCTGTTGAAGGTACGTTTGTTTTTAACCCGCCTATACGTATTCAATCTACAGCAATTTACATTTTACAAATCCATAACAGCAAAAACCCAAGCCAGAATCACACCAAATTATAATGAAATAACTCGAATCAAAATAATTAATTCATAAAACCAGTACTAATGTAATTTGATTTCAACGTAACAAATAATATACAACTAATTTTAAGTACCTATGTTTGTAGAATGTAGGCAAGAAATAATTTTAATGTATAACTAATTCATAAACAATTAAGATAAATATGCAAGAAACAACCTACGTATGTACCTAAATATTAGCTAATTCCTTGACCATATATTCACATCATTCTTCAATGATTTCATTTACTTGTTGGTCAGTCAATTGGTCACAACGTTGATATTCATAATACTACATAAAAAGCATGCACAAAAAAATTAAAATCACTAAAAATCAATTAACTTAGACACTTGTCAATTAAAGTTAAAACATAGTAACTGTAAGTAAAAGAACTTACTTGTGTAGGAACAAAAATGTTATTATGAGTAACTACATCTTTCATAAATTTTATAATGTAATAACCACAATCATTATTGTTTGGTTGGAATGGGCACTAACAATACAATGAAATAGTTAATTAAACATTTGAAGAAAAATTTTTGAATAACAAAATTGGAGTAATTAATTCATATATATAAGTACCACAATCTTCCTCCAGGGATAGCTATTGGCTGGGTCTTTGTGTGTAGAATAACTCAATCTAACGTTGCTTCGGTAAGCGGTCAATACACTAATAAAACAAGTGGTGACTGATTAATTTTGGTAATTCAATAATGACAAATATTTACACATATATCTATGCACTTACTTATTGATTATAATCTTCAAATCAGGCCAATTGTCTAGATAACCGGTATTTATAGGATCCAAATAGTAAATCTCGGGGACTCCAAGTGACGCTGGACGGACAACAATCAAAATATAATGTCCCTTAAAATATTTTAAAGATTTTACTTCGACAATCATGTTATAATAAAAGTGGAAGAATAAAAAAACATACATTAAAATACTGTCACAAATAACTTACCCCGGATTGTATGGCACGATAAAGAGCATATTAGGTGTTGTTCTTCACATGAAGATGTCCCTAACATCATTAGATAGTGCTTCCACATCTAATCTATGCTAGCCAAGGAGGTGTGGGCTGACAAATACAAATATATGCGCACTTTATGTGTGTAGTAACAGATCATGGTACAAGTGCCTTTATAGAAAATAAATAATGTTATTAAAACCTAAAAAGATTAATGAGAATAATAATAACAATAGTGATAGACGATGATGATAAAGTACCTAATCTATATGTTGACGGCCGTCAAACTAAGCCAATCACGACTAAGCACTTCGTTCAGCACACTACCATCGACATGATCATCTATAACTGCATGATAGATGTCGATATCAAAACGTATTGACTGACTTCCTGGGCTGATTAAAGCTATAGAGCCATTGACGCCAATTGTTGTTGATATGAGGGCATCTGTTGGTTGCTTCGGTTGCTAGTTGAGGGTTGGGACTTATGTTCGGTTGATGAACACTTTGAGTTCTTCCTACGCCCTTCAATTCGTTTTCCTCTAGGACGAGCATGAAGCATCAACCTAAAAAAATCATAAAATTAAATAATGTGATCTTAGACAGAAATGTATAGAAAAAGGAAAACGAATTGTAAATTAACTACCATTTCATAAGGCTTAATTAGACCTATTGGCCATGCAACATAACCACCGACGATATCTTTCACTAGTGTTGCTTCATCCAAAGAAGGGATTGGTAAGGGGGCATCATCATTTGTGCATACATCGACCCTTACTCTGAGTATGTTCGGCGGTAATGGTGAATTATGCAAGATATCACTTTCAGTGTTGTAGGCCAAGCCGACAACAACAACGTGCTTGAAAGAATCATTGACGTGCAACTTGCACTCTGATTCACCCTTATGAAAAATAGAGTTAATATATTAAGGTACACTAATGTATAACGTAACAAAAAGTGAAGTGGAGAAGAAATTAATTACCAAAGGAATTAGGACTTTAGGCATGGAGGGTTAACTATCCCTCACACTCATGCTGTCACATATTGGACTTAGTACTAGCTTAGATTGTAGTAAGGTGCCAATTTGCCCCTTCAATAATGTGTTTTGCTCTTGCATCAAATATATATGATTGGTGAATTATTCTACTTCATGCTCGTAGCCACTAATCCTCTGGTCTACATGATGCTTGTAGTCAGAAATTTGCTCCTGTAGTTATAGTAAGTCATTTTTTGTGGCTCGCTTTTGGGGTCCATAGTACAATGTTTGGGTCACTGCAAAACTAGTACCCTAAACACGACCATCATACTCAAGAACTCCAAGCGCTCTGCCGAGCAAATCATCACGACCAACTTAATGCACTAAGTCTAGCTGCTCCTGCGTCATTGAATGCTATCGCAAAAAGAATTACAACAATATTAATTATTATAAATTAGAATCAATTAAGTAAAGCTAAATATTTATTCCATGTATAACCCATTACTTACACAATATTCGGCAATTTTTCTAGCTTGTTTGCCGGGAATTTTGCCTTTTTTGTTCATGCAGCCGGCTAGCCATAAATCATGCCGAGGTATATTGTGACATTATCAAAATGCGATTCTTGTAGCTACATATCAAAGTTAGTTGTAGTTAAAAATTAGTCATAAATATTATATTCATATGAAATAATGATTAGTTCTTACTAATTGTTGCTACAATGTTGCATACGAGATCGGTCCTTTTATGTACTGGTATGGCATGTTGGATGCGTTTTTATGATTTTGCTCACTTCTTTCCGGTTTAGATCCAAAAGATTCATATTAATAAATATTAATTACTACAAATTACAAGTACGTAAAGACTAATATTATATTACCGTAAATTGTAGAGTAGTATGTAAGGCCACAAACTCATCTCACTGCTCTTGAGTTATAATTCTATTGTACATCTCCGGCGGTGTACAATTGATAATATCATTGTCATTCCGCAAATAGAATTTGATAAGAGCGGAGCAAAAATTTCTCAAAAGCCTACCGCATTTTCACAGCATGAATTTCTCTTTATCTTCTTCAATTAAGAAGCAAGATTGGAAGAAAAACCATATATAATTTGTTAAATAATGTTTACCTTAACTGAATTGAAGAGCGTATCACCATAATCTTCTTCACGTAGCACTAATCTAAAACTGTAATGGAGACTCTTTCTCTGACCAATGTCCCATGTAATTAATAAAGGAGCTAGCATTTAGTCCAACTAGATTTTCCTTTTCATTCCACTGAAGCTCTAACCTAATTCCCTTACTCCTTAGTTTGATAAGTTTGGACATTATGGTCCTGCCTCGATCTACCTCGGCCTCAAATACTGCCTGATCATCATGTTCAATGGGAACAATATCATCTTCAGTGTGAGGATCCATTTTCCTATAAGTTAAATAAACCAAACAAAACATCAGAGCATGCACTTAACAATCATGGCAATGTAAGTAAATTATATTAAAATATATGCATACATGTAATAAAACATACAAGGCAAAAAATCAAGGCACTCATTATCATCTTTTCCTCTTTTTTGTTTGATTTAAAAACCAAGTCCCCTCTTTATGATCATGTCTCATGTATAAGGGTTCATCTTCATCTTCATTTATATCAATATATTTTGACCACAATATCTCAAAGGAGAGATCATTCTCAAGAATATTCAAATATTCATTACTTTTATTATCAACTTGTTATTGATTATTCTTGTTTGATGGAAATGTAATGGACTAGTTTTTCTTAGAAGTATTTGGAATGAAAAACACTTGTTGTGCCTGTGATGCTAAAATGAAAGGTTCATTTTTATACCAAACTTTAGAAAGATCCACTTAAACAAACCCTAAATCATCTATCCGTAATCCACTGTTGTTGTTAATTCACTTAGATTTGAATACAGGGACCCTTAACATAGTGTAATATAACTCTCATATTTGTTCAATTACACCAAAGTATGACATTGTTGTATAGATAGGGTGTATGTCTTTGACACTGGATCTGTGCCATGAATCAACAACAAGTGTTACTCCACTATTCTGCATTATGCTTCTTGTATCATGTTCTTGTGTGTAGAATGTGTAACCGTTGATTACATAACCATTGTAAGACAATATATTTAAACTTGGTCCATTTAATAGCCATCTTAAGTTTTCAGAAACTAAATTAGGATTCCTCTCCACCTTATCATTAATGTGCCTTTTTAACCAAGTTGAAAAATGTCGGTTGTGCTCTTTTATTATCAAATTTTCATTTCTCTTACCATGTACTAATCGAAGAGCATCCTTATGTTCTTCAATATACTGTTCAACCTCATCAGTGTTATGTAGCACATACAAGTAAGCTTGCTCCCATTCAGTCACTGATATCCTGATTACATCATTCCTACTTGTTCCTTTTCTTAATCTTCACCCTTCATGACAAGACTTCAGGATTCCTACAGGGTCAACATTTGATAGAAAGTCAGTATATAAGTCACTTGCTTCTTCAACCATGTAACGCTTAGCTATATACCCCTCTGGTCGATATCTGTTTTTCACATATCTTTTTAAAATTTTCATAAATTTCTCATTCGGGTACATCTGTCTCAGGTATACTAGACTGCACAATTGATCCTCTTTCACTAAGTGTACAGTTAGATGGATCATAATGTCAAAAAATGAAGGTGAAAAATACATTTCAAGTTCACACAGAGTACAAACAATTAGCCTTTACAAATCTTGTAACTTTGTTGAATTAACCACTTTACTGCAAATCAACTTGAAGAACAAGCAAAGTTTAGTTATGGAATTCCTTATTTTTTGGGGTAAGATTGACCGTATACCAACTAGTACAAAATTCTATATTAGCACATGACAATCATGAGATTTAAGGTTCTTGAGCTTCAACTTTTTCACTGATACAAGATTTTTTATATTTAAAGAATAGCCCTTTGGAACTTTGATTCCTTCAAAAAACTCACAAAATAATTTCTCCTTCCTTGACAGAGTGTAAGCCGCTGGAGGTAGATAAGTACGGTGCCTTTGGTCAACCGGAGCCAACTCTTTTCTGATTCCCAGGTTAACCAAATCCAACCTAGTATTCACACTGTCCTTGCGTTTCCCTTACGTAATGAATAACATGCCAATTAGACTATCACAGACGTTTTTTTCTATGTGCATTACATCAAGAAAATGTCTCACATATAAGGACTTCCAATATGGAATTTCAAAGAAAATAGACTTCTTCTTCCAGTCCCTTGTCCCAATTTGTTTTGTAAAAGGCTTGCCAAAATTGTTATCCAAATGTTTGACCTTCTAAAAAATCTGAGCACCGGTCAACATCTTCAATGGGCTACCTTCTTCTGACTCATCATTAAAAGCCTTTTTCTAATTCCTTCAACGATGTTTCGATGGTAAGAATCTTTGATATCCCATGTAGACATTTTTCTTATAATGATCTAGTCACACTAAATGAGTGTCATCTTCACATATAGGGCACGTACAATATCCTTTGACGCTATATTCGGACAAATTACCATAAGCAAGGAAATCATTTATTGTGTCATATAATATGGCTTTCAAAGTGAAACTTTCGTCCCTGTACCTATCATACACATTGACGCCTTCCTACAAAACAGCTTTAAGTCATCAATTAAAGGAACAAGTATACATCTATTTCATTCCTAGGTTGCCTTGGCCCAAAAGTTAACATGGACAATATCATAAACTTATGTTTCATGATTAAGTGTGGAAGAAGGTTATAAATCATTAATATTACTAGCCACGTACTGTGTGTACTACTATGAACCCTTTGGGGATTGATTCATCAGTTGACAGTGCAAGGCATAAGTTCCTTGTTTCATTCAAGAAGTCAGGTTTCAAGAAGTTAGGTAGGTCATGATCAATTCTTTTCCATTGAGGGGCATCTGCAGGGTGTCTAAGGTTCTTGTCTTCAACCCTTTCATCTGTATACCACGTCAACAGCTTAGCAATCTCTGTATTACTGTATAGTCACTTGAATCTCAGAATAATTGGAAAATACCATACGAATTTCAACAAAATTTTTCCCTTCTTCTTCCCATATCGAGATGCATTGCATTTAGGGCACTTCTCTAACGTTGCATACTGATTCTTAAATAATATGCAATCATTATGGCATGCATGTGTCTTCTCATAACCCATGCCAGTTGTAGATCAAAGTATTCGCTTTGTGTAATACCCCAGCTTTTGAGACTCGAGGCTAGAGAATAAGCCTGAGATTATTGGATTGCTAAGCCCCGGTTTAGCAAGATCCCAAATTGTGATTAAGGGTTAATGACTTCAAAAGTGGATGTGGTTAGTGATAAATAACCCTTTTGGACATGTGAATTTGATTGATTTGGTGTTTCCTATGGATTCCTTGTGAAAATTTATGTGGGAATGATGTTTTGGTATCAAAATGGAACTAATTGAAGCAAAGATGCAAAATCTGAAATTCTGTCTAGTGAAACTCTATTCTGGGTAGTCAGTTTGTGTGAACGTTTTGAATGACCAAATGGTGTCTAAAAATTCTGAAACTTTCCAGTCTTATAGTTCAGATCTCAAGCTTCAAAATGGATATATAATTTGTGCCATTTCATTTTGTGAACTAGGAGAATATGACTGTCCAAAGTTTGGGATGGAAACTGAACTCTGATTTGGGGCAGTGATGAGTTTTATGTAATTCTGGAATTGTGTGGTGATTTTTATTAATGGCCAATATTTTTCCTATCAAGAGGACTTAAATATCTTTCATTTGGCTTTGAAATCATATCATTTCGATTTTTCTAGAATTAGTTATGATTTTCAAAGTTTCGGCAGAAAATCTGCCAGAAAATCCGAAAATGGGAATTATGACATCACCCAAATAAAAGATGACATCATCATGGAATTAAAATATTTCCCATCTTCTTCTTTCTCTCATTTCTGTCGTGAGTTTCAGCTGAAAAGAGAGAGAGACGTTTGAGAGCTCTTAGAGAAAGAGGAGAAATCTCACAAGGTAAGCCGATTTCTCCGACGATCTAGCTCCTAACGCGTATAACCTTGCTCCTAAGCTTCTCTTTCATGTTCTCTAAGGTGTTGGAAGCTCAATTTTCATGGTTAAGAAGGGCTAGGGTTTCAGCCACTCTTGAGAAAAGCTAGTGGGAGCTTGAGGTAACTTCCAAACTCTTGTGTATTGATTATTCTGGCTGCTGTGGACAATTTAATCGGTGAAATTTTGCCGGATTGTCATTGGTTTCAAAAATGGAAAATAGGTGTGTGGGGCTGTTATGCTGCCCAAATTGGTACTAAATGGTAGTTGTAACCTAATGGAATAGTCAATAAAGTGGTTAGGAGTGGAAAGGAACGCGTTTACGGAGCCGAAACCGAAAAACCCCAATTTTCCCCGGAATACTTGAGAATTTCGGCCAGCTCTAGAAATGGGTCTTAGAGTTGGATTTTCAATGATTTGATGATTCCATTGAGTTCAGGAGCGAAAATTAGGTGGGGTTACAGTTGGGCACTTTTTTAGAAAAGGTCGAAAAAGTATAATTACGAAAACGCCCCTGAAACCCTTAAAGTGGGGCTGTCAAGGGTAATTTTGTAATTGACATTGAATTTGATAATTCTAAGTCCAGAAATGGATTCCTTGGGCGAAAATATGTTAGAATAGCCCATGTCAAAATTTTGGGAAAAGTACAGCCGACCGGGTATGGTGGGGCCGGGCTGGGTCCCCAGGGGCATTTTAATAAATTTTCAATATAGCCTCATATAACCCCCAGAAACACTATGAAAGTGTCTAAATAGTACATTTGACATTGTAGGATAGAATATGAAGCCCCGAGCTGTTTGCACGTAGATTGAGGCACACGTTTTGTGGCATAAAAGGGTTAAGGTAGGGAACTCATCTCTCCTGCATGCTCTGATAACTGTATTAATGTGTTGATGCATATTATTGCTTTGCTTGATTATGTGGAACATGTATGAATGATTTGAAGCTATATTTCAATATATGTTATGGCCATATGTGTATCGTTCAAAGCATTGGGCTTATAGATTTGTCATTGTATGTGTGCATGAGTTATGTGATGCAAGCATGTCATGCATTAAACACTTATCTTGCCTGCATATTGATAATGTTTTCCTATTGAGATTCTCTCGAATCTCACCCTCCCTTACCAACAATTTAGACAGGGCAAGTGGCTCATGGAGGGAGCGGCAGGACTCATTCGAGATGAGATTGTGTAATCCCCATTTGAAGAATTGAAATGGGCAATTATGCCCTATATATCTTTAGCGAAGGTATGTACCCAAGATTGCCGGGATGATTATGTTATGCACTTTGATATTTTTATGAATGTAATTTATCTTCGCGTAGTAATTGTATTCAAAATGTGAATATGAGACCAAGTTTATAAATGATTTTGAAAGGTATTTTTGAAAACCTCATCATGTGATGGGTTAGTAAATGTTATTTGATTATTATTGGTCTCTATTTCATTTTAATCGCGTATTTCGAATATAATTACGGAGGGGGTTACACTTTGCCTCATATGTCTTAGTAGGAAGTACATTTTCTTCTGAGAGCATATCTTGCACGAGTCCAGGTAGTGCAGTGAAACCTGAATCACTCAATCCATATTGGCTTTAAAGTTGTATAATTTCAACACCACTAGCAATCTTATGTATTTAGTACTACCGATATATAATGGTTTCTCAGCATCACCTTTCAACTTCTCAAATTCTTGAAGAAAGTTATGAAGCACCTCTTCGACCGCATTTAGCATTTCTTGAAGACCATCGTCCTCATCATCACATATGCTTGGGTCAAACTCATTAGAAGGATCGATCACGGTATGCACTCGATCAGTACGTGCATCATCAATCTCACCGTGCCTTGTCCATTGTGTATATAATTGATCAATTCCATGACACACTAAATGATCTAGCAAATCAAGTGGACTAATCCACTTTCCATAACAATAAGATAAGTAAGGATACAAGATTTTGTTAGGATCATTTGTATGCTAGCTTGCAAATCTAATAAACTCTTTCACCCCATCTATATATTCCCTTGAGCATCGATCAGATGACATCCATTTTTTATCAATCTTTACCTTAAACATATTTTTAAAAGTAGTTAGTTGTTTGCCTCTTGCAGTTACTAATTAATTTTATCTTCTGCCATTTATTTTACAAAAAAATTCGGTAGCATAACGTCATCAAAATTGAAGTTTTTCAAGTATTAAACACTATTAAAGTCACAAATAATCAACCAATTAATTCCTGCAGCATGAATCATACTAATTTTTCACAACTCACAACAAAAATAAATCAAAAGAATATTACATAGTTCAATGATATTTAACGCTCTGACTAGTTCAATACTCCTTTAATGATTGGCAGGACACATAAGAAATCTTCAGGCAATCAAATATTCTAAATTAATGACAAATCTTCAGGTACCCAAATTTAAAAAGGTGCATGAAAATGTACGACTTAAGGTTCTGTAAAAAAATATACTTAAAGACTTACAAGTTAGAAACTTCTGTAAGAGGCCGAGACAGAGAAAAAAAACAACCGGGATACCAAGCTTTAAGAAGACAGTTAAAACTTCAAACAAATACCTGAAAAAAATCATGAGCACACATATAATATTCACGACATATTTTACTAAAAAAACAAAAAAAAGAAGAACAAGAACAAGAAGACGTACCTAAAAAAAACTTAGGAGCTAGGAAACTTCTTGTATGAGGCTGAGACAAAGCAAAGAACATGTGGGTGACCAAGCTTTGTACAGTAATGAAAGTGCGGTGACAAATTTTTTTTTGAAGAAATGCACCCACGAAGACAAGAAAAAACAAAAAGTGGGGACCAACGAAGCTTCCAATACCAGCTGTCAAAGAGAGGAAAGCGTGGGGACAATGGATAAGGAAAGGTAGAGTGGGGACCAATTAGATCTCAAAAATAGAGTGTGGGAGGATGCGGGAGAAAGACGAGAATAATGGTGGGGGCGGAAAATTTGTATACCTTATATGGCGCTTTTACCTTAAGAAGCATAGAAGGTATATAAAAGCTATGACGCTTAGTGTCCAAGCGCCATAGCATCCCTTCAGTATATAAATAAATAAATAAATTAATTAAATGGTGAAGTGAGCTACAGCAAGCGCCATTGCATCCCTTATTATATTTGCTTTAATCTAATAACCATTAATCCTTTCAAAATTAATTTATCTTAGACGCCTTATTATTATTAGCCTTCAAATGTAAACTTAATTGATATAAAGTGAGATAAATGAATAGTGATTACCATTATTATTATTATTAAGTCAGACAAATGAAAAGTAAGACTAGAAAGTACAGCATATATTATTGTCTCCATTATTCAGGTGAAAGCTAAGTGAAGAAATGAATGGTGACAATGAAATTATTAACTTCTTAGCTTGTAATTAAACGAAAAAAAAATTAGACAAGTTAAAATACAAAAAATTAATCTAAATTCCCCTTATTGAAATAATTCTAAGGGAAATTAAAGCATTGACAAATTAAATGAAAATAAAGATACTAAGACAATTAATGCCAAAACCATATAAATTAAATAAGGAAAGTAGGATACTGGTAAAAAAAACAAAATAAATAAATAAGGATAGAAGGTGCTGAAGCTTACCTTAATTAACGGGTGCCTTAGCTAATAATTAGCTTGCATGTCCTTAACATATAAAGGAGGAATGAAGGTGATGATCGAAGCTCGCCTTTTGTGATCTCTCTGCTATAGTGGTAGTAGCTCTTAACTCTCAGTCTCTATGCGCGTGGTGTCTGATCTCTCGCTCTCTCCTTATAGATAATATATGGAGAACTTTTAGGCCACAGTAGCTTAGCATGCCTGCCAAGGCTAGCAGACTTGGCAGGAATGGGGGTGTCGATAGGGCCTTGGCCGGCGCTTGGTGGGGCAAGTGTCAGGCACAGTGCTGGCGCTTGCTTGGCCCTCACATGCATGGCCACAGTGGCCTTGGCAAAATGCCAAGGCTGACTGTGGCCATGTGCCTGCCAAGGCCACTGTGGCCTTGGCAAGCACGCCAATGGTGGAATTGAATAACATGCATGAAGCGACATTATATTCGTCTGTGATTCAAGCAATATACGAAACATACATAAAGTAGAGATTAGGTATGTGTTATAGGAGAAGAATTTAGGGGGGGGGGATGTGAGGACACAATGAGATATTTAGTTATAAACCATATGGAAAAGGATGAACAAAGAACTATATGCTCTCTATCATTCGAGAATGAATTTACGGAGCCAATAGCCTGTGGCTCCAAAAAAAATTTTAAATAATAAATCCAGCTTTGTAGTTAAAAAAATATCTCCTAAGAATAACCCAACTATGGCGCTTTCTTAAGAAAGCATCATAGCTGGGACTTTCATTTTTCCATTTTTTCTTATGAATGTTTTGTGTGGCGCTTGTTAAGGAGAGTGTCACACAAGCCTAATATAAGTTATGACACTTATTATAGGAAGCGCCATAGCTTCTTAACTTGTTTTTTTAAAACAATTATCTATGGTGCTTCTTTAAAGAAGTGTCATAAGATGGGAACCACTAAATCTTTATTTTGTAGTAGTGTTTGTTTTATATTAATTAGAACCAAGATAAACTCCTCAAATATGTCTTATATTAAAAATCAAAGGGAGTACATAGAGATGCATAGTTCTAAGGAAAAAAAGAGGGTTAAGGAGCAATTTTGTGTTGGAAGTTTTTTAGGGGGCAATCTTGCCTTAGTAGTTATCCCAATTAATGTTGATTGTTAGTTGACCAAATATGCTGAGTTGGTAGTTAATGTATCATTCACATCATTTTTGTTAAGGTGCAAATTTACTCTAGAAGTTTTAAATCTAACTTTGAAAAAAATAAAGTAGATGAGACATGGAGCAAATTTGCACCTTAACAAAAATGACGTGGATAATATGTGGACTGCCAACTCAGTATATTTGGTCAACTAATGGTCAAAATTAACTAGGTTAACGGTCATAGCAAAATTGCTCTCTTTTGGATACTTACGGGACATAATTGCCCTCTCGTAACAACTTCTAGAGCAAAATTACCCTGTAACCAAAAAAAAAAATCACTAAAAATAGACATTGTTTCATTTCCTACATTATAATTCTTGTTAGGGGACTTTAGTGATTATATCACTTTCTTATCATTGGTTCATAGGATATCACTCCTAAGTGGACGCCCAAGTTTTAATACTTCAATTTTATGTGTTTCTTATTTTATGTATTTTCTATTTTATAAAAAGAAAAAGAAAAAAAAACAAATAGAGAACCCTAATAAAGGTTATAGAGGTTGCCGCAAGAGTATGAGAGTGAAAAAGAAAGTTTCTTGATACTTGTTTTGGAAGCCCAAAAAAGCACTTTTCTGTAAGTTGAGATAAAACTCCCCTCACATACTTATCTCATAAATTGTAAAAACACTTCTCAAAAGCTAAAACAACAAGCACATTGCTCTTTATGAGAGAAAATATTTTCTTTAGTTTTTCAGTCTGAATGGTTTTAATATGAGAAATGATCGGAAGGAGATCTTTTGTCGTATTGAGTTGAATATTTTTTGTGGATGTTCTAGCTAGACACACTGAACTTCATTTTGGACAATCATATCAGCCATTTTGGAGTCTTCTATTTTCCCTGGAGTTTTCATGAACTTTCGTTCCAATTTGATGCAGATTTTCGTGAGCGATTGTGATCAAGGCGTGATGATCAAAAGGTGATTTTTTGTTCAATTGACTTGAAATTTTATGGGGTGATTCGAGACATATGGATCCTGAATTTGAACGGCGGATCGTTGATTGGACCTTTCTACCTTCCCCAAATTTGGCATGAATGTTGGTACACATTTGTGACTACAGCTTGTGTTTGGCCATGTCCGACACTGCAAATTGTATCTTCACTCTAGAAATGTGTATTTTATTGCTCTATTTGTTCTTCCACGTTAATAATATAATCCGTGAGTGATTTTTGAGATGAGGTAAGCTTTGTTGTAATCATATAATTGGGTTTTGTATTAGAGTATTGAACATTGTATTTTTTTGAAAATAGTGAAATTTTTTGCTCTGAGTCATAGTTGTTTGTTCTTACTCATATTGATGGGGAAGTTTTTCCAGATTAAATTGTTGTGTCCTTGTTTGTTATTTTTGGTTCTCTTTTTACTTTATACTTTTATTAACTCCGTAGATCTTTTTTTATTAAGAAGATTTAATATCCATTGTGCTATACCTTACACTTGTGACTCTACAGTGATTTTCCATGACACTAGTGTTGGGGCAAGCTAGCAAGACGTAAAAGACCAAATCACGAGCTAAGAAATTATATTTTGGCCTAAGAACATCAACGGTCAACTCTAGATAGCTGGGTCGTGAGACCTTTCAAAGGTCGAAACTAATAAATAAGACATGGCCACAAATTAAATTAATAACTCAATTCAAAGCGTCCTTCACTCTACAATCAGACAAATAATAATCATCCAATAACTGTTCAACTAATAGGGCAACAAATTTATCCACACCCTTCCAACTTCGCCTCGTCGGCAAAAAAAAAAAAAAAGCCATAGAATAATAATCAATCATCATCAACGTACTCTCCACATAATTGCACATAACATCATAATTAAAAATTATTAGGAGCCAATGGTTTCTACTTTAGGAACGTGAACAGGAAACTCATGAATCTCATCCATCCAAGGATTCTTCTTCTTCTCCTTAGCAGGATTAGTCGTCCTCAACGCACGCCACACCGCACTGTTACACTTAAACCCTGACCCAAAAGCAATCTGCCATGTCCTATCACCTTTCTTTATCCTCCCTTTGGCTTCAGTATAAGCCAACTCATACCACAATGAACTACTCGAAGTGTTCCCAAATCTATACAGTGTCATCCTCGACGGCTCCATGTGCCACTCACTGAGTTCCAAGTTCTTCTCCAACTCGTCCAAAACCGCCCTCCCTCCGGCATGGATACAAAAATGCTCGAAAGCTAGCTTGAAGTCTGGAATGTAGGGTTTCACCTTCTGCATCTTGAGAACTTTTCTGGCGACTAAGGTGAAGAAGAAGAGAAGTTGTTCTGACATGGGAAGAACTAGAGGGCCGAGGGTTGTGATGTTGGCTTTTAGGGCTTCTCCGGCGACCGCCATGAGGTCTTTGGAGAGAGAGACGCCGATATTTTTGTTGTCGTCTTCTTGTTGGAAGACACAGCCGTATGATTTGTCTTCCGCTCCTTTGTGTGTACGTACTGTGTGGAGAAGTTGGTACTTGGAACGGCGGCGATCGGAAGAACGATTGGACAATAGAATGGCGGCTCCGCCCATTCGGAAGAGGCAATTCGAGACGAGCATGGAACGGTTGTTGCCGAAGTACCAGTTTAAGGTTATGTTCTCCATGCTTACTACTAAAGCATATGAGTTTGGATGAGCCTACACATATACATACGCACATAAATTAATAAGCTTCAGTAACTGTATAATAATATGATTAAGTATAATAGAATTAGGATTATATATACATACAAACATAAATAGAACCTCTTACACATCTCGATTTTTAATAGAAATGATTGTTATCAAAGGCAATGAATTTCTTGAACAAGTGAGAGTGGACTAATAATCCAGCTTTTTGGCAAGACATTTAGAGTACTAGTTTTTTAATGAACTTAAGCATGTTTATAAAATGAGATTATATATAGTTAGATTTCTTTGTTTTTTTTTGTTTTGAAAGATTTTGAAACGATAGAAATTAAATAATATTTGAAACTGTTAATTTTAAGAAAACTGGTATCATTTAAGAGCAACAAAAAACAGCTCCCAACTTCCTTTTCTTGCCAACGAAAATCTACTTAGTCCCAACTTTGGTATAATAATTGGAGACTGGTATACGTATTAAATAGCTGCTAGCATATACTCCCTCCGGTCCTAATTATAAGATAAAGTTAATTTTTTTGGAGAAATTAAAAAAACTAATTAAATTACTTTAGAGTATTTATATTTTTATTGTTTTCTTCAAACTAATTAGTTTAACTAATAAATTAATATATAATATAAGAATACATAACATATGATATGATTAAGTAACTTATTTAGCTTTCTTAACCTCTTCAAAAATAGTCAACTTTATCTTATATTTAGGACTGGAGGTAGTAGTAACATGAGATTTAGATCTACACACTTGAGGACCATAATGAATCGAATCCTGATGTGGGGGGACTTAAAGTAATAAATGAGAAAGTGGGTGAGGAGCCATCCGTGTACGGAACAACAAAAAGAAACATGTTACGCATGAACCCCGCTGATCCTTATTATTACAAGTTCACTTGTTAAAGAGAATTTTGTCATAAGCATAATTCCACTTAGAAGTTATTAACGACTATTTTCTAATTTTAAACTAATTTCATTCTCATTGAAAAGAGAGAACGATGAGAATGATTTGTAGAGAGAAAATAAGTGTAAACTTGAAATTTTTATTAATTTAAGACATATCTAACGATTTAACTACCATTTCTTAATAAGTGAGGATTATTTAAAAATGGAATTATAATACGCACAGAGAGAGAGATGATTGTAAAAGGGAATCAATTTCCCGTTATGAAGTATCACTCTAGTTTTATTTATAAATCCAAATTAATTAACTCTCACGTATTAAGGAAAGTTAGTTAACTTATTAATTATTGACTAAATTTTCAATTTTACCCTTATATATAATTAGTTCTAAAAATTAACATAAATAATTTTTTTTTGTTTATTGAACTTAAAATGGGAAAAAATGTAACAAGTATATTTATTACTTTGAAACTGAACTTATAATAAGGACCAAAATTTTTAGTTAAAATGAACTTATAAATAACTTTAGAATGGTAAAGTTTTAGGTCACAGGAGAACAAGAAAGAAACCTGTAAGAGGCGTTTGGCAAGGTCAATAGAGATAAGGCCAGCACTACATCCCATACCACCAAGATTATAGCTCAGAATATTCCCTCTCATCTGATAATGATTGACGATCATGGCGGACAAAGACGGCGTCGGATTGAACAAGCTACAATTCACGATCAAGATCCCAACATCCTTAGCCCTCACCCCAGTTTTCTCTAAAAGATCATCAATAGCTCCAAACATCACTTCCTCAGCTTCTTTCCTCGCTTCAGCCATACATGGATTTGGTGGCACACTTAAAACCGCAGGTGGGAAATAAGTCTTCTGTCCCAAACCAGACCTTTCTACAATCTTCTTCTGAAACATCAAGTTCTCCTCTGTGAACGATCCTGCTTGCCTAGATCTCTCCATGAACAACTCCTTCGTGCATGTACGAACCGGGTCCGGCTTGTAACACGCGAAGTCAACCAAGTAAACGCTTCGTGGACGGCTCATGAAGTACAAGGTGGCTAAGAATACTATAAGGCTCGAACATAGAGTGACTTGTACGAGGTTGAACTTGAGGTTTTGCCATAACTCGATAATGTCTTGGGCTGATAGAGTTGATAGATTAACCGAAGCAGAAACAAGAAGTGGTATGAGAAAGAGGTACATAGCATTTGAGATCACGTAATGGTAGCCAAGTTTCACGTACTTAAGCTTCACAGATTGCAGAAAATTGGGAAGCTTAGTGTTCCTTCTTCCTTGTGCTGCTGCTTCAATGGAAATATTATTGGCATCAGCTCCAGATTCTGCCTTCGGATTCTTCTGATCCGACATTGTGGGATGATCGATGATATAAGTTATAATCTCTTGGAATAAAAAAGATATGAACTTTTTTCTGAAACAAGAATGGGATTCTGAATTTTAGAATGGAGAGAAAGCATATAAGAGAGAAATGAGAACGTGTGAGGATTATGAGATGGGAATTTTATGGAAAGGTGAATGAGTTTTTAAAAAGGAGCGTTTGGAAGTGAGGGGGGAAGATCCACCTACCCCAACGAACTTTTAAATGTTGTTTGGGCCACCGATCTTCCCAACCAGGACGGAAAAAGTGAGTTCTTAACTCCCTTCTTACACGGCACTCTCCTCTATAATTTTTAGCTTTAATTATTTAGTATTTATTGAATCATCATAAATAATAGTAATAAATTGACATTTAGAGTTTTCAGCTTTTTCAGTATCGCATAAATTCTATTCAGATGTCTTTAGTAGTTTTAAAGAGCAGATCATGATGTGGTGCATAATTAGTCGATTAATTTGACCATGTAAAACATCGAGAGTGATGTTAATTAATATATATGCGAGTCTCTGTCTCTCTATTATGTAAGATTTACTTGTCCCTTCGGGGACATCCGACATGTAAAATTTATTTTGTTTAAAGAAAAATAAACCCGATGTGTGGCTATGCCTTTTGACCTCATTTTCAGAAAAAACTAAAAATATATATATTATATAGGGAAAAGGACAGAAAAATACAATTTGAACTTCAAAATCCCGCTGACAAGAATAGTAATGAGATTGACAAGAATGGTAATGATATTGACAACGCAAATCTTTGTCAAATGACTAATTTAGGATTTTGAAGTTCAAGTGTTATTTTTCTGTCTTTTTTCCTATTATATATAATTACTTTTAGAGTTAATATAATTTTTGGTCTCTGAAATTTGATTCAATTTTGGTTTTGGTTCCTCAAGTTTGAAATCGATGACTTTGATCCCTGAAGTTTCACTCAATTTTGGTTTTGGTTCCTCAAGTGTGAAATCGGTGGTTTTGGTCCTTGAAGTTTCACCCAATTTTGGTTTTGGTCCCTCAAATTTGAAAAGGACTTGTTTTTCGGGTCGGATCGGGTTTCATAATCGGATCATCAAGTCCTTTTCAAATTTGAGGGACCAGAACCAAAATCGGGTGAAACTTCAAGGACCAAAACCACCGATTTCAAACTTGAGGAACCAAAACCAAAATCGAATCAAACTTCAGAGACCAAAAGTTATATTAACCCTTACTTTTATATAAGAAAGTTTGAGTTGAATGTATGAGGGGCAAACAATTCTAATTGGTAATGCTCTCTGGCTTTTCCTATCTTGCTTTTATATTGGTAAAAGGACCGAACTACCTTTGAATCAACATCCCAAGTTGGTCACCCAGCTACAGTATATTAAATTAGAGCATTTTGCAATTGTCCTATGTAAAAACTCCCTCACAAGTAACAGGTTTTAACTTCGATTTGCTTGTAATTTTATATATTAATAGAATGAGCATTTTTTTTGGGTCAAAGAATTAGCCCAATATGACAGACTTTGAAAAAAGTGCATATATATATTTATATACATATATTTATTTATTTAAATATAAAGTCTAACCAATATGGTTGGATCTAGCGGAAGGGGTTAGTCTTTTATAATGTGGCGAACTAAAGTTTAAATCTCAGCTGAGAGAGGTGCCCATATTTAGAGTCCAATAGTGTCTCGAACAAGAATAAAAAATGAAAATGATTTTTAAAATTGAAAAATACCATATATGCCAACATTTTTATTTGAATGATATTTTATTTTTATTAGTTATTGATTAAAGTGTTAAGCGGCCCCGCCCTATAAGGAGGAGAAAATAAATTCAAATCCGAAGAAGTGAACTTATTAGGAGAGAGGAAAATCTTTGATATTATTTTTATATTACTCTGATCCAAGTTTCGCGTATGGGGAGGAGACCTGTATTAAATTAAAAAAAAATTATGGGGTTACATTTAATGAAACTTTCTGGACAGCTTCATCCAACAAATCCACAACTTTCTTACTTAAATGCTCAAACTTCCCACCAAACTCCCAACCCTGGCTTCTGTCCAACTGTTGTAGAGTGTGGACCCTTTTCAATTTTCTTTTTTAGGAAAATTATATTTAGACCATAGAGAAAATATGAAAAATAATCCCTTGAAATCTCAGAATTGTATTTAAGTTTCGTAAGACTTTTTTATAATAAATTCTAATTCCGCTGACAAGTCCATGGATACGTCATTAAAAAGTCTAGAGGCATCTATTGGCAAGTCCATAAGCGTTCATTAACAAGTTTATGATTGAAATTTATTGCAAAAAAAGTCCCACGAGATTTAAATGCAATTTTGAGATTTCAAGGGACCATTTTTTTTCCTCCATTTTTTCTTTTGTCTGGGACCTTAATGTAATTTTCCCTTTTTTTTTTTAACTTTGCATGCCATAAAAAAATGGATATATTTTTTTTTGGTGTTAGCCTTTCATTGCATATAAATAGTGGTACGCTATTCAATATCCAATCATCACTCATCAGCAAGGTATTAAAACTCAGACTGGGCATTGAATCGGTCGGGGTACTGGGTTAAGGGTCAGTGGATCAAACTGGGGCCAAATCAGAGCTAAACCGGGATCAAAATGGTAAGAAATTGAAAATTTTAGGCTTATAATATGAAATTTTAAAGAAAAAATATAAATTTTTTTCAAAAAAAATTTTGAACCCGAACCGGACCGATTCACCAGCTGGTTCACCAGTTTCCGAGTTGGACCGGCCAGTCTGGTCCGGGTTCCATAACTTTGCTCATCAGTGACATACACAAAAGTTAAAGTTAAATTAAATTTATTGTACTTTATTAAGCACGTATTTGGATTAGCTTATTTTTTAAAAATAAGCACTTATTACGTAAGTCGAGATAAAATTTCTCTCACATACTTACCTCGTATACCGTAAATTACGATTTATAAACATTTATTACCCAAAAATAAGTCTTTCAAATAAACACTTAGTTTATGCAATGTTTTAAATCCATGTTTCAAATGCGGAATGTTCTAAAAAATTATCAAATCATCTTGCATGTGGCAAACTTCAATATTTATGTCAAAAGATCCATTCAAGTAAATTTACGTTAACACAAACCGGCGGGAAGAGGGTTTGGTTGTTTTTTGGAGCTAATAGTTAAAATGTTGGCAAATAAAGTTATGTGGATATATACGAAATTTCTTACGTCGTAATGACTACTTTACTTGTTCAGCTCTCTGTTGGGGAAAAAAAAGAGAAATCAGCTCTTTCAAGATAATTGAACATTTTTTGGAAAAATTAGTGGAAATCTTTGTTTAAAGTTTTATTTATCAGAACGACCTGATATATTTTTACACATATAAAGTATTGGTATTCTACATAATTTCATCCACATCAAGTGTTGATATCAAAATTCAGGTTCTTCTAAGTAATAATGTTTTTAAAGATGGAGTTTTTACTGATTTTTCCATTTTTTTTCTTGCTTACGTAGGAGTCTCTTCCTTATTCCATTATGTCTTAAAATAGTAGTAACTAAGATTGGTTCTTTTTTGTAAAGTAAAAATGTAGGAAGTCCCCATGAAAATACTTTCTCTTTCAGTATTTTTGTTAGGGGTCATTTTACTATTTTTGGATTTTTTTATTTAATTAAGTATAAAAATTTAATTAACAAATGATGGGCCTCAGCCCACAGTTGCGGACCCTGGCTGATAGATACGTCAAGTTTCGTCAAACCCATTTTGTCAGTAAAATATGGTTTTTTCAAGCCTAAGCTCTAATGGGCCAAGCCTTCAAAGTTGTTCTGGCATGTTCCGCAATTTTATATCCCAATATAATATCCTAATAAATTTACTAACCGGGGAAAGATCTAATGGAATATGTTAATCACTCACAGCATGGAAAATCAATGTTCGAATCTTCATTGAGAGATGTGGCCGACACTGCCTTGAATAAAATTGCTTCCAATAGGAAGATACATATATCTAACACAAAAAAAATATAATATCCTAAGAAATTGTGTATATTTTTTACATATTAAACAATAGAGAAAATCTTATTAAAAACCTTTTAAAATACTCAAACCTCAAGTAAAACTCCCAAACTCAACAAATTATAAGTCAAGCTAATCATCTCAATTCAGGAATTCAGAATTAAGTGATTTTATTTATATACCCTCGTGTTCCCTCTATCTCCTTCTTTTATCTACGTCTTATTCAGATATTCTCCTCCATCATTTTGCACTTGCATATCCCTTATTGAACCACCTCCATTAGCCTCTCGTTCCTTGGAGATGTTCACAATGTAATATTCCAATATAATATTGTAAGAAATTGTGTGTATTTTTTACATATTAAACAATGGGGAAAGTCTCATTAAAAGCCTTTTAAAATACTCAAATCTAAGATAAAACTCTGAAAATTAACAAATTATAAACTAGGCTAATCATCTCAATTCAAGAATTCAGAATTGAGTGATTTTACTTATATGACGCTTATAGGTGTATGCAATTTTCATTAATCATTACACCATATTTGGGTGCATATGCCACTTGAGAACTCCCTGTCTTTAAATTTTAATTCTGATTCCTAGATTTTCATTAAAGAATATCGATAACGCTTTGCTTCCTAATTGGAACGCTTTTTTTTTTTTTGGTTAAAAAATTTTAGGAAAAAGGATTAAGCTCACCCACGATCTAAGGACAAGGCTCCAAGTTGGGATGCCTCCCTCAGCGCTTCAAATGAACCACAACTAAAAAAATTTCCCCGGGATCGAACCCTCTTCATTTGGTGAAAGTGTTCGACCCTTTCGCCAACTGAAACCAAAGACCAGGGGTAACTAACTTGAGCACTTTAATTGATAATCATCCATCAAATGGTTAAGTTTTTATGTACAAAAAGTGAAAAAGCGAAATATGTTGCTTCAATTTAAGACAAGAAAATGAGGACAATGTTATTCGTCGTTTAAATTTGAGAGAGATGACTCTAAGCTGACAATCCTGTCTTTCCTTTATTTGTCTTCATGTCATTCGGGCTTTGAGTTTTGAAATTTATCTTTGCTGCATTTTACAGAGAACAAATCTAACAGAAAAACCCTTATAGCAGGTAGCTGTTGGACTAATCTGACAGAAAACAACACATGGTTCACTAGTATGAGAAACAGGATCAACAATTATTGACCCCTCTACCTGAACAAAGTATTACAAAAATATTCTATACACTCCAATGTTACTACTGAAACACTAGGCCCAATATCATACAGGCCACTCATAACACTAAACCCGTACAATCAAATATGTTCAATAAACAATACAGAATACTAACACTAATATTCCTAACACCTCCCTTCAAGTTGCAGCCTTATATATATTTATGGTACCCAACTTGTTGAGCAACCTCTCATGATCTTCTCTTTCCAATCCTTTGATAAGAATATTTGCCAATTGACTCTTTGTATTTATATGATGTAGACAACTAACACCTAGGTGTAATTTTTCACGGACGAAGTGACAATCGATTTCGATGTGCATCCGCTCAAGGAATACTGGGTTTGTTTCTTCTTTCTTCTAATCTTCCTACAGCCCTATATATATGCTTGACAAAAGAAGCTTTTGCAAGCTTGAAGCTGATAAGTGTAAAATAAAAATCAGAAGAAAAGATTAAGGCAAACACATATAATCATAGAATAACAAGAATGATTCAAAAGCTAGCTATAATCAAAAGACTAATTAAAAAACAAACACAAAAACAAATTCAGTCATAAGTTAGTAGTCACAAATTCATCACAGGTTTACCTTGTATTCGAAGGAGCCAAGCAAGAACAAGTTCTTCAAGTCCAACTTTCCAATCTTTTCCATTAAATCTCCTCAAAATCTAAACCACCTTCTTCCACTTTCACACTCACCGGCAACAAGTAATCTTTCACAATTTCAAACACTTCAACAATCATACCCACTTTTCCTTTCCCCAATCCAATCAAACCATTTTTACCTTCTTCAATCTTAAACCCTAATCCCACTCCAATTTCTTTCACCTTCTCCACCACCACCTCTTTCTTCGCCTCTGACGTGAACCTCTTCTCCAGCCTCCTTTCAAATAAAGCCCCTCAAATCCAAACCTTGAGATAGCAATATTACTCCTCTGGTCCATAAAATAAGATATATTTGGGGAGATGATCTTAATCTTTAATATATGATATAGTTTTTATATTTATCAATCTTTTTTTAATTTATCCTTATTGATACTCTTTTAACGATAATCAAGGAGGAAAGGGAATGCAGGAATTAAATAAGATGACTATATATCATATTAACTAATTCAACTAACTTCCACCACAGTAGATTTGGCACTCGGATACTATTCAAATCTCAACACATTCCTTTCAATTTCTGATTTCATTGATTCCTTGAACCACGCTACCTCATACAGCGATTCAAGACTCATCCTCTTGATCGGGTTCGGTTGAGTAGAATGTAGATAACTTGCCGTGCCGGCTTTGAAATCCACTCTGGGAGAACTTAATTATTGATAATCATGGGTCTTTCCAAACCTAATTATTGAAATTATCTTAATACAGATTTCGGCAGCTTGGTTCAGATGTCTATGTTTAATTTGTTGATTTTTATGATAATAAATCTGAGGAGATTTATGAAAAAAAATTGAATAATATTGATAAGAAATTATTCACACCTCTACCTTCACCTAAAGGTGCATAGAGATAGAGTAGTTATATCCGAATATCCGATTACGATGAATTCATAAATAAATTATAAAAGGAAAAAGAATCAACTTCACAATTACAAGTTTTCTAATATTGAAAAAAAAAGCATCTGTATTTCGTAAAAGGCTAATGACTAAAACTGTGTCAGGGCAATAATAATAAAAAAAAAAAGAATCTATTTTTCTTGGCAACAGTGTGGAATATGCTAACATTTTCTTTATCTTTTCTTTTTTTTTTTGGTATAAAATTTTCTTTATCTTTTCTATTTTTAAATAAGTAACAAGAATAGTTAAGAAATTGCGCATTAACTTTGCAACTAAGTGGCATTTTTATTGAAAAAATGTTAAAAAATAACATTTATATATGTGTTATGTGAAGTGAAATATTATGTACACACACTGCCTCCTGTCAAGACCGAATTGACTTATTTGAGAAATTAAAAAATTTAAATAAATTATTTTAAAAATATTTATATTTATCATTTTTCTTTAAATTAGGAAAAATTTATAGGGAAAGGCTTTGGCGCTTTGGCACTTTTGACCCTGAGAGGAGTGGATGGAATTAAACATTATGGCCCTATTTGGGACAAAACATTGGGGGTAGGGATTGAGATTGGGTTAAAGATTAAGCACCAGTGTTGGGCTCCCTCTTGTCAGCGAGCTCATCCTATCAGAGGGAAGGAAACCCTAGCGGAGGGGAAAATTTTCGCACAAAGGCGAAGAGTTTTGACAAAAAGTATCACAGGATTCCTAGAAAGTTGCATGATTTCTGGGAGGACTATAGTTGAGAACCCAAAAATCATATTTTAATGGAAATAATATGGGAAGAATCCATATTTAAGCAATTCCTTAGACCTAATATATATACAGCAAGCAATATGGGCTTTACACACCCTTAAGGCCCAATAATAACAGTCTACTAATTCTTACTATTATAACTGTACAAACACATAATTTCCTATACAATCATCTAATCTCTTTGCTACACTCCCCCTTAAGTTGGTGCTAGAAATACATTAACAACACCCAACTTGCCAAGGAGCCTAACTTGAACATCTTTTCCAATTGCCTTCGTTAATATATTTGTCTCTTAGTCTCTTGATTTAACATGCTCTAAGTTGATCAAACCTAGGGATGAGCAAAAAACCCAGTGGTCCAGGTAACCCGGTCCAACCCGACTTGATCTAGTGAAGAAAAACTTGGGCCAAAGCAATATTGGGCAGACGAAGCTGGTCTTCTCAGGCCGGACTAGACTTCAGACCCCTTGGTTTGGTCCAGTATGGCCCGAATATTTTTTATTTTTATTTTTTTAATCCTCTACACAGTAAACACTACACATGCCAGTATGCCATACACGCTGGCACACCCACTTGTTTACATCATGCACTAAACATCAAAAGTTCATAAATGAATATATGAGGACACGAGATTTGTGTGTTTTATTCTCAATACTATCTCTTCAAGGCTTTGTATTTGGCCTTAGATTTAGGCCATTCATTCGATAATTTTTAGATATGGACATTGAAGCGGTGCTGGTTTGTTTGGTTAATTATATATATAAAGCCTTATGCGAATAAATTCTGTGATACAAAAATTAATTACAAGACAATATTGAAGAATAGATTATGCAATTATATATCATTTTGAGATATCATGGAATTGTAATTAGGTTTAATGTGTTTAATTGATTGTATTAAAGTAACTTGAATATTGTTGCTTTTTATTGTTGTCGAATGTTGTTGGAGATTATTATGAATTTATGATTAGGTTTTAATGTTTTGTAATAAGTTTTATATTATTATAGGTATTGTTATGGTCTTAATAGGTTCAAATAATGCCTCTCAAATAAGGTAAAAAAAAACCACCAAATAGGTCTTGGACTGGTCCAAATAGTTCACCGGACCAGGTTTGGTCCAGCCCGAGCTTAGGCTAGTACTGGACCAGACTGGACCTTGGGCTGTCTTGTACAGCCTGAGGTACTAACCAAACCTCGAGTTGATTACCTTGAGTTAAGGCCAAACGCGGTCTGGTTCGGTCCATGCTCAACCCTAATCAAACCGCATTGTAATTTTTTTCTGAATGAAATGACAAACTATCTCAATATATTTTATCCTTTTGTGGAATACGAGATTAGATACTATATGTATTGCTGCCGTTTTATCACAATATACACTTACGGGCTCTTCACAAGCAACACGAAGGTCATCCAACACACCTCTACCCCATATAACCTCAAATACAGCTGAACCCAAGGCTCTATTGTTTATTACTTCTTTGTCTTCCACTTAATTAATGAATCTTTATATTTGAGAAGATAGACCGTGACTAACCTTCTTATAGTGCCACAAGCTGCCCAATCTGAATCACAGTAGCAAGTCAAAGTCTTGTCCTTATCTGAACTCAACAAAATTCTAAGGCCCTTATTCTTCTTCAGGTATCTAAGTACATCAAGTGTAGCAACCATATGTGCCTTTGTCAGCATTTGCATGATTGAGAACTTGCACAGGAAATGAAATATCTGGTCTAGTAATCGTCAAATAAATCAACCTTCCTATAAGTTTTCTGTATCTGTCCATACTTTTCAACAAGTCTTCTTCCTTGTCTCTCATAGTCAAAAGTTTCAAGTTTTGTTTCATAAGTAATGTTAATGGTTTACACCCACTCATACCAGCATCCAAGAGAAGATCAAGCACATCCTTTAGAAAAAAACAATTCCCTTTTGAAACCTTGCTACCCCAATGCTTCATTTCCCCTAAATCCTTAATTTTAAATTGACTATGAAGAAACCCTTTTACCTCACTTATTCTTTCTTCCGAACTATCTGTAATGAGAAGGTCATTGACATATACAAATATCATAATAGAGGCATAATCATAATGTTTGATAAAGAGCGAATAGTCCTGTTTGCTCTAAATTAAACCTCCATCAATCAAGGCCATGGACAATTTATGGTTCCATTGCCTAGAGGCCTACTTTAAGCTAAACAACAACTTATTGAGCTTACAGACCATGTTCTGCCCCTATTTCTCAAATCCCTGAGGGATAGTTATGTAAACTTCCTCATCTAAGTCCTCTCAAAAGAAGGCATTATGTATATCCATCTGATAAAAATTCCAACCGTTTGCCGTAACTAATTTCAATACAATCCTAACAATGATCATTTTTATAACATGAGAGAAAGTTTTGTGGTAATCTATACCCTCTCTCTGTGTATAACCTTTAGCCACCAATTTGGCTTTAAATTTGTCTATAGAACCGTCATAATTATATTTTATCTTGTATACCCACTTACGACTTATTGCATTCTTTCCTCTTGGAAGCAACACAACATCTCAAGCGTGATTTCCCTCAAAGGCCTCAATTTCTGCCTACATTGTTTTAATCCACCTATCATCCTTAATCACCTCATAATATGACATAGGCTCAACAATCGAGTCAACAGAACAAAGGTAACATAGATAAGATGAAGAAACAAACTCATAAGAAATATAATTCTCATTTAGATACTTACAGCTTTTCTTTCTTTGTTAAGGCACATCTGCTGAGAGTTTTGATTCAATCAGATTATAAACATAATAATGTGACAAATAGGAGGTTTCTTATCTCTACTTGGTCTAGTGTGATGCTTCCTAGCAGCACACTTCCTCTGTTCAACATGTTCTTGTTCCTGTTTCTGTTCAATAATTTATTTTGTACCAGAGAGTGTTTTTCCTCTTCAGAATCAAACATAAACATCTCCCTCACGATTCTACTCACTCCCCCTTCTATAAGCTCTCTTGATTTTTAAAGGGAAAATTATCTTTTACATATCTCACATGTCTACTCACAAACAACCCTTTGGTTTTCACATTGGATAAGATATATCCCTTTTGATTATTGAGATATCCTAGAAATGCAGAAGGAATGGAATGTGGTTGAAACTTATCAGTTACATTTAAATTAGTTGCATAAGCAAGACAACTAAATACTCACAAACTATTATAATCCGCCACTTCCCCGTAGACAATTTCATAAGGAGTTTTAAAGTTCAAAATGTGAGAGGGAATTCTATTAATCAAGAAGGCATCAGTTCTTACACACTCTCCCTAATACCTCATTAGAACATTTGATTGTATCATTGAGCTTTGGAATACTTGCAAAAGTGTACTATATGGCAAAAGTGTACTATGCTTGCATTCTGCTATACCATTATGTTCTTAGAACTAGACAACTCTATTCGCAAGCTCCTTCGACAAAGAGTTCAAGATCTATGATAGCATAACAATGTTACATCTCTCATTGTTCATGGAGGGTTGGATCTTGTGATTCCTTGGTGTAGCTTCCATCGACAGATATGAGTTTTTGCTTTCCTCTTAATGCGATTTTCATCACCTTACTCCAAATAAAGTAATTTTCGCTTTCATTCAATATTTTCGACACAATCAAAGTCCGTTGGGTAATGAAGGGATACAAATATAATGTATGTGTAAAACTGATATTGGCTTTCGATGAGTCATCTGCTCTTATCGACTCCGTCATCCTCGTTGTCTCCAACAATTTTTTTTGCATTGCTAGCATTGCGATTTGATGCCTTAATTGCTATGTCCCTTGAAGAGAAAGAGCTAGGGCTACAGGAGATTCATTAATCTGAAGGCAACCATGCAAGACTAAGCCAGAGCAAATTCTTGAAAATATGATGGATTCTACCCGACCCGCTTTGATGCCATCTTAACTTCTTGGAGGCCTAGAAATCATATTTTACTAAATGGAAATAATATGGGAAGAATCCATACCCAAACAGTCCTAGGCCCTAATACACACATACACATAAAAAAACAAGCAATATGGGCTTTCAATAGCCTTAAGGCCCAATAATAACAGTTTGCTACATCCTACTATTATAACCGTATGAACACATATAATTTCCTATACAATTATCTAATCTCTTTTCTATATATGGATGGGGTGAAGGGTTGGTGGGTTCTAATGTATTGGAAACTGTCTTTTTTTTTTGCCAACTGGAAACTGTCATTTTTTGCTTCTAGCCCTCGTGTTCACTTCTAGCCACTTGTATAACACCCTTTTCTTATTTCCGATATTAACCAAAGCAGTAATGCGCAATTTGGTAGGCACACAAGAATATCATAAATATACTGATAAAAAGTTCTAGATTATAGAAATTTGACGCAGGGATTGTATATAACAATTATAAATAATGTAGCTGCACATGACTATTAGGGTGTCTAAACCTGTTCAATGAAACTCATACATCCTTCCGTCTTCGTTCCACCACAGCATTCCTCTGTGTGCACCTCTTCTTTGTTCTCAGCACGCCTCCTATGATCACCTATCTAAATGGTTGGTTGGGGGAGGGTGATATTCGAGAAAATTTCAGTAGCAAACAATACCAATATATATGCAAGATAAGTACTTAATACAAAACATGCTTGCCTTACATTTTTTTCCCCATTTTCGTACTTTGTTGGAAATCTGGCAGAATTTTCATCAAACTTTGAAAATTTATATCTAATTGTCCAGATGTCCAATTGGTATGATTCCAAAAGCTGTGTGACCCTTATTAAGTTTATTTTTGGGGAAAAATATAACCTTTAGCCAACTGGAAACTCATAATTCCCAGAATTTCCATTTTTGGACGCTATCACAGAAGTTGTTAGTATCACTGGGCTAATTTCAAAAATTCATAACTCTTTGTGTACAGCTCCAACTAATTTATATAACCCATCAAATTAAAGCTTGATAGGTCTACCTTTATTCTGAAAAATTTCACATTCATTGGACATCATTTGATTATCCAAAACCATCATATAACCAGATTGCCATCCAGGAAAAGCACACTGGCAGCAATGTTTACATTCTTGGGACTCTTGCTAAACCGGGACTTAGTAGTCCACTTGATTCAGACTTATTTTCAAGCCTCTAATCCCAAAATTTGGAATATTATATTTCTCCCCCTGTTCAATAAATTTCGTCATCGAAATTTGAATGTCTACATCTCCGTGATTCTTCTAAACACTTAGTTTATCCCTCTCAATAAACATGCAACACCATCATCATATTCTTATATCTTTGATAGTATTAAGCATTTTTCATTCAACATTCACATTCAACAATCAATGTGTAATATAAACAACTAGCATATAAAATCGTACAGCTGAGGGTCTCTACCCCCAATCTTTAGGTCACTGCCCATTACAATTCTGAATACATCTGCCAGCCTAAGGATACATTGGTCCAATATAACATCACTGGCATATATGATCTTATACCTTAGGGACATTGTCCTATACAACCTTGCACATTGGGTTTACCCAGGGAATCACCCCTATGCTTATGAGCACTTTGAGACTTACTGCCTTGAGCCTCTGCTCGTCACTATTCTTAAAAACATAACATTCTGTCGGCCTAAGGACATACATGTCCATAAGATCTTATAGGCTAAGCACATACAGTTCATCATCTTTGCTGAACACATATCAAGACTAACAACCTCAAGACATATAGCCCATTAGGTATTACTACCCTGTATAAACATGTACATTAGGGCTTACTACCAACATGAGTGGGTATTTGATTCAGGGAGGCTATAGTATGGAGAGTATTCACCACCATTTTTCCCTACTATACTAGGGCTCGTCCCAATCTCTGTTTATATTATCAACACTGGTACGAATGTTAACCTCTTCAGTTATCCTCAAAAGTTACACATAAATTCACTATGCTTCCGCTGCCTACTTTGATGTTTCATATTGTCAAATACAATATAGGTGGGACTGCACTGTCTGCCTACACTTGTCTTACTTCCTCAGTTGGATCTCACTTGACCTCCGTAGTAACATACAATCATTCATAGAGAATACAATAATACATAATTCAGTTCAGTCGAGAATGTATTCAGGGCCAACCACTGTTGCAACCCCTATTTATTCTCAGTCCTCTAACTGGGCATATTAGTGTACACGTAGGCACTATATATCAGTGTACCCGTAGGCATCTTAATGTACCCATAAGCACTATATATCAGTGTACCTGTAGGCACGGTATATCAGTGTACCTATAGGCACGGTATATCAGTGGGAGTATTCTATCTCTACCCAACTTCTAGGCTCATCAAGAAATCTAGAACCTCGACATTACACAGATTGAAAATCATTTTCCTCAATTATGCCTAATAGGCATGCTAAAATTATGATCAATAGCGCCTATTCTAACCTTCACGATATTTAGGTAATATCCTCAAAACATTACTGAAGGTTCAACACTATTCACAAGGTTCCAACTTCTACCATAGAACATAATCATAATGCAACCAATTTACATTTCGACCTAAACACTATTTCAGCTTAGATCTGATTCAGGCCTATCATCAACCTTCAGTATCATCAGATCGAATTCTCTAGGATTAATATACAATATAATCACCACTCATCATATAGCACCGTATATCATATCTATATTCCTTTAATACCATGGTGTTACTAAGGATCATCACTTAGCATTGAGAAACCTCAAATTATTTTCTACACCTCAAGTTTCCCATCACCTTATCAAATAAACTTTTATGCGCAGTACTTACTACAACAGAAATGGTTCGGATTAAAAATCAATACTTCTATCATCATCATCTTCATGCTTCTAAGCATTCTTTAAATCATCTAACTAAAATGATTATTAGTCATGGAGAAATTTCAAGGCAATCACTATTCCTCAAGTCTCCATAATCCTACCAACTTAACTTCCTAGGAGGTCACTCATCCTAATATTTCCCAGAGTTGATCACGCTTAACTTTTATGTGCCCGTACCCAAAGGCAGATACCAGCTCTATCTGCTCCTGACCACTAGTACCTTGAGACTACTTTTGTCTAAAAAATCATGCCAGCTGTCTTCGGCTGACTAAATACTATATGTGGACTGCCCTCGGGTATTCATTGATTCTTCAGGTTGGTTCATAGAAGAGGGGTAATTCACTTTTTTAGTGCCCCATTCTGTGCATATTTCCTTTTACTATATAATCAAGACCTTATCAGCATGCTATCTTGTTGTCAGAACCACTTTTAGCTCTGATACCAAAAATGTAAAACCCTTATCTTATTTCCGATATTAACTAGAGTTGCAATCTGCAATTCAGTGGGCACACGGAATAACATAAATATACTAATAAAAATTACTCGATTACAGAAATTACCAGCAAGGATTGTATATAACAATTACAAATAATATAGTAACATATGGCTATTAGGGTGTCTAAACTCGTTCAATGAAACTCATACATCCTTCCATCTTCATTCTATCACAACATTCCTCTGCGTGCAGTCTTCTTCTCTATTCTCAGCATGCCTCCTGTGATCACCTGTCTAAATGGTTGGTTGGGGAGGTTGAGATTTGAGAGAATCTCAGTAGTAAACAATACCAATATGTATGCAAGATAAGTGCTTAATACATGACATGTTTGCCTTACATTTTTTTTCCATTTTCACACTTTGCTGAAAATCTGGTAGAATTTTCATCAAACTTTGAAAATTCATATCTAATTATATAGATGTTCAATTTGTATGGTTCCAAAAGCTGTGTGACCCTTATTAAGTTTATTTTTAGGGAAAAATATAACATCTAGCCAACTGGAAACTCATAATTCCCAGAATTTTCATTTTTGGACGCTATCATAGAAGTTGTCAGTATCACTGGGCTAACTTCAAAAATTTATAACTCTTTGTGTACAGCTTCAAATGACTTATATGACCTATCAAATTAAATCTTGATAAGTCTACTTTTATTCTGAAAAATTTCACATTCATTGGACATCATTTGATTATCCAAAACCATCACACAACCAGACTGCCACGCAGGAAAAACACACTGGCAGCAAAATTTACATTCCTAGGACTTTTGCTAAACTGGGGCTTAGTAGTGCACTTGATTCAGGCTTATTCTCAAGCATCTAATATCAAAATTCGGGATATTACAACCTGCTAATTAGTTTATCAACGGACAGATCAGATAGAGATGTATGTTCTTATTCAATTATATTGCTTAAATAAAACTATACACGTGGTTTGTGGATTACGAGAGTTTGAATAATAATCAATCGTATTGTTCATTATATAAAATCATTATAAAGTCACATTATAACACACACACACATATATGTTTATATAACTCATGAATAATATGATTCAGTTGAAACTTTATATGCCCCTAATGAAATTGTTTGTATTAATTATGGTATTTATATTAGTTAATATAAGACTCAGTTGACTTTTTTCTTTTGAAAAATTAATGAAGCTAAGTAAATTACTTTAAAGTATTTATATTTATCTTTTTTATATTAAACTAATTTATCTAATTTATAAACTAATATATAATCAAATGATATATAATATATGCTACAACTAATTAACTTATTTAGCTTCATTAATATATTTGTAAAAAAAAAAAAGTCAATTTGGGTCTTGACTAGAGTAGTATTAACGAATCATTTGATACTTGTAAAGGAACGAAATGAAAACATGACTTTGTGATGAAAAAGTGTCTGTTATAGTAAAAATAATTAAAAAAATATAGCCACCACTCCCTCTCAAGTCCCAACCTCTCTGTAAGGATTAATAACAATATGAGTGTTTTTGAAGAAAAATTAAATCTCAAACATATTTATTATTTTAATCCCTTTGAAATAGTTATTTATTTCTTAAGAAAGTATATGGATGGAATATTAAATTAAGAAAAATAATTTGGTCGAGTTTCTTAAAGCCAACATGTCAAGTTCATAAGTCCTATTTTTAAAATATCATTCGCATGAAAAAATAGAACATATGACCATGTATAATTTAAGAATTTGACATAATAACTATAATGAATTTAATGCAAGTATAATCCTTAAATTAAATAGTATAATATGGGTGAAGGAGATACTCCTATACATCATTTATTGATTTTAACGTCGTTAAAAATAAATAATTTTACATCAACTCTACCAGACACTACCTAACTATTAATAATGGTTGTATATGAGGGGTTTCTTTTGGTCATCTTGTATCCTACAATACCAAACTTAATTAATATCCACCTCTGAGAGGTTTAGAGTTGACAGACTACCTTTATATAATTAAAATAAATTTGAATACTTATCTAATTAAAATATAATAGGCACGAGTAGATTCTAAAAGTCAAATAGTTAGTTAAAACCAATGAAAGAAAAACCGGCGAACCGGTCCCAAGCCCGGTCCGGTTAGCTATCTATGAGGGGAGGGGGGTCGACTCGGTCTACCCGGCCGGTTTGCCTGTGACTCGGCCAAACCGCCGAGTCAGGCGGTTTGACCAAGTCACCCAAAAAAAAAAATTGTCCCAAAACACATTAAAAAAAAAATTTGGCAGAGATCAGAGAAACAAACAGAACCAAAGCAGAGCGCGAGAGTGAACTGAGTTTTAGAATCAGATCCCCTTCCCTCTCGAGTCCTGACACTGTACCCTAGCTCCAATCGGCGGTGGCTGCTTGAACGACGAGTGACGACGGCGAAGACGCAAGCGAAGAGGAGCAACCAGCGATGGCGATTACAGAGAGATGCGGAGTCTTGCAGATAGTGATCTGGTTTCTTGTTTGTTTGATTTCATATCTCTAGTACAAAACCAAACACGCCTGAATATCCATCCTCTCTCTCTTTCTTAGCTCACGCTCTTAATATGCCTTGGCTGTTCCTCTATGCATAGTCTCTATCGCATCTCACTGATTGCACCCCTTAAGCAAGGTCAACCATAGATTTTGATGGGTCACCCCCCCTCTCTCTGTGACACACAGACATAAACAGACATGACACCCACGCGCCTCTGTGAAAGAGTGTGAGGGAGTGGAAAAGTATGCCTTTGCCTTTTGCATGGTAAATCAAAAGTCCATTAATTTGGTGTACGAACTCCAAATTATTTTTGCTTAAAAAGCCGTCATTTTTTTAAAATGTTCTTGGTGAAAAGGCTTATATATATAATATAGGGCAAGTCTTTTCACTGGAATGAATAAAATAATAATACTTGAGAGTGGAAAGAACTAAATATGATATGTTTTAATTATATTTTGATGTTAGTTATGTTTGATGAATGATGATTGACATTGTTATGTTTTAATTACATTTTGATGTTAGTTATGTTTTAACTATTTTGATGTTATTAGTTATGAATGATGATTATTTTATTATTTTCAATTCAATTGTAATATTTTAATATGGCCGGTTCGATCACCGATTCGATCACCGGTCTAACCCCGGTTGACCCACTGACCCTTAAACCTGTACCGTGACCGGTTCATTGACCGGTCCGGTTTTTCGTTCCTTGGTTAAAACCTCATTTTATAAATTATAAGTTATCGTTAACACACACACACACATATGAAAATTGGTCAAAATAAAAAACTCTTTATCTATTTATTTTCTTACGTCAACAATTTTCTATCACTTCATAATTTTAGCATATATTAATCTTAAAGAATAATCTGAATCAGAATTACTTGACATTTCAATGAGATTTTTAATGAGATTCAAGAAATTTTGACATTTCAATTCAACATTTTGTCCAAAAAAGATAAAATTAAGTTGGGGGAAGAAAGTTTAAGAAATAACATTGGCTATTGAAAATAAAAACCAAGTCATAATAAAAATTCAGTCAAGTCTTTTAGCTATTCTTCTCTCCCATAGTTTTTCCTCATCTTCTCACGGTTACAATAATCTCATAACATTGATGCTAATTACAAAGACAGTGATATGCCTAAGCTCATTCTACATACAACGATCTAGTTCTAACTCCATCAAAGACTGAGAAGAGGGTTTGGGAGAATATTCCCTGTGATTTTTTTGTGCTTTATTTATTTATTTCTTTGCTATGGCATACTTCATTCATTTAGTCTTATTTATAAGATAAAGAGATTATGTTTTTTATTTCATTTATAAGTCATGCATTAAATTTCATATTAATATATCACTTCAGTTCTATATATAAGTCTAAATTACCTAATTCTCACATATCAAGAAAAATTAGTTAACTTAATAAGTATGGACTAAATTGATAAAAAATTTTAATTTTGCTTTTAGTTATGAATGTGTATTTTACATCTGTTTCTTCTTTCTACCTTTAATAGAGGAAAATTGTAACACTAGCATTTATTAATCTGAAAGTGGATCTATGATAAGGAATAAATTTTTTTCCCAAACTAAATTTATAAATAGGATCATAGTGGTATAATTTTATCCTTGATTTATTATTATATTGACTTTGTTTTATAAGGTATAATATATATTAAATAGGAATAAAATTAAAAATTTGTTATTAAGATTTTTTTTTGACTATGAAATATGTTGGGAGTGTGCATATATATATGGCATTTTATTTTATTCTCATCAAGTTACTAACTACATTCCTTTTTTGGACAAAAGTTACTACATTCTTTTTCTTTTTTTTTTGAGCAAAAAAAGTTACTCCTTCCGGTCCTAATTATAAGAAAAAGTTGATTTTTTTTGGAGAAATTAAGGAGGCTAATTAAATTACTTTAGAGTATTTATATTTTTATTTTTTTCTTCAAAATAATTAGTTTAACTAATAAATTAATATATAATCTAAGGATACATAACATATGACATGATTAAATAACTTATTTAGTTTCCTTAATCTCCCAAAAAAAAATTAACTTTATCTTATAATTAGGATCAGAGGTAGTACTTTATTCCATTCTTTGGGTTTAACGTACGTCAATGTCATGTTGGCAAATGGGAGATAAAGTGAATTAATTAAATACGTATAATTAGATCAGTAATAAGTTAGAGCCGACTGTTAAGAAACGGTTTTTTAAAAGATGTTTGACCTGAGGATGCATCCAACCCAAGCAGGTGTTATCCTTTGTGTTCCGTTGCTCACGCAACTTGCTTCTTTTTGTTTTTTCACTTTTTGTCGTTTCTTCTATTATTAGGCTTGACTCGTTTGATTAATATTTAACATATCACCGAATAAAAAAAAGCAGAAATATTAAAATCGAACTACTTGTTATAAATTATTATTTTACAAGTAAATACGGGTAAGCCATGATGCAATACTTCATTCAATAATTATGCTATCAATTTGTGGTTCGTATAACTATTTTATTTCCCTTTCGGCCAGGGATCCAACTTGCGAGTTGCGAGTTCTAATCTTTCTTAATGGATAATAATATTCAAAAAATACCGCTTTCCATAAAATTTGCCAACAAAAAAAATATTCGGCTAACAGTTTTGTCTGGTATAACTGTTTAAGTATTTAGTATATATAATTCAGATTGAATAAAAAAAACTGAAAATTAAAAAACTATTTAAATAAATACTTATTGGGAGGATTATAAAAATTATAATTATTTAGAAAGATCAAAATATAAATTTAAAAATATTAAATTGTCCCTAATTAAACCACTTATTCTGTCTCCTTTAACCTCTCCCGCCTCTCGTCAATAGTTGCAACAAAATTTACTAAAACCAAATCAAAATCATTTATTATGAATCTAAAATATCTTATATACCTAAACACGTACAAAACAAAAATAGTTTGAAAATTGATAACAAATAAGGAAAAATATGAAAGCCACAAAAATTTTCATAACTGTCGTGATTATTTTGATTTCTAATTTTCTACGTTATTTTTATTCCACTCTATATTAGTGTTTTTAAATTTTTATTTTAGTATTCATTCATTTTAAATAATTATATTTTTAAATTTTTTTAATAAATATTATTTTCTCTAGCTTTTTTTTCCCACATTCTCTCGAATTTTCCCGTTATTTATCTAGCTTATGTATATTTACATAGAAGCATTAAAATTAAAATTAATTCGCTTTCAAGGATTGGGAGAGGTAGACTAAACCTACTCAAGTACGGTGGGACCATCCACCCGTAAACAAAGAATCCGTCGTACTTTGTGTCCCTAATTGGTTGATCTTGTTGGCCGATCACAATACCCTACGCCGCGACATACCCTACCCTACTTGCCGCAGATACCCCGTGAACCGTGATTTTCATCTGCTGCTTTTGCTTCATCCTTCTTCGTTCGTCAACCTTCATCACATGCCGCCATTGTTTGTCTTTTTGCGTCCCATATAACCGCCCGCGTTCAGAAACCAAATCCACTCCTCAAATCTGATCAAAAAAATTCAATCGAGTCATAACCGTTAGTTTCAATTCCTGAATTCATAAAAAGAAGAAGAAAGCGAATCTTTATCCAGCCTCATTATCTCGGAATCTGATTCCCGGGTCTTGTCTTCTGGCACTTTAACGCAAATTTACGTAATGGGATGTGAATACACATTAACTGTTTGTGGAAATGCGTGAAGGGCTATAAGTAATTTGTCTGTGTTATATTGCTGTCCTTTAAATTTGGGGATGTGATTTGAGGCTTGGAATGGTCAGAGATGGCTCGCGACGGGAGCGTTGTGCCGGCCGACCCACAGGCTCTGGTGGCTGTGAAGAAGAAAACTCAGTCATCAAGGAGTTGGATTCTTTTCGATTCCTCAGGTCAGGGCTCCATTCTCGACGTCGACAAGTATGCCATCATGCATCGAGTTCAGATTCATGCTCGTGATCTTCGGATTCTCGATCCTCTACTTTCCTACCCGTCTACAATATTGGGTCGAGAAAAAGCTATTGTTCTTAACTTGGAGGTACCTTAATTAATTCGACATTCCACTCTGTTTTTTCTTCCACTTTGGTTTTTCTGTCTTTGGGATTAAGTTTCGGACTCTATTTAATTTTTGTACTTTGTTGTTGTGATTTTGGTATTTCAGCATGTCAAAGCAATTATCACTGCTGAAGAGGTTAGTCAATTTTCTTTGTTTTGGACGATCTCCTTATTGACCCTGGGAGTTATGACTGATTCATAAGTCAGATAACCTTACAGGGTGTTTATCAGTCGCAAATTAAATATATCTGGAAATTGATATAACACTTTACAAATCCTATTTCTTTATCGTAGTGACATACGCTAAAAGTTTCTTTGCTCTTCATGAGGACCTAATTTCGTGGATAACCCATAAGTTCAACGCCAGTTTCTTCAAGAAACGGACTTGGACCAGTTATTAAATAATTTGTATGAGGAATTTCTGGTTTAAGCTGTGACTTAGTAGCTCCTTAGGAAGAAACTTCCACTGATTAATCAATTTCCGAGTATTTTACTAATGCATTTGATGGGAGTTTGGTCCGTGATGAGTGGGGGGGAAAAAAGATAAGATGTTGTTTGTAGCTTGTTTCCTTATTTATGTATCCCCTATCAGTTTGTTGATGCAAATGATTATGAAAACAATGAACTACTTTTTAGCTTGTTTTATCTATTAATGTAAAGCGATATATCATGGAACCTCAAGCTAATGTATTGCAAGTTAAAATTCTCGCATGGCCTTAATTGCTGACCTGATTTATGTTTAACATCACCAAAAACAGATACTAATAAAACAAGTATAATTCAGCCTTTGCAAGTTTATTGAGTATCTTCTCTGGTCCGGTTCATATATTTTACTAGTGCCTTGTACCTTGTCCATTTGTAGAACATAAAGCTGTTTCCAGAAATTGCAATGCGTTACTATTGATGGATTGTAATTGTAACTAAATTGTTGGATAGGTGTTGCTGAGAGATCCAACTGATGAAGATGTGGTCCCTGTTGTTGAGGAACTTCAAAGACGGCTGCCTAATGCAAGTGCCAATAATCTCCCAAGAGGAGATCGTAAAGAGGATTTTGTTGGACAGTATGACATGGAAGCAGCTGAGGAAGATGGTATGCTTTTTTAGATGAGCCATGAATGACAGCTTACGTGTTGACTGTTTCAATTTTTGAAATTTGTCTTCTTTGTTGCATCTTATTTAGTTCCTCGTTAATTTCTACATGAGATAATTTTCCTCAGTCATTGCTTTTACTTTTTTGGTATCTGAATGCTCTAGATTATGCAATGTAGAATCACCCTTCGAATTCCGTGCCCTGGAGGTATTTTTAGAAGCCATTTGTAGTTTCCTTGCTGCACGTACAACAGAATTGGAGATGGCTGCTTATCCTGCATTAGATGAACTTACCTCCAAGGTACATACATGATTGATGCCAAATCATACTTTTGTGGCTTAATCTTGTGTGAAGTTTCACTGTCATCCTGTAACATTTTCCCCCATTTTCTACCATTGTCTTTCAATATATGATCTTGGATTTCTGTAATTTAATTTTGTGAGAATTACTAGTGGAATTATCATGTGTCATATTGTCATTCTACATGTATAGGATGTTTACTTAATACTTCTCTCCGAATAAAGTTCAAGGAACACATTGAAATTATTGAAGGCTAAATGACAAATTTACTATTCAAAGTTGAAGGATGAAAGTAAAACTTATTTTAATGTGAGATACAAATAGTTAACATTTAGGTTTATAATCAGCTTTGTTATCTTTTCCCTGGTTATTTGGAATCCCTTGTCTCACAATATTGAACAAGCAGTGTCCAAGTATCAGTGACATTTGTTGAAAGTGGTTGATGAGATTTTTCTTTTTAGCCCATTTAAACATCTCTACCCTTTGTTTTGTATTTTTATTTTCACAATAGATAATAGATTTCTTGTTGGTTTTTTTGGGGGGGGGGGATGCTATAATTCAATGATTAGACCTTATGAAGGAATCTGTTTTATATGCATTTTGTAACTTCTAAATTTGCGTTCTATCTTCTGATCTTTTGCATTGTTCTAATCTGCAGATTAGTAGTCGTAATTTGGACAGGGTTCGTAAACTAAAAAGTGCAATGACTAGATTGACTGCTAGGGTTCAAAAGGTATGTCTCAAACCCTGTATTTTACTGCTCTGCTGAAAATCCTGTATCTGAAGATCTTTGGAGTCTTCTGCCTATTGTGTTGACACTTTGGAGTTGAAATGGATACTAAAGGGCGGGGGGTTATATACATACATGATGGTGCATGAGAAAATAACAGTCATGGCTTCATATGCATTTAGATTGTCTCCACTTCAGTTGTGTCCTCTGCACCTCAATCTATCCATTGGCACGGAAGACATAACCAAAGTGGAGAGAATCAAAATTCCCTTCATATCAGTCTTCTAGATTTGTTGAAATTTGGAAGTTTGATTCCAAAGCCAGTTTTGGCCATTTCATCTTTTGTGTCAGGGTTGTGTTTTATCAGATATTAAAGTTTTGGAGGGGATTATATATATTTACTACAATAATTTTAAACTTCTGTTTCTAGCATGACTTCTAGCCGTTCTCTCTCTCTCTAGGTACATCACTTTTTCTAAGGTAAGGAATAAAGAAGGGAAGACGTATAAAACTGAAAGTTAATTCACCTCCTTTATTCTTGTTGAAGCCTATCAATCATTGTGATGTTACAAATTAAGAAATGATAAAGGCTTAAGGCTAATGTTCAAATATTTATTAGGGGATTTTAAATATTTGATTTTTTTATTTTTATTTTTTTCTTGTTCTAAAATGGTTGGTTCTAGCGTAATCATTAACTTATACTTTTATTGTGTTTTTTTGTATGTACTCTTTTTTGGGTTAAATAGATGACTTTTTCTTCTCATGAAGCATGAAAGTTACAGCAGGAAAAAAAATCTAAAATCTCAATAACTATAGTTAGTATAGTTGCCTCACATCTTTTATTTGATTTCTACTCTTCATTTTCCATTACAACATTGTCTCTCAATGTGGAGAGTGTACTTAATAAAGCTACGCAGTAACCTAAACTCCCTATATTACTTTAAAATGGAATACAATGTTCCTCTGTCCCTTATGTGTTCTTGTTATTACAGGTTAGAGACGAGCTTGAACAATTACTGGATGACGACGACGATATGGCTGATCTATACTTGTCAAGAAAGTTGGGCTCATCTTCACCAGTTAGTGGGTCAGGTCCTGCCAATTGGTTTCCTGCCTCCCCCACCATTGGATCAAAGATATCCAGAGCGAGTAGAGCAAGTGTAGCAACAATACGTGGTGATGAAGATAATGTGGAGGAACTTGAAATGTTACTGGAGGTTACAAGATTATTTACTTTCCAAATAAAGAAACAGGAAGAAAACTGAAGTTTATATTTATGAAATGTTTTGAATGTTAATGAATTTTGCAGGCTTACTTCATGCAAATTGATGGCACGTTGAACAAATTATCTACGGTAAGTGACGGAAGAGTTTGATTCTAGACTACTAAGCTTCTTATGGTTTGACAAAGTTAAAACCTGTAGTTTGTCAATGTGTTAACCTCATTAATATTGTGAATTTTTTATGGTAGACAATGGATTAGATATGCCTCTTCACTTCTCCCTTAATTACTCTTTAAACTGTACCTTTCTACTCATAATTTTCTTCGAGAGTTTCCTTTTTCATGGATAATGACAGTTCTCCCACTGTAGCTATAACTTATAGGGATGTCCTCAGATTTTATATGTAGATATTGTTAGCTGAGAGATTCCTTCAAAGATTATTTGGTTGAGTGATCATGTATTCAATTTGATGTGAATAAAGTTTTTCCTTCTTATTTTTATTTTCTTTGGTGATAAGAATCACATAGGATTGATTTGTTTTGTATGTTTATGCAGTAAAGGTGAGGATGTTAAACAGCTGTGCTTATTTTACAGCAACAAATTACAAAATTGAAGAAAAAGCGATGCTATTTTCTCAGGAAATACGCATCTAGATTATGGCACTATGGATATGGAAATGGAAATGGAAATGAGGTTTAAAAGTATGTTTGGTATGTCATGGAAATGAGATATGATTTTTAGGTGAAAAGACCAAAATGTCCTACAATTTTTTTTTTTTAAAAATATCATCCAGAGCCAAAACCATCTTTGCTTTTTTCAAGGGCAAGAAGGAATTTGTCATGTGGAATTACAAATCTTTGCTTTTTTCATGGAATTCAATCTGGTGGAATTGATGGGTTTTGGATTCCACATGGAAATGATTTCCATGACCATTTCAATTGTACCAAACGCACTTAAAACATGGAATTAAATTCCATTTCCATTTCCAACAGCCCAATTCCAGCGTACCAAACGGGCCCATAGTTTGCGAGTGTATTGTATGGATTGTTTAGAGATTTTGGTTTTTTATTTTTATTCCCCATTTTGTCTTTTCTTTTCTTTTTTCTTTTAAATGATTTAGCTTCTTTCATCCCTTAATGTGTTGGTCCTTGTGTCAATATTTTTACTTTTTTATTTTCTAATTGTTTTTTGTTTTCTGCTTCATTTGCAGCTCCGGGAGTACATTGATGATACAGAAGATTATATTAATATTCAGGTTACTCACTAGCATGTTGTTAATAACTTTTTGGTTTCTATTGTCATCGTGTGAGTGGCATATAATGTGAGCCAAACTTTCTCATTATGCAGCTTGACAACCATCGTAATCAGCTTATCCAGGTTCTCTTAAGCTTCTGCATTGTGTCATTATTCTTTAATGTAACATCTCTTTGTTATGAGATTGCTTATCTTTTGATTTTAATCCTTTCAGTTAGAGCTCTTTCTGAGTTCAGGAACTGTCTGTCTATCTATGTATTCTTTGGTGGCTGGAATATTTGGCATGAATATCCCTTACACTTGGAACGATAACCATGGTTACATGTTCAAATGGGTACGCAAACTATTGCTTCTCACATCGATTCTTTTCTTTAGCCGACACTTTAAAATAAAAATGAATCGTCTTTTGCATTGGCAGGTAGTTATGGTCGCGGGATTATGTTGCTCAGCTATGTTTATCTGCATAATTGCATATGCCCGTACAAAGGGGTTAGTAGGATCGTGAAGTATCTATGGATCAATATTCTGGAAATGTGTTGAGACAGTAACTAAGGAACGCCTACATACTGTGTGGCGATCATTGTTGAGAGAATTTTTATTGTGGGGGTGATTCAAGATTTTGTCCTCGAGAATAATAGATGTTGAAGGAACCAGTGAGAGCTACCTAACCTCCCAAGGAGTGTGGGCACTGGCATGGCTTGAACAACAATTCAGAGTCTCAGTTATGAATGGAGTGAGTTGAATTGTTGATAATATTCACATTGGATACTTTGAATGAACACTTATTTTAATGCTTTCATTATTCTTAGTGATGGGTCAGTTATCCTATTTTTAATTTGAGCATGAAAAATGGTCCAAAGGAATAAGATATGGCATTGCTTTCCAATTGATCTTGGAGGATTCTCGCATGAATATGGTTCTTTATATAATATCGTTGTCTTTGTTAAAAAAAATGTAGAAGGTTTCATGTATAATTTGCTTTTGCTGTTTTTCTTGGGGGGGGGGGGTTTCTAGGAGAAAGATCATTTTGATAGGAAATAATTGCTTGAATAATTAAATTAAACAGTTTTATTTTTAAAAAAATAAATGAAGAGGAGCAATCTTTCATAAATTAGATTGATATGTTTATCTTTAAATGATTTAATTTGAAAGGAAAAAGTTACTCTGCTAATTAAGTGGCCAATGTTCTGAAAAATACATTATTTGGGTGTTTTACTATATTTACTCATGACTTGGGTTATATTTTTTTTTTAACCTGAACTAAGGGCGTCAAAACTTATTATTATCACGTAGAACCTCATAAAACTTATATAGATTTATTGATTATTGGTTACTAATTACTAATTTACAATTCTTTATATTCTTGTGATAAAAATATTTAATTTAAATATAACAAAAGTATAAAACATGCCATGTATATACAAGGATTAATTAAAAAATTAAGATATAATAAGTCGTGCTTTGAGGGAGAAGAAATCTTAACCTTAAGCGATCGAATGCGAAGTCTACAAATAATAATAATAATAATAAAGGTTATATAATTTGAATTACAAACATAGCTGAACAACATTTCTATCAAAATTTCTAGCTCATCATTAGGTACTACTCTTGTTAGTTTTTATATTTGTGGTAATGCAACATCGAATTAGTGTTCTTAATTAGTCAATAAGCTAATAACTGTCAAACTGTTGTTTTGAGTTTGATTCTCAAATATCCAAAGCTCTAAGTACTCAAGAGATCAACAATTCCTTATAAACTTTATATATAATTTGAACTTTGAAGGTCTAATTCTCCCATTAATTTCTTTTTGTATGCTTTGCCAAACATTCCATCTCATTCAAATCTTGATGCTGTAAAAAGGGATGATGATGCCTTAGCCTGTATGATGTACATGTCTCTATTCTCTACGTTCATGTTTTAATTTATTTTCCCATTTATATCATAAATATTAACATGCAATTCTTTTTGTCATAAGCTAGTGTTTTGTAATAAAGTACATCACATTTTTCTTTTAAAAAAATTATACACATATATTTCTTATATTTTAAGATGTGCCTTCAGCTGTGTTTGGGCCCAAATGAAATATAAGAAATGTATGCCTATTCATTATAGCCCTCTATAATTGAAAATAAAGGAAATATTATGGTAACAACTGATAAGATGTGTCGGAATGCACCAAAACAAAATGTCTTAAAATGTAATACGTTGTGTTTTGTATAAAAATAAAGCTTAATATTTAAGGTAACTAAATTCTAAGAATGGTATGATTTTCCATTATAGCCCTCTATCATTGAAAATTGAAGAAATATTATGGTAACTATCGATAATATACATCAGTATGCACCAAAACGACGCGTTTTAAAATATAACACTTTGCGTTTTGCGTGAAAAGGAAGCTTAATATTTAGGGTAACCGAAATCTACTAAAATATGATGGTTATAAAAACCAAAATTTGAGTTAATCGCCGTACTCAACACCATTTCTTTCGAGCATTACATCCCACTCGTTAGGTACTTTTCTCCTCTCTCTTTGTGTGTTTAATTATCTTTCAATCCTTTATTCCATTGTTCCATTTGATATGTTTTCTTTCAAATTAAAGGGTGGGACAACTTTACTTTTTCTCATGAAATGAAAAAAAAAAAAAAAATCTTTTTTTCACTAGGGTTTTTGTGAGTGATGAGTTTTAGTAGTGCAAAAAATTGTCCAGAAATAGCTTTAATGTCAGTCCATTGATTTCGCTATATACAATATAAAGACGACATTAATAGAGACAAAAAGTCTACCTTTTCGACGGCGTCGAAGATAACAAGAGAAAATATAAAGGGTGATCAAATATAATTATTTTATTTATATGCGAGTAAAAATTTATATGTACCTTTTCGAAAATAATATTTTGTGGATATTAATATATATATAATTGCGCAAGTTTATTATATTGAAGGGTGAAATCAGATCAGATTGCGAAAGAGAAACAATGAAAGGAGAAATTGATGCCCGTAAGAAAAAAATCTTAACCAAGATTTTGGCTGGCCAAGGTACTCATACTCTTTCCTTCTATTTGCTCATTCAATAATTAATTTAAATTTAATATGAATTTACACAGTGATTACTCCTTTCTTCTGTCTTAGCATGTGTATTTTTATGGGCATTTAAGTGAAAATAAATATTCACGTAAAACGCGTGGGTGGATGAAAAATAGTGTAATCTTCTTTGCTATAATCCTCTTATCAACCAGATCTAATTTATTTTTCTAGCAACCATTGGGTATTTTTTTAAATTTTTTATATTATTAATATCAAATATAAAATATATAACAAACCGTATCATTAATAAATCATGAATGAATAATATAATACCCCACTCTCCATAGGAAGCTTAACACAAGTCATTAGAAAACAATCCTACGCAAACTAAATATTGTAATCTACATGGTGTGTGTGTATCATGTTATGTTTTTGTAGTGATTTGTGCTTGTGCTAATAACATCACCAAAATAGCTACAAGTTACTTGGTTAAGATCAAAGTAATCAAACTAGGACCGGTCACTGAACCGGTAGGGGTACTGAGTTAAGGGTTAGTGGGTCAGACCAGAGTCAAACCGGGACTAAACCGGTGAGAAATGGAAGATTTCAAAATTATTAATATAAAATTCTAAAGAAATAATAATAAAAAAATTATTTTAAAAAAAATAATAAAAAAACTCAGACCGGACCGGTCTATTGACGGTCCAACAGTTTCCGAGCTGGTCCGATCTGGGTCTGAGTACTCTGGTTAAGATTGTTACAATACATTTGTGTACCCTTTATCTTTCTTATAACTAGTTCAGTGAATATGTTTATTCATAGCTAGACATATTTCACCATGCATTAAACATATCTAGCATTGAGTAAATTGTAGAATCTATGGCTTGTTATGCTAGATGCTCATGTTACATCTCCTATATAAGAACTGAATAACATATACGACAAATATCTTAGTTTGAATCTTAATTAACGTAACTAGCCAAATTATACACATACATTAGGGATCCTATTGCTAGTAGTGAGGTAATTAAACTAATATAATTTGCTTTAAGTTAACTAAGGTTGGTTAATTAGTAAAAACTGTGTACGAACTATATGGAGTATATGCTCCCTCCGGTCTTTAATATAGGACCAAATTGAGGAGTAGATCTTAGTCATAGATATAAGACTTATTTCATATATTGTCATGCCTCCTAAATTACTCGTTTTAATGCTCCCTCAATAATAATTAAGTAAAAGAGGGATAGGAAATTAAGGAAGATGATTAGGGTGTTTTAAAAAAAATGTCATACAACCTAATAATTTAACTAACTTTCATAATCAAGCAAATTAAGTAAATATATCTTATATTTAGGACTGGAAAAAGTAGTACTTAAACTTCAAAGAACAAAACTACTTCACTTCCGTATATTATCACAAAAAGCATAAAAATTGTATAAATATTCAAAAGTATAATCTAAGAAGTCATGACCTTGTGTATACCTCTACCTCTCATCTTCCTTTAACACAATTCCTAACCTACACTTCTCTAATCTAGTTTCATTTTCACCTTCCATGATAGTTTAAGTTATACTCACCCGACTGTAAATATAGGCCATGGATAACTAATTTGTAGAGATTAATAAAATTAGTTATGTATTTGTCAAAAAAGGTATAGGTGTTCGTTTCTCTAAAGCACACCCTTTTTAATCATTTGCATCGAAATTACTCCTTTAATAAAAAATTCTCTTAATGTGTGCAATCAATAGAGAGAATTTAGAACAATATTACAAATTTAAAAGATAGAGGTTATTAGCATCTCACACATAAGATTAAAGTAAACTCCTCTATTAGTTCTTACATTTGAAATCAGAAGGAGTATAATAATATTGTATTGCTTTTCTAAAAGTTGCAATCTAAGGAAATTTATTCGCAGTTTCTGTGTTTTACAATATTTCTAAAAATAAATTTATGTTCAATACCATTTTGTCAGAATTTTAATTCTTTTGCTGTTCTTTCTGAATTTGAATTTGTTGTATGATGTTTTGTTGCATTTAATCAATATCATCATTTGGATTTTATATATGTCAGTCTTATGATAGTAGGCAGGATGCAGATTGTTTAAGCCTAAAAATTTTGAAAAGCATGTGAGAGAATTCTTCCAATCTTCTTTTTGTTCTCCTCTTTAGTTAAAAGATAAAATATTTAATGTAATCTTTCTTAATTTCACAAAGGGGCCTGAAGTTTTGTAATATTTCTTTCTCTTATTGTTATTAGTGACATGAAGTCACTCATACAACTTTAGAACTTGAATTTACCCCATAGGATGATTAAAGCCTAGGGCTCCTAGTTTCGGCCTTCTACTTGGATATAAGATAGCGTTAACTTATAAATAACCTTTTTTTTTTTTTTGCTACAATAGCACATTACTGTAAGAAGAGGGATTGGCACATGAATGAGGCATAAACCAACTACTTCAGATGTAGGTTATTTTAAACTCGTGTCCATATATTTTAAAGCCTGTGAATATTTGAAGGAGCCCAAAAATATTTGTTATTGAACCCTCACAGATTTGCCTTGAAAATATGTCAATATACATTATATTCTCTTATTGCAAGCGATATGGTTGAAGAGTTTGAGTCCACTATTTACTTAGGAGAAGAGTTGAGTCCACACTACATGGGTTGTGCTTGTTTCATGCTTCCTATTTCCCCTTTCTTCTAATTTATCTAAGTTAAATTCAAATCTCATATAGATTATAAAATATTTACTCCATGTACGTATATGAGTTACAATGTAGGGAACATAGGGTTCTTAAAGCACATTATTAGCATAAATTTCACATGACAACACGTAGAATTTGTTGATTAAGAAAATATAAGAACAATATTTAGGTTAAATTGTTTGGTCAAACCTATCACACTCGTTATTTTGTTATTGCACAAGCTCTTCCACATATGAACACTTGTAAATTTTTGTATGCATTCATGTGATGTCAATTAGGATTTGTAAATTTTTATAAGAATACTTGTTATTTTGTTAGTGTTGGTGGTTAAAATGCATATGTGCACTTATAAATTAACCTATGAAATATTGACAATTGTTGTTTTAATATTGCTAGTTGTTAAAAAATTTATGTACAGTTGCAAATTCACATATGAACTTGGCCTAATGAATACAAACAATTTGATCTACCTTTTGTCGGGGAAGAAATTACTCGTGTGTTCTTTGTTATTTTTTTTAACCTGTGTATGTACTTTGTTCTTAAAACTTTGACAAATTATAAAATTCGGTCATCAACATTATGAGCTTTACAGTTCATCCCTTCTTGGGCACTTAACAAAATAAGTACAGAATTTTTTAAATATATAATGAAATATTTATAATTGATGACTAAAAACACAATACAAACATATACAAAAAGTCACATATATAGTTGAACTTCATGCAATGTAATGCATGAGTTTGACATGTAATTGCTGAATTTTTTTCATATATTATTTTAAAATAGGTAATAGAGATCAAGAAGGAGGACTAGATTAAAACGAATAAAATAATAGGAGGTAGAATCGAGAAAATCATTAGGTTAGATTAAACAATTGTCTAGAAGACAGAGTCGCCTATGTCAACGATTCCGAACCTTTTCGTGAAAACATTGTGTCGTCGTCCTCGTCCTCATCCTCGTCCTCACTACCATCTCTCGTAGGAAGAGCCTTCACCTCACGAAAAAAGCTATAATAAGCCTCTTCATCTTTTAAACCTCGAACAGATCAATCACTCTTCACTCTCTCGTTGCACAAATCGAACAACACACACGTCCACTACTTCAAATCCAAAAACCCCACACACACTGTATATTCTTCTTCTTTTTTCCTCGTTTCAATCCTATTATATAGCTTGGGATTCTTCTGGAACTCTTGGTATTGGTCGGTCGTTGTGGGTGCTATGTTTTTTTTTCCTTGTGATTCTTATGGGATTTTTCGTCCATGATGGCGAAAAAGGTCGTGACTTTCTTGCTTTGTTGGGTGACATGCACCATGCGAGTACGTAAGTAAGGAGGTGTGTTTTTGTTGGTTTGTTATGTGTTTGTCGTTATTATCAGAAACTGCGACGGAGGAGCAGAGAGAGACGACGATGACCATGACAGCGACAGAGGGACAAACCTCCAAGGTCAGGAGGACCAAGATCGCGCCATGCTTGACGTGTCCTTTGTGTAATGATTTCTACAGAGAAGCCACCACTATTTCAGAATGCTTGCACACGTGTATGTTCCTCTCTATCTCCCCCCCCCCCTCTCTGTTTCTACAATACAGACATTCTGATCTTTCTGTATGTGAACCTTTCCTTATTCTTGATTCTTTCTTTTTTTTTTTCTTCATGACATTTGGAAAGTGAAAAGCTTATCTTTTTTAAACACTTAAAAAGCCTATCTATAGAATATTTGCCTATGGAGCTGTTTCCACTCAGCATATTCTCATGGAAGTTCTGTGGCTGCACTGAATGGAAGCTGCAGATTGAATTATATGCGTACACATATGTCATATATTTACGAGTGGAGGTAGTATTGACTTTTTGTTGGTACAGGATTCATATTCTTCGGGAAAAAAGAATAGTTGAGGAGCCTCTGCGAAAAAGAATAATTGATGAGCCTCTAAGATTCTAACTTCTTTGGGAATTCCTTTATTTTTTTTCCCTCGCTTTTTCTGTGATATCACTTCTTGCATTTAATGAGCATATGCTTATTAGATTGGTAGAAAGTTGATCCTGACCTTGTTCTTATTTCTTATCTCTGTAATGTTAAATGAATGTACAGTGTGATGCATATATTACTTCATTGCAAGTCAGGATTATACTATGTGCAGCTGTCTGAATTTCAAATCCAATTTCAGTTTGCAAGGAATGCATATGGAAGAAGTTCAGAGATGAGTGTGAGACGCATTGTCCAGAATGTGATATAGACCTTGGTACTTACCCACTTGAGAGGACAAGGTGACGTCTCTTTTGGATCAATTCTCTGTACTATTCTGATATGAATTATGCGGACATCACAGTTTTTAAGATAACTTGCTGCTTTAGCTTATTTACAAATAAATGGCTAATGGGTATGTTACTAGAATTCTCTGACTTCCAGTGTATTATTATGTAGTGATTTGGTCAATTAATGTTCATATGCAAATGAACTGCACTGGTCTGATTTAGAACTGTAGAGTTTGTGGAGCATAAAATGTATGCCTCGCCCTCCCTCAACCAACCCTTTTCTTAGTTTTGATAAAGTATTATCATGCTTGAGCTGCTATTGAAGTAAACTAGGACAGAAACTCACGTTTACAGAATTGAACCGATCATTATTCTGATTAAGATCAAATTTTATCCGCAAAATAAATAACATAGGTTCAAACTGTTAATGTTGTAACTGCATGTTCCTATCTTTATTTCACATACATTTTGCTGATTTCTTCACCCTCTTGCCAATTTACAGGCCAGACCCTAATCTGCAAGATTTGAGGGATAAAATTTTTCCTCATGAGGAAAAAAGTGCCAAGGCACCTGAAAGTGCGCCTTCGCCTGAGCTTGTGCCTTCCTTTCCATTGCCATCTGATTCCAAGAAAAAGGAGAAGCCTGTCTCTTCATTAGTCACCAGTCCAAAAGCTAAGTTATCAAGCCATTCTTCTTTAGTTGAAAGAAGGGCGAAAACAGCAGCGAAAAAATTTTTGGATGAACAAGAATCTGCTCTTGCTGCTTTTCAATTGGAGAAAAGATCAGCTGGTAAGAAGCATGGAAGACCGAATGGGGTAGTGATTTTGGAAGGCTCTGTTAAAAATTCATCAAGAACAAAGTCTGTATCAAGGAAAAAACCCATTCCTCAAGAATACATCGCCTCTACTAGTCAACCTCAGCCTCAGAGAATAGCAGGAGATAACAAGACTAACCAGGAACACAGTCCTATTCCAAAAGAATACATTCCCTCTGCTAGTCAACCTCAGCCTCAGAGAGTAGCCAGAGATAACAAGACTAACCAGGAACACAGTCCTATTCCAAAAGAATACATTCCCTCTGCTAGTCAACCTCAGCCTCAGAAAGTAGCAGGAGATAACAAGACAGACAAGGAACACAATGAGCTTGAAACTGAAAATGTGACAAGTGAAATTGAGGTAAAGAAAACAAAGCTTTCCTTCTGCTCTCTTTGCTTTCCGTGGTACACCAACTTTGACATTTTTTATTGAAAAATATTATGGGAAACAGTTAGAGATTGTCCTTCTCTTATGTTAGATATTTTCACACCTCTTCTTTGTTACATAACTTTTTTCCTGTCCAATTTTGGTTTAGAATCAGAAGACTTCCTTAGAACCAGATTTGAACCAGCAAAATTCGCCTAATGAAACTTCTGAGAAAAATGCTGTGTTATGGAAAGGAAAAGCTCCCATGTGGGAGCCCTTGAACTGCCTCATGGAAGATGCAGAAAATGCAAAGTCTATAGTTTCCAACAATATGCAAGAAAATGCTAATTTTGCAGTGCCGGTTGAATCTTGCAACAATGACTCCGATACTACCAAAATTATGGCAGCCAGTGATCCAAATGAGGCAACCAAAATTATGGCAGCCAGTGATCAAAATGAAGCAACCAAAATTATGGCAGCTAGTGATCAAAATGAGGCAACTCCAGTTCAACCAGATCCCATCGAAACTAAGGGGTTGAGTATCAAACGTCAAACAAGAGTCAAACTTGCTCAAGACTTGAATGTTCCTGCAGAACCTGTAGCTACTGGTTCAAGCAGCCAAAGCAGTGAAAGAATAATTCCAATATGGTTCTCATTAGTTGCTTCTGAAGAGGGGTGAGATTACATTTTGTGAAGCTTTTATCATTTAGCTCTTGAAACTATTTTATCTTGCAAGTGTTGAGTATTTGAGATATTAATTACTGGTTCCAGGGATGTACGTGCACGTTTGCCACAGATGCCTTGCCCCTACCTGAGGGTCAGGTGAGTATTATTGCTCCTCTTCTCATTGCTTTCCTCCCAAGTATTTGAACTAGATTTCATGACATATTTATTTATCTTCCTCTTCTTCCATGATAAAGAGCAAAACTTTATATTTTAATTTATCTCTCCCAAATCATGCCATTTGTCTGCCTTATACTGAATTCTGCAAAAGAAAAGCCGATGCCTATAACCACTCACTAGACCTTTTGCATTTGTCTGATTTTCTTTATTGTTTGGTTAGGTTGCATTTAATGTTGATTCTTGCCTTGTTTCCAATTCTTTATTTTTTGTGAAAGACATACAGATCTTATTTTTTCTTTAGGTAATCGCAGAATTTAAAGCATACTGTTTCAGAAAATCTGGTCTTGAAACCTCAGTATATTATTTTGAACTCATATTTCAAGTTCAACAGTCTCATTAATTGGTAGTCCATAATTCATGGTTATTGTTCTGAAAAATTAACTCATCATGAGCATGTGTTTGAGAATTCTTGTGTTCTATTCAGAGTAAAATTCTGTATGCTGCACAAAAATGAACGCCCAAAGCAGCACAGGCATGAGTCTATGTACATACACAAACATGAGCTACATTTACATAGGACAACACTTGTATCAAGTTGTTTATATCCATTAGATCAAAATCATAGGTGAATTTACAAGTGCACATAAGCATTTTAACAACTAACAACAATAAAATAACAAGTGTGATTGGAGAACTTGACTTAATGGATATAAGAAACTTAATCTAAGTTTTGTCCTTTCACATGTGTGCCCCATGCGTGTGCAAGTAAGAAATTAACATATGCGCCCGCATACACTTTCCCACATCTGTGTGTTTGTGTGAGTCACGATGTTGACTAACTGATTTTGAAATTATAACAGGGATGTCAATTTACCTATTGCATTCATCAAGAAGTATATAGTGAAGAAGCTTGATCTTACAAGCGCAGAAGAGGTGAGAGTCCATTTCGAGTGATTAACAATTATAACGTCTATAATATCCATGAAAACGTAGGAATGATTAATGAACCAGTATCCTCAATATTGCTCATAAAACTGGTGCAGGTGGAAATCTCATTAAGTGGGAAGCCATTGTTGCCTTCGCTGCAACTGAAGGACGTAGTTGAGATGTGGTTAAAGACAGTGCCAAAGTCTGATGAGATGATTCATTCCTTTGCTGGGGACTCGGCAAAGGATTTTATGATGGTTCTTTCGTATAGTCGAAAGGCTTAGGTTCCTCATATAGTCATAGAGGCACAAAGATTAATAGCTCTAAACAAGGTTGACAATAATGGAGTTTCAATTTAGGTGCATAGTTAAGCATGTTTGATGGATGCCTTTCTGTCTGAAGATTTGTTGTTATATGTTTGGCTAATTTAGTTTATAAAGATAATTCAATTCATTTGGATAAAAATGTTTAGCCTTTAGTTTCACATTTTGTCAACTATGTCCCCTCCATGGGTTTCATTGCAATCATATATGAATATATAATTTAAAAATTATTTATAAATCATGAAAATATAGCTTTAGTCGTTGGCCAAACATACATGATCACTTACTTTCTCTTGGCCAATATAGCTATATTGTAGGGTGTTATTTATATTGTTCAACAACATTTAGGGCTTGTTTGGTCTAAGGTAAGGGGAGGGGAGGGAAAGTGGGTGGAAGGAAAAATTTTTTGAGTTAGATTTAAAAAAATTAGAGGAGTGGGGTTAAAACTTTTTCATTAATTTTTCTTACTCTTTTATCTTATATATTCTTTTTATTAAAATTTTATTACCCCACTTCTTTAATCTTTTAAAATTCAACTCATAAAAATTTTTCTTCCCCACCCCTCCCCTCCAAATCCCTCACACCAAACAGACTCCTGAGTTACAATAATCCACTTTACAATTTTCACATTAATGCGCTTCTCTTTCATCCTTGGCCAAGCGTTCACGTACTTTCTCTTGGCAGACAGTGGAAGCACCAATTCATAGGACTCATTCATTTACCATGATTACACAATGGATGGAAAAAAACCACCATAGAACATAAATTTGGAATTTTATCAATATCTAATTTTTACATCAAAAAAGTTGTCATCTTTATTCATACCCCCATCTCAGTCTTAATAGTTATTCCTCTTGTACTAATTCTAAGGCAAATAAAGAGAGATTTTTTTGTGATATTTATAAACCATATCATTAAATTTTTTTTATATAAATGTACAATTTTATCCTTTAGTTAGGTAGACTTTATTCTCATCAGGTATGATGTGTATTGAACAAGAGTAGAGTTGAACAGTTGTCTTTTTTTATCCCAATAAAGTATGTTGGAAATGACTTGTGAACAGACCAGATGAGTAATATATTTAAGGAAAAGGTTAAGGAGTTTAGTAACTACTCCCTCTGATCCTTTTCATAAGCAACTTTCTTTTTTAGATAGGTCCTTAATATAAGTAATTTTTTTCTTGTGTCTCAAAATTTAAATTATTTATTTTCTACGTCTATTAAATACATATCTTTATATTAATTATCTACCATTCACAATTAATTCTCTTTTATTTAATTATTTATTACTAATTCTTTCTCATATTTATTATACATTCTCTCTACTATATTCTTTTTCATTAATATAAACATATTTAAAAAAAATATGACATTTTTAAGATATTATTTATATCTAACCTTAAACGTAAGTTCGTTTTACCAACTAAGAAAAAAATCGCCTAAGGACAAAAAGAGTATGTTTGGACGCAAAGCTAAGCCGCCAGAAAGTTGTGATGAATTGGGAATCTATGGGCCCCACTTAGTTGACAATAGGCTGAAGATTCGCCAATTAGTGAACGTAGGAACGTGGAAGCTAAGTGTGATGGAGGAATTCAACTTTGAAGATTGAAAGTGATCCAAAGAATGAATAGGGCCGTGAAGATTGCAAGGTTCAATTACATTTTGTGGACAAAACTAATAATTAAAAGATAGAGTAAAAAGAAATACGAAAGCAATGAGATCACTTTTAAGTTTTAATTATTTGTTGTCTCCTTTGACGGCCGTGCCCTTTTTGAAGCAACACCCCACAAATTGACAAATAGTCTCTCTTTTTAGGGAAAATTATCCTCAAATCTCAAAAAAAAAAATAATTTAAAATTAGAAAATAAAAAAATGGTCTAATTGACAACTCTCTGAACGGGTCATTTATAACTCCATAAGTGGATATTGATAACTTCATGAAACCATTTTTTTCATTTTGTAATTTTAAGGAACCAAATTTTCATTTCTTCTCTTTTTAATACTTGAATGTAATTTTCCCTTCTTTTTAAATGTTTGAGTGTTCTTTTTTAAGCTCATGACTTTGTGTCCTAGGTACATATATAACCTCATTTCTCCCATCCTTTTGTATTTTTCAAAGTTATTTTTATAGTTTTTTAAAACTTTTTTCTACGTTTAATGATATTTCTTTAGGGTATTTTAAGAAAAATGAGACATGCTTTTTAGTTTTTACACAATAATAAAAAATAGCTAATTTAATTTTTTTTTTAAATCTATATAAATTAATTAACTAGACCTAACACTTAGGGTGTATTTGGTTTGAGAGGAGGGTAGAGGAGGGAGGGGAGGGTGATGAAATTACAATTTTAGACAAAAGAAACTCAGAATTTATCCTCTCATTTTTTTAAATTTTGGATTTCCGTCCAAAATTTACTTTTTTATTCTTTTTAAATTTTGGATTCTCGATTAAAATTTAAATTCTTTCAACTCAAAAAAATAATTTACACACCTTTCTATTCCCTCCCACCCCTCCCCTCAAACCAAAGACACCCTTAGGATGTGAGGAAATGAGATTAATATATATTGGACAAAGATTTGGTCTATTTTCTTATATTCATTATACCAATTTTCCAATCAAATCACACAGACTTTTCTTAAAAATTCATCCCAGCAAGGGCACAGTTCAACAAATATAATAAAAATTCAAAATGATAAAATTTCAAAATTCTGTTGGTTTGTTATTAATAGTAAAAATAAAAATTATATACCACCACAGGGTGTGGGTGAAGAATTTTACTTATATTTAGATGTAAGTTTTAAAACATATAAAGTTGGATCCAGTATCCACTATTTCAAGTGTGATGCATTGTGGGATCCAAGATCAAACTCCTTTCCTTTGCAAAATTTTACATTAACAAACATAAAATCCGCCAATAAAACTAAATATTTTTAGTTCAGATTTGTGTGAATACTTTAGTTCTCGTGATCTCTTGAGGGAAAAATGTAACTCTTAGTCTTTGAATTTTTCTTTCTCAATTATCAATTTAGACTTTAAATTTTAATTTCTAACAGCTCAATCCTTATATTTTTTAAAGTTGAAACAATTTAATCCTATAATTTTTTTAAAAAATTGGAACAGCTTTCTCTATATATCATTTATTGACACAAAAAACTAAAAGAACTAAAAAAACTAAGTTGATAATTAAAAAAATTAGGGAAAATGCCAAAAAACGACCTTGGAATACAGGAAATCCCAAATCAGTGTAGTGAAATTCGAAAATCTCAGGTTAGTGCTGTGTCTCTATAGAGGAGGAATCTGAGATTTTGAAATTTCGGTGAAAAGATGAATGTATCCTTCAGTTATCCCCCTCTCTCAGCTCGGAATAACAACACCCCTCTCTTGATTAACAACATCACATTCTACATTAACAATTCTACTTTATTCTTTCACATATTTGTATATCAAAATATTGTGTTGTTAATATAAAATACAGTGTTGTTAATAAAGAGAGGATGCTGTTATTGACCCTGAAATTTAAATTATGAAGTTGTGAAGCAAGAAAGTGGAGTTGTTAATTAAAATACGATATTGTTAATATAGAGACCGGCGTTGTTATTGTGAACAAGAAAGTCGAGTTGTTAATTACAATATGATGTTGTTAACAAAGAGACCGGTGTTGTTATTGTAAAGTAGAAAACAGAGTTGTTAATGTAAAATGCTGTGTTGTTAATCAAGAGTGAGATGTTGTTATTCTGAGTTAAGAGGGGGGATAACTGAAGGGAGCACTTGTCTTTCGTCGAAATTTCAAAATCCTAGATTCCTCCTCCGTACTAACACAGCACTGACATGAAATTTTTGAATTTTATTGTACTAAATAGAGATTTTTCTATTTCAATGGGATTTTATAGAGATTGTCCCAAAAAATTAAGATATGGGAAAAAACCTCCATCTTTATAAAAATATCTTAAATTTTAAAATAATTTTGAGAAGATTCGTATCCATTTCCATCCCTATGACGCTTTATAGCATGTTTGGGAGAGCTTATATTTGGAAAATAAGCCCTTATTACTCAAGCCGAGAAAAAACTCCTCTCACATATTTACCTTGTATACCGTGAATCACGAATTATAAGCACTTATTGCCCAAAAATAAACTATTCCAAACACACACTTAGTGCAAGTCTACTATTTAGGTTATGAAAAAGTGACTATTGGTCCGTCGTTAGTATAGTAACTCCCCTACTTCATAGGTTTTGTTGACCCATTCACTATCCCTAGACACACAACACTCCCACGGTCACTGTGCCTGCCTCCACTTGTCCGTCTATGGCAGAATCAACACAAGTGTCCAGGTTCATCCCCCGCAAATCAACGGCTTTCAACTTCATTCCTATAAAACCCTACCCTTCTCCTTCCTCATTTCTACGCAAAACCAAAATCAGATTCGATTCTCCATTTCCTTTCCCATTTCACTACCTCATTCTTCTCTAATCTCTGTTTTCAGTTCATTCTTCCATGGCCACAACACTTTCTTCCAAGACTACCTTCCCCTCTCATTCTCTCTCCAACAAATTCCATACCCATTTTCCCCCTTCCTTCAAGCTTTCTCTTGCCTCCAATCAGAAATCCTACCCGAGACTCAGAGTCTCCAACGCTTTGATCGAACCCGATGGTGGGAAGCTGGTGAATCTCGTCGTTGAGGAATCTCAGAGGAACGGAAAGAGGAAGGAGGCTTTGTCTTTGCCCAGGATCCAGCTTTCAAAGATTGACGTGGAATGGGTTCATGTGCTCAGCGACGGGTGGGCTAGTCCTTTGAGTGGGTTCATGAGAGAGGCAGAGTTCCTACAAACGCTTCATTTCAACTCTCTTCGACTCCATGATGGATCGATTGTGAACATGTCGGTGCCCATCGTGCTTGCCATTGATGATGAACAGAAGCATTTGATTGGCGAGTCCAGAAATGTTGCTCTCTTTGACTCACAGGGAAATCCTGTTGCCATTTTGAAAGAGTAAGACTCTACATTTCATCTCTTCACACTCCTAAATACTGAAAAACTAGTGCATATTAAAATGAGTGACATTACTTTTTGATGTTGATCGACTGAATTGCTCTTCTTTACATCTGGTTAGTTTTCCTGTTATTATTAGATCATGCTTTTGTATCACTTACGATAATTTTTCAAGGGCAAAAAAGAAGAAAACATCTTGTTCGGGGAAGAGTTATCTTTTTACAGAGCTAAAGATGACTATGTGGATTTAAGGTTTCGTGAAGAATAGAAAGAAAAGGGGAATGGGAGGGACCCCAGAATTCAAATTGGTTATACCTGGGAATGATTCGTCTTCATTCTTGATTAACGATATTTCAGTTGATTTCCCGCGTTTTATTTTCATAATTGCATAGTTAGCTCCCGAAACTGTGAAGTTAACCCTTTTTTTTTCTGCCTTACTACCGAAGCTTATGAAATTAAACTGACTCACTGTTGAGACTGGTGGATGCCAGTCCACCATCTGTACCATAGTAAATCTTCAGATTTTTGAAATTAATATTCCAAAGATTTGAAGTTGAATCGATTATACTAATTAAACTTGACAAAGTCATTTGGAAAAGTTCCAATTGTTTAACATGTGACCACTCTTGTATGCTTAGAAGCCACTGTTATGTTCGGCAGGCAGAGCAGAGCAACTTTGCAACTTATTATACACAATTGACCAAATGGTGTACTCCCCCCCCCCCCCCCCCCCCCCAAAAAAAAATTGGGGTTGCATTGACTTGAGTTCTTTGGTTGACATTGTGGATTTTATGATATGTTCAGCTTGTCTATAATGGAATAAAATTCTCATGCATAGTGTTTATGTGGGAAATAATGGTCAGGCTTGTTTTAGTTGATTGTAGCACACAATTAGGTTTATCATTATAGGCCCATTTTGATATACATCAGTGATCCAACTTTGTTCTTTATGCGCGTAAAATAATCTTTCTTGTCTTGAAAGGTTTGGCAGTATTTGGTGATTTTGGTCCATCAATCCACATTAGTCATCTGACAAATTTTACACAGTTTCTGCAGTGAAATACTGTCATTATTTTCTCAATTGTTCAATTGCAATTTTTCCCTTTTGGCTAATGAATTGTTCTTTTGGTAATTTTAGTGTCGAGATTTACAAGCACCCCAAGGAAGAGAGAATAGCTCGAACTTGGGGAACAACTGCCCCTGGCCTACCTTATGCTGAAGAAACTATAACCCACGCTGGCAAGTGGCTGATAGGGGGTGACCTAGAGGTTATAGAAGAAATCAAGTACCATGATGGGCTTGATCAATTTCGGCTGTCTCCTGCAGAACTCCGTGAAGAGTTCACAAGGCGCAATGCAGATGCTGTGTTTGCTTTCCAGCTCCGAAATCCTGTTCACAATGGTCATGCTTTGCTGATGACTGATACACGTAAACGACTTCTTGACATGGGCTATAAGAATCCCATCCTCTTGCTCCACCCACTGGGAGGCTTTACCAAAGCAGATGATGTTCCACTCAGTTGGCGTATGAGACAGCATGAAAAGGTATGTGTAATGTCAAGTGCCAATGTGAATTCGTTGAACCAATACCTCTTTTTTGTCATTCTCTGGGGGAAAAAAATTGACAGAATATTATGCTCGTGCTCTGTCTTCTTGCATGGCCTATTGGAGCCTTCTTAGCAAAGAAAAGTAACTTGCTTACTAAGAATATCAGAAAACTCCCCAAATGCATGGAATTATATATCCTTATAAAATGAAAATCACATGGTATTTGGATTTTTCATTAGGTGCTTGAGGATGGTGTTCTTGACCCAGAGACGACAGTAGTATCAATATTCCCTTCTCCCATGCACTATGCTGGACCAACTGAGGTACAGTGGCATGCAAAGGCTAGGATCAATGCCGGGGCAAACTTCTACATTGTTGGTCGGGACCCTGCAGGCATGGGCCACCCAACTGAGAAAAGAGATTTATATGATGCTGACCATGGGAAGAAGGTGTTGAGTATGGCACCTGGACTAGAGCGTCTAAACATCCTTCCCTTTAGGGTACTTGAATACCTTTCCTCTTCCCTATCGAGACAAGCTTTAGTGAAGCTATTCTTTGACACCCGTGATAACATCTGTCTGTTTGCAGGTTGCGGCATATGACAAGACTCAGGGCAAAATGGCTTTCTTTGACCCCTCTAGGTCTCAAGATTTCCTCTTTATATCAGGGACCAAGGTATGTGTAACAGCATCACGCACTTCGACTCATTGTGTGTTTGGAGTAGCTTTTAAGAATAACTTGTACGATTTACGAGGTAAGTGTGTGAGAGGAGTTTTGTCTCGGGTTGCGTAAACCTAAGTTTGGGATCTTCCCAAACACTCACTCAGTATTTTAAGGATTATGATCCAAACACACTGTTGAAGTTCAGAAAGAAAAGATACTGATCTGTGATTCTTATTTTAGAAAATGATAGGATCTACTCATAATGTGTCGAACTGTTGTGTCTTGTATCTTGACTAAGTTGATTTTGTAGATGAGAACGCTGGCAAGGAATAAAGAAAGTCCTCCTGATGGATTCATGTGCCCTGGTGGCTGGAAGGTGCTGGTTGAGTACTATGATAGTTTGGTTCCCTCAAGTGAAGGCAGAAAACCAGAGGCAGTACCAGTTTAGTTCAATCAAGTTCATTGAATTATACTTTTTATTCTGGTCGGGAGAAACGAGTATGTATTATATTCTCCTAAAGAAATCCCCATCTGCTGTCCCAAATTCCCTGCAAAAGAAGGATGAAGAATCCGGGACCGGGAGGCATTGAATGAGAGATGTGAAAATTAGCCTGCAACTGTATGTAGGGGCTTGCAGCACTGGCTGAAGGCTGATAGTGATAGTGCAGTTTTGATCGCAAGCCTGTTCATTATCGCATTGTGGCTGTTTCTGAATTCTGAGGTGGGAGAGAATTGTTGGTGTAATTTTGAATGTTCTTTCTTGGGAAATATGTGATTTTAAATGACAATATCTATATGCACACCTTTTGTGTACTTGGGATGCATGATTATATTGTAGCTTTATACAAAATCAATAAATTCCTCATCACATAGTATTTGTGTACCCCTCAGCTTGAGTAAACTCTTTTTTTTTTAATCATAATTCACATACCCCTCATATCTCCTACAGAGGGTTAAATCCACAACCCCGCGTTTGAAAAAGCCTTCAAGAGATATGTTTGATGTGATGATTAGTATGAGTAAGTTATAGTACTCCCATGTCCTATGCTAAGGGGAACTGTATTTGTAAGATTTTTGAACATCTGTTTTTGAATGTGATCTACTAATGGTATAGGGATCCTATCAGCCCTCCTAAGTGCAAATGATATCACTGCCAAAAAATTCAGGAGGGTAAGAAAATCTCATCGGCTGGGATGAGATGAGAATTAAGAGGAGAACAACAGGAACGGGGATTGGGAGTGAAAGACCAAAACAAGCCGGGTGAAGCATTCGTGTAATTTATCAAATGGAGGATAATGGTTCTGCTAATACCAAAGGATTTGCACTTTTTTAAACTATGATTGTTAATAGTGAAAACCCAATTTACAATTTGAGTAATATAAAGTTTGAGTTTACAAGCAAAAGTATACTGCTAAGATAATTACAAGTACTTGATATTTTATGTACCTAAGATTAAAAAGTACTTAATTATCATGTGCACCAACAAAGAGCATTACTTTTGAGAAAAGCCTGCTTATATTTGAAGGAAGTATGCAATAGTTCAAGTTCTTGTGTTAGATTTTGAGTTCAAATCCATTTTTAATGGGCTGAACTATTTGATTGGGAAAAACAAATAGCCTGAATCACATGAGAAAACAAATTAATATTTTAGCATTGATTGCTGCTTGAAAAGACAAATCATATTAATGGATGTGTTGTTGATGCAAATCAGCAAGTTTAATTGATGAGCAAGACTCAATTAATGATGGAATCAATCAGACATTCATGACCAAATTGTGGCTTGGAGAGCGAGCTGAGGTGGTCTCACTTGATCCAAAGGCCGCCCCTTGCTTGTTTTCTCATCCCTGCAATAGAATTCCCTTGTAATCTCTCTTCTCTTTTTCCACCCTCTCATTAACTCTAATTAGGCTCTTATAGTCGAATCCTTGCATGGCTCTGTTTACCCAGATCTAACCCGGTCCGGTATGCGCTCGCGCAGACACATTATTCTAACACACATATATGCAAATGAAATAATTGACTTAAAACTTGTCTACTACATATTTGGGATAGATAAAATAAAACCATAATGCTCCAATCTTAAAAACCCAATTATAGGAACACAAGAGAGTTTTAACATGATAAGAGTTTGTATTAATTTTTTAATGGAGAGGAATTATAAGAAGTCTTTCAAAAAAAAAAAAATGTTGTCTCTTAATCATGTCCCTAAAAATTAATGTACTTATATAAAAAGTGAGGTGGAAAGTTACAATACAACCTCAAAAATTACTAAGATGATTGATTTGGTTATTGACACTAATACTCCTCCTGTGGTTAAATAAGATATATTTGGTGAGTTGATTTTGATCATAAATATAAGATATAATTTTCATATTTGTCAATATTTTCCTAATTTACCCGTATTAATGCTCCCTCACCATACAATGGAGAGATGGAATAAGGGAATTAAGGGAGATGATTAGGATGTTTTAGAAAATACATATCATATTAACTAACTTAATTAATTTTCTTAATCTAATCAAATTAAGTAACTAAATCTTATATTAAGGATAGGAGAAAAAGTATGTTTGGTTTTATATAATGGCAAAAAGTATGTTTGGTTTTATGTCTAAAAAACCATTATTCATCCAAATAGGTAAGACATGGTTTTATTATTTTTACTAAATAATATATTTAAATTCATGAGTGGTAGTTGACAAAAAGTTAGCATCATATTAAATTAGTTGATTTAAAAAATATGTATATTTTTTAAAATAAAAAATGTTATATTATACTCTTTAATAATGTTATATATAAAACTATAAATACGTCGATGCCAACAGAAATAATAGTTCATGTGAAATGTGAATATGGCGGCCTGAATTCAATAAACTCCAAAGTTTGAGTATGAATACACATGCATGAGAAAATAGATTTAAGAGACCTTTCAAAGAAAAAAAAATACAGCATCAAAAAAAAGAAAAAAAAATTATTAGATAGTTTTATTTCAATTTATGCATGAAAATTATGTAATAATCTAAAACAAAATTTCAGGTAAAAACCAAAAAGGGGGAAAAAAAACACACACACATTTTAGTATTTAAGCCTTAATTAAATTAAATTGACGAGGAAGTATATAACTGAGGGCGGAAAGTCTCGTAGGGTTCTCCTCCCGCTGAGTTTACTCCTTCAGCCGTCAGCTGCTTAGCAGAAGAAGCTCCAGTCATCAGCCATGGCCGTCGGCAAAAACAAGCGTATTTCGAAGGGCAAAAAGGGTGGCAAGAAGAAGGCGTGCGTAACTTCCCTTTTCACCAGTTTTCATTCTCTCTTTGGCTTTTTGTATTCGGTCCTTTCTGATTTTTGATTTCTTGGCTTTTTATTCAGAGCTGATCCCTTTGCTAAGAAGGACTGGTATGATGTTAAGGCCCCTTCTGTTTTCCAAGTGAAGAATGTGGGCAAAACCCTCGTCACTCGCACGCAGGGGACCAAGGTAATTTCATTCATGTTTAGTCTGTGATTCTTTTTATGCTATATCTTGGTGAAGAGTTATGGCGAATGGGAATTTTAATATGGCCTTTAAACGTGTTTAACGTTTATGCTCCTTCCTGAATTTATTTTTAAAAAAATGCCTTAAAATGTGGTTTTAAATGACTACTAGTATGCTGTTTATTGATTATATGGGGTATGAATATTATGTATGTTGGTTTCTTGATGCTGTGGAGTAGAAGGATTTCTTAGCTTCTTGGACGTTACTGAGAGAATCTAATTTTATCTCATTTTGGGATCTGGGCTTTAAATTTAATTTTCCGTATATGCTATGCATTTTTCCCTTTAATTTCTCATTCTTGGACTAGTTACCTTCCATTATTTTTACCATCTAAGGGCTGATGGTTGGTTTATGCTAATACCTTGACACTTTTGAGCTCTTGTTCCTTGCTTTTAATGCATGTTAACCGGAATCGGCTTGTGCATAGCAGCATGCTTATATGGGTTGCGATTGTTGTAAATAACAGATTGCTTCTGAAGGACTTAAACATCGAGTGTTTGAAGTTTCATTGGCTGATCTCCAAGGTGATGAGGACCATGCCTTTAGGAAGATTAGGTTGAGAGCTGAGGATGTTCAAGGGAAAAATGTTCTGACCAATTTCTGGGTATGATCTGCAATGTTGTTTGCTCATATCATAATCCAATGTTTTTTAATGATCAATATTGTTTAATAAGATCCTGCAAACTTTAGGGAATGGATTTTACAACTGACAAGTTGAGGTCATTGGTGCGCAAATGGCAAACTTTAATTGAAGCTCACGTGGATGTGAAAACCACTGATAATTACACATTGAGAATGTTCTGCATTGGATTTACAAAGAGACGTGCAAACCAGGTGAAGAGGACCTGTTATGCACAATCAAGCCAGATTAGACAGGTATATTCAGTAAATTGTTTGGAACATGGAAAAAAATGGCAGCTTTCAATTTCAGCTTGCATCATAGTAATACCATGGTTTTACTTGTGTTTTGGTATGATGAAATACCTAAAATGTAATAACCAAAATTTAATGGGCCTGAATTAATTGATGTCATTGCTCTGTTATCTGTCATTTTTATGCCATTTTGATTACACTCTTGTGAATTTGCTTCTGAACTCGATTATGGGAAAATTGGTTTTATCTTCTGTTTTTCTCTCACATTTCAAGATTGCATATTGTCTTTTTAGATCCGCCGGAAGATGAGAGAGATCATGACTAATCAGGCTACTTCCTGTGATTTGAAAGAGTTGGTTCGTAAGTTCATTCCAGAGATGATTGGCAAAGAGATTGAAAAAGCGACATCTAGCATTTACCCTCTGCAAAATGTCTTCATTAGAAAAGTCAAGATTTTGAAAGCTCCCAAATTTGATCTCGGAAAACTGATGGAGGTACCTGTCTTATCCCAAATTCCCTTTAAGAATGATTGACGAACTATTTGCTGTAGTAAACCTGAGTAAACTCTTAGTTATTGAGTTTATTTGATCTTTTGCTTGATTTTCATTATTGTCCTTCTTTTGACCAGATGTTTGGCTAACTGAATAATGTGTTTACATTTTTTCTTCTTGTTGAGTACAACCTTAAATTAAATCATTGACTCCCATGCCCACCCCTTTCCTATGTCATAATTTCATGGTCAATTTCTTCCAGAATTGTTTAATGAACGTCTAGGGCTTAAATACTATTTATAGCCTGGGCATCTTTGGAATTTATCTGTGTTATGTCATCTCTAAGCAATCTTAAGAGCACATCCTCTTGATTGGCTCAGTGCATTAGTATATTACTCTTCTCCTTAGAAGAAATCTTTTTGATACAAAAAAGTATAGGTGAGTTGAGTCCTGCAGGCTCATCAGGGCATACCTTCGGGTTCAAAGAGCACTTAGAGAAGAATTAAACTCACATTGTTGAGAAGAGATGATATCTCTTCTTCATTTGTCATCACAAGCATATGGTTAGAACCTTGAACTTTGGACTGATCTAATGCCTTTACCACGTTGTCCAATCAGGTTCATGGTGATTATTCAGAAGATGTTGGTGTGAAGGTGGACAGACCTGCTGATGAAACAATGGCTGAGGAGACCCAAGAAATTGTTGGAGCTTGATTGAATGGGAATGCTTCTTTACTTTATTAATTAGGAGTTCTGCTACTTTTCTTCAGTGGGACAGCTTAGGCATCATTCAAATGTTTCTATCTTAAGCCGGGTGAAGCATCATTTTTTTCGTTTCGACTTTGAGAATAGTTGGTGTTCACAGATGACATCTGGTTTCATGGTTTTTATTTATTATAGTGAATAGGTTTGCACTCTTGGAAGTTGGCTTTTCATCCGTATTTTATGGACATGCTATATAACTTGATATTGTTACTTGTTACGTGAGTTACATTACATTTTGGTTCATTTTTGTGAGAAATAATGTACCACTAGCACTAAAGAATCTATTGGGTTCCTTTTGAAAGATTCTTGTTTAAATCTCGATCTAAATTAACAAATTATAGTAATTAACATTTGTGATATAATAATAAAAAACCCGAAACAAATGCTAATCCCAAACACTATAACATAACCAGTTTATTTATTCAGCATTACGTTCATTTCTTCCATCATAGCAAAACGTAGTGAAAAGTAGATACTAAGAATTCTGATTATCATCATCAGAAGCTTTTGGAGACAATGCCTTAGTTATGGCTTTGATAGTACGAGGAGTAGTCCTGCAACAGCCACCAAAAAGGGAGGCACCAGCATCGCGCCACTTAGCTACGTATGACACAAAATCTTCTTCTCCCTCTCCCCTTGATTTCTGCATTATAATTTTCATTGCAAGGACATTCAACTTTTAATGTATGTACTAGCCAACAATTCCATACATAAACAACAATTGGCCATTTCTTTAGAAAAGAATCGCAGTTTTAACCATTCATTATTTGAGGGGACAAAAAACATTAGAAATAAGATTGAGACAGATTTGAATTGAGATTATGTGAACCTCAATGGAGTTGTAGCTATATATACCATTATTGTAGAATTCACGAGTTGAATTTCTAACTTACAAAATCATGTTGAGTCATTTTTAAACTTGTGTTAGTTGTAAGTTTAGTTGAACTCGTGAGTTCATATACGGGTTTACTGTTTTTACATTTTCAATTTATAAAATCGTGGTAACTCACTCTTAAATTTATGTTAATTTTTTTTATTTGATCATGCTTAGTGGTTTTATATATAAATTTTATAGAAATTACTTTGTTAAGTATAGTAAAATCATGAATGTTGATGAATTTAATTTCAATAATTTTGATTTAAAATATATTTAAATCTTGTCATTTTTTTATATTTTAATTTTTTAATCTTACATTAATGATACATATTTATTGATCAAAGTAACTCTTTCTTGCGGGTTTACAATTTGAATCTTGATGCATACAAAGAGAGAAACAGACAGGGAACTCACCATCCATTGCTTGCTCTCGCCATCATAGGTCTCGCCACTATTGGGATATACAAGAACTGGTTTGTTTGTTATCTGATAAATTCACACAAGTTACAGAACATGCATGGGATCTATTTTAGAATAATACATTCCTCAGGACTCAAACTAGATTTGAAGAGTCTCTCACCTTAGTTATGGATTCAATGAGTGAAAGAATATATCTAGGAGCTGTACAATTGACTCCGACTGCAGCAACTCGCTCGCATGAATCGGCAATGGCGGCGCACTCCGAGATGGAATCGCCACTAACCACATTGCTTCCATCCTTACAGCTAAAAGAAAACCACGCAGGAATTTCTATCCCTTCTTCCTCAAGAAGTTCAGCATATGCCTCCATTAAATTAAGCAAATAAATTCAAGCTAATCAAACTAGATTGTACGGCATCAGGTAAATCTACCACTAAACTAAAAAAAAGTGAATTAGCAGCGGAATTGGATGATTTCGTGGTTGAATAGGCTGTCACTAATTAATTACTAACGGAATTCTGTCGCTAAGTCAATTCAACGACGGAATTCCGTCGCTAATCCACTATTTTGTAGTTTTTGCATTCTCTGTTTTTACTGGTTGATTATTTCCAGAATTGATTCACAAGATTATATATAGATACCTGAGCTTCGATTTTGTTTGGAATGGTTTCAAATGCGATCAAGTCAGGATCAGAGTCGGCAAGAATCTGGAGTCGTTTCCGGTGGAAATTCTTCAGCGTCGCCACCGTAACTGCATCGCCGTAGTCGCCGCTGCGGAAAGAAACAAGAATAATACAAATTCAGAGAAGAATATAACCAAGAGTTTCGGAAATGTAAAAGAATGGATCTCAGAATAGAAGTTGACCTATATTCTGATCCATCAGCCAAATAAGCGCCATAGCTTCCCACAGAAGCAGCAACTAGAATTGGAGGCGTCCATGATCTTCCATTTGTGAGGCGGTCGCAAGAATTTTTGCTGCATTTGTCGTTGAAGATGTCTCGAGCCTCACGTGCGATTTCTACGCTTTTTCTAAGCAGAGCTTCACCTTCTTCCCTTGAATACCCTTTTGCTTCAAATCCCTCAAGGGTGGCCTACTTCCAGGCAGCAAAATGAATAATCTACGCATCTATGTATTTTTATATAATATACTCCCTCGGTCCTAATTATAAGATAAAGTTAATTTTTTTTGGAGAAATTAAGGAATTCAATTAAATTACTTTAGAGTGTTTATATTTTTAGTATCCTTAGATTATATATTAGTTTATTAGTTAAATTAATTAGTTTGGAGGAAAAAAATAAAAATAAAAATACTTTAAAATAATTTAATTGGCTTTCTTAATTTCTCCAAAAAAATCAATTTTATCTTATAATTAGGACCGGAGGGAATATATAAATAAAAATTTTAACGATATCCTTTACGCATGGAGGACCAACACTAGTTAGCACTCCCCCATGATGTCCTTGATTAGGCGTAAGAATCAAATAATCAATTTGCTTATATCAAGAAAATTAGTGATTTTACTTTGAAGGAAAACATCCTTAATAAGTATGTTGCAAATTTGGGGATGCAGTTGAGAGCTTATATTTAAAGACTAGAACAAATTCCTGTACTGATTTTTACATTTAGGATTGGAGTACATGAAATCATAAATTAAATATTAAGTGTTTAAATATCATTTCTTTTTTCAACTGAATCTTTTGGGGGACAATATTTTTCCGTATAGTCCTTCCAAGTTCTTTTAGTCAAAACTTTTTGGCTAGAAAAAAAAAGTTATACTTCTCAATATCTAATTAACTAATTTAAGTGGATTAAGGATATTGATTAAGTTAGTTAATATGATTCTACCTCTTGTCTCTAATATAAGAACTCATCCTTAGTGTAAATTACATTATGAATGGGCTCTTATATATTAAGAACCGGAGATAGTATGCTTTTTCTAAAATACTATAATAATCTTTTTCCTTAATTCTCTTCGTCCCTCTCCTACTTAATTATTATTAAGGGAATATCAATATGATTAGTTTGAGAAAAAATGAATAAAAGTGTAAAATATATCTTACACTTAAAACCAATATCAACTCCCTAGTCAAACCTTACGTTAAACAGCAAAGGAAGTGATAAATAATGCATTACCGTAGTCTATTTTATTTGACAGAGAAAAAATGATTAGAAAAGTCTCAACTGACAAAACACTTTTATATCAAATCAAAGGGAGAGACAATAACCTGATACGATGCTGTTATTAGTATGTTTGCTCCAGCGTCAAGGTAGTCTAGGTGAACCTGTTTCACAAATAACCACAGCATACAACGTAATTATTTGATTAAATTAATCGCTCCATAGTTAAGGTTTATTTGTTTTCTCAGTTAAGAAGATCTAGCATAGATTTCATTTTCTTTTGTGTGTGTGTGTGTGTGTGTGGGTGTGTGGGGTTACGAATTACTAATATAGAAGAAAAGTAGACATGCATAAAACCAGGGTTATATAAAAACTTCAGAAGCAAACAAATGTTTGGAGTGGTACTATGATTAGATGCATGGTGATGTGGATGAAATACGTTGTTTTGGAGCAAAAATGGCGTCCTTTAATTGGATCCGGTTCCATAAAAGTTGGCTAATTAAAAATTAATTCACCAAAACATGTTTGAGAGTACCTTCCTGAGGAGATGTGAGGCAGTGAGGAGGCATTTGGCGCTCCACAGAGGGTCTTTGAGATCAGCGCCGTGCCGTTCAAGCTCCGTCGCCAACCCACCGTCTATCACGGCGTACCCTCCACACTTCTCCGCCACCCACTCCCTCACAAACGACGCCGTTCCCTTCCCCATTATTTATCCCTAATATGTATTCGATCTCCTGCACAAGTCACCACCTTCAAGCTTCACCTCACATATTTATACACACAGACGCCGTCGCAACACAGATGATGAAACTCTACGTGCATATTTACAACTCTACCCCTAACATGTGAACCACCCCACCTTGTTCCATTCCCTATATATATAGTTTAATTTAAAGTTTGTCGTTATCATGTGATGATGATTATCTTGGCCTCGCTTTGTTTATTATTGCCAAGTCCTATATTACGCCACTCAATCTATGAATTGTATTCTGAGGATAAGATTCTTAATGTTAAGTTGTGTGTCAAATATGAATTATATATATATATGGACACACTACTCTTATACGTCAAGCTTCCCCTGCTAGCGTGGAAACAGAAACAAGTAAAATGGGTGACAGATATATAGGATTTGGATATTTATGCTCCTCAAGAATAGAAAATGGCAAAGCCAGAATAAAACCAGAGAGACCCGAGAAGAAATGCTTTTAACCCTAAAAAGTTCAAGTCTTGGCACTCATATTGTTAATCTGCCAACCTGTCCAACCACATCTGTGGAGTCTTTTTATGTGGTGTTTGAGAATTTCTCAAACCTAGGTTTCAAAATTAGGTTTGCGCACGCAACTCGAGAGAAAATTCTTCTTACACACTTACTTCGTAAATTGTAAAAGTTATTCTCAAAAGCTAATCCAAACACACACTATATCTGAGACTATATGTTAAAAGTACGTAAGATATGATTTCTGTCTTTATTCTTTGAAATATATTATGAAAACCTTCATGAAGTTAGAAAACACCTAACCTTGCTTCAAACTAAGGAATTGAAAACCTGACTGTTTAATTAACCAATCCAAATTATGTTCAAGGGTTAGTGATTTAAATCGATGTTTGACCGGTCATGATTAAAATTATATACTTGATTGAAACGTACATAAATATTTATATATATAATTTTGAAAAGAGTAACATATAAATATAGAAGGCATTTATATCTTGAAGTAAATAGAATATTCATGTATAATTGTATAAATCATTCATAATCAAATAAATAAAAGTTACTAAAACACAAATATATGATGATTGCTATTTTTTTGACTTAAAATAATGTCGTTTCATGCTTATAAAAAAATTAAATAAATCCGACTCAATCGATCCATACAAAATTCTTAACTGAACCAACTAGAGGACCTATTCATTGGTCTAACCAGCTGAACTGGGTTGTGTTATTTTACCAAAATTCCAACAAAAATTAAAGACTTTATCAAATTCTCATCATCTCAGCATTTGGGTGCTAAGCGTACAACACAATTATGCCTATCATCAAAACCTTGCTTCGTTTCTAGGGAATTTGGCGCCGTGCTTCAACATCTAGCTTCTCAGGTCAACCCCATTTTAAATAAAATTTACTAACTCAAACAAATTGTGTGTGTTTGGGATGGCTTATAAGTAGCTTATAAGTGACTTTTTGTGTCAAAAACTATATTGGTTTATTTTCTTATGTTTGGGATGGCTTATTAAATTAAGTGTTTTTGCTTTAAAAGTCATCAAAAGCCACAATTGAAGACAAGCTACTTTTTGTTGCTTTTGGCTTTTGGCTTGAGTGCTTACAATGACCTTCCAATTTTAATATGCAAAATTTAAATTATATATTATTTATTTGCATAAATATATTTGAAACAAAATATTTTTGATATATTTTATAAATTAATATTATATAATTATGTTATTAATGTTTTATATATATATATATATATATATATATATTAACACACATACAATTATACAAATTAATATATATTATTTAAATGCATATTTGTATACAAATTAATATATAATATTATCTATGTTATAATTAAAACTCTCAATATGGTAAAATTTTATGTTTTTATTTTTATTTTCTTATTTCACAATAAATGAACAAATTATCTGGACATTTATTTACATAATTTTTAAGATATTTTACGTATGAATCTCTGTATATTATAATTCAAAAAAAGAAGAATTTGATTTGAGCTTGTTAGAGTATATATGGGAGTTCCTAATTTTATAATTTTTTTCTCACACCACTGTGGTTTTCTCGCTGCAAGTGTGTGTTGTTAAAATGAAAACAGAAAGCACAAGGTTGTCCTCTGTTTTTCTTCACATCAATATTTACCTCTTTGTATATCTGATGATAAGGTTTAGACGAGCCATGATAAGAAACATTGTTAGGGTGTAGCAGCCAAGGGGTAAATAAGCCCGAGTTGAAAATGAGGGGTGTTATCTAATTAGTTATGTAATATTTTTTGTGATCAAATTATTAATTTTTTTTTATTTCCAAATTTCCTAACTTTAACTTTTATAAATTTTTTATAATTTTTAATTTAATTTCTCTTTTACTATTATCACATAAATTATTTATGCTAAAGTCAATCCAAACAAGTTTTACTTTTGCAAAAGTCATTTATATAACCATTAATCCAAACATAAATCATATTATACAATCTGATTTTTACCCAAAAGTTAGATTGAAAAAAACCATTTTTGCAATCATTATTCCAAACACACACTTTCTTATCTTGTCACTTAACTTTTCCTTGAAAGAGTATGATGCTCCATACTTAGTGTGTGTTTGGCAAGCACCAAAACTATGGTTTCAAACCATGATTTGTGCAACTCAAGACAAAACTCCTCTCACACATTTACTTCGTAAGTCATAAAAGTTATTAAAAAAAGCTAATCCAAACACACTTAGTTATAAGACAGAAAGAAAATTCTTTTTCCTGTTTATTTATGAGTCACGTTATTAAATTTTTTATATAAATATATAATTTTACTCTTCATTTATTGTTCAATAGAATTTATTCCTATGGGGTATATAGCATTATTGTCAAACTTGTGAGTTGGCTTTTCAAGTTTACTGATTTTATGTTTCTAACTTACAATATCGCGTTAGTTTGTGCATAAACCCGTACTAGCTATAAATTCGATTAAACTTGCGAGTTTACACACTGAGTTTCGCGTTAGTTTGTGCATAAACTCGTACTAGCCATAAACTCAATTAAACTTGCGAGTTTACACACTGAGTTTATTGTTTTTACATTTTTGCCTTATAAATAAAATTGTGTCAACTCACTCTTAAATCTGTGTTAGTTTGTTTATTTTGATCATGTTCAATAGCTTTATATATAAACCTCATAGAAATTTCTTTTTTTGGATATGATAAATTATAAAAGTTGATGGATTTAATTTCGATTATTCATATTTAAAATATATCTAAATTAAATTATTGTCATTTTTTTATTATTTTAGTATATACTTTTAAGAACTAATTATTAATAATAGTAAATTATTACAAATTTATTCGAGTTCACAAACTGAGTTTACATTCTTGTCATGAGTTTGTTTAAACTTGCAAGGTCGATGGCCTGGGCATAAAATATATTAAATAGAAATAAAGTTGGAAAATTATTAAATTTTAATGTAGAATTAATAAGGTTTTACATTTTTCTTAGTTCTTATAAAAAAAATATTAAAAGTGATTTATAAATAGAATGAGAGGAACAATGTTAATGGAAGGGAATGAAGATTGAAGACAACAAAAACTTTCTATTCGTTTAATATGACATAAAGAGGAATAAGAACATTTTTCCTAGCATTTGGTTAAATTAAAGATCCAAATAAAAAGAAGTGCTGCAACAAAGATGAAAATATTCTTAGAGAAATAAATGAAATAAAATATTAATTAAGGCCATTAATAAAAAATTTTTTATTAAAAGTACACATGATCAATTATATTTTTTACTTCTACCACATTCCTTTGTTTGAAAAAATGAATTTTTTTTATCTAGCTTTTGCAAAGCACTTGCTTTGCTTCAAATAAAGAAAGGGGAACACACATTTCATGAAACAAATATAAATTATCCTTCTCCCCTTCTGGATCATCCAAATTGTCATGGCAAATGAAATAAAATAATCATTTCCTTTTATACAGCTCGTTTCTAACATTTAAATGAGCCTAAACAAACAAGTTACTTTATTGCGTTAACAAAGAAATCACACAACTCATAAATGAGCCATAAAGTTACTTTTTTAAAATGTAACAGTAAAACTATTATTTTCCCATATTTTTGTTCTTTACATTCAAAGAAAAATAATATAAAAAGTTATTGTATTTGAAATCTACATTCCATGTATATTCATCTCTCTCTCTCTCTCTTTTTTTATCTGCCTCTAAATACATTATATACATATACTTAATATCGAATTAAGGTAACAACAAACACACAAAGAAAAGTGAAAATAGGTTAGCAACTTGAAAGGATGTACAATAGTTGCTCTGTTTCTGTTTCTAAACGTAGAAGTTAGATAATTAAATCATATATATATATAAAGAAAATTAGTTAATTTAGGGATTTGTATAAAAAGATGATAAACCTTGGAGTAAAGATAAGATTATTGCAATGAGATCTGGAAACCACATGTTCAAATATTAAAAACATCCTATTAATTGAAAGAGAATAAGGTTGCATTTGCATATATCAATCCCTCTTTAGACCTCATCTAGACCACCTTTTTTTAGGTATATAAAAAAAGTATTGGTTTTTCAAAAGTACTATTTTTTTTATATTTGCATTGGATATTATTGCCTTAATAGAAAACCCCCTTAAAATATGTCATCAAGAGTTTAGAAAAAGCAAATTATAAATACAAAAGAGAAAGTGAAAACCGAAGTAAATACTAAATAAATATGCTTTTTTTATGGTTTTTTTTTTTTTTGAAGAATTCCTCAAAAAGAACCTGAAAATTGAGAAATGATAAATCAGTCATTTTCCAAAAAAAAAGTTCAGAATTCCTTATTACGTTTGGACATTTACTAATAAACTTTTAGTAAAAAAAACTCATTTGTCATTACCCAAATTTCAAGTTTTTTTTTCAGGGATTCTTCCTTTTTTTTTTTTTTTACGGATGATGCTTTCAAGTTCCCAGTGAGAATAAAAACAAAGCGACCAAATGAAATGAAATTCTGGAGATCACTCCCAAGAATTTGATCAAAAGACGATATCTTTCAGTATCAACTGCATTATCCAAGGAATGGTTCGGCCAAAAAAAATGCTGTACATGAAGACTAATAATTCGCAGCCAAAACCAGTCTTGGAAATAAAAAATATATATATATATAATGCAGGAGAGATTTAAGCACCAATGATCTGAATCAAAATTAAACGAAGAAATGAAGCCAAAAAAGGAATCAGGGACCACGGGGAGGTGTAAAACAGAAGCAGGTAGGGATATGATCTTCAGGTATCATACCTCCTCCTTTGCTGGTATCTACAGCTTCAAGCATTCTCACTACATCTTCCATCTCTGGTCGCTTGTTTGGATTCCCATCCCAACACTTCCTCATTATATTCGCAATTGAGCTTGGACAACATCTTGGAATCTCTGGCCTCAGATTCTGTTAATATATCCTCAAAACAAGTAGTATTAATGTTTTGACCCCTATAAGGTTATTGCAGAATTCGGATTATTGTTATCATCACTATGGCCTTCAGCGTTAAAAGGCTCACATAATTTATGTCATGCATTTCCTTGAAGATGTTGAATCAGCAAAGAGTTGAATATAAGATATATTTATACACGCATCACTAGTGGATTAGATATTGAAAGCAGTTCAACCAGGGACTTGATAGGAGCAATTGTAGTGGTAAGAAGTAAGGAAAAGACGTAATGATGCGGATTGTAGAAATGAACCGACCTGACGAACAACTGCGGCTGAAAGATCAGCAAAGCTAAGATCTGGGTATGGCATATCACAGCAGTAAATTTCCCACAAGCAAATGCCAAAACTGTACACATCACATCTATGGTTGTAAGGCTTGCCCTCCAGAACCTACTCAGCATAACACTAGGATTAAAAACCAATTATTGATGGCTTTCAAACCACAAATCTGAATCTGACTGTACTATGCGCATGCACATAAACACAGGAACAAGAATATGCACACGCACACAAGAATGAAGATAATCAGTGGCAAAACTAATACCTCTGGTGCCATGTAACCAAGGGTTCCAGTTTCACCTGTCATGTCACTCGGATTCATAGCTTCAACACGAGCAACGCCGAAATCAGCTATTTTCAAGCGTGCAAGTCTATCTAGCAACATATTTTCTGTTTTGACATCACGATGTACAATCTTCTTCGAATGTAGATAGCCAAGTCTATGTAGGGAGGAAAATTCAGTGAAAAAATTTTACAGTTTGTTGATCAACAACGTTAAAGGTAACTAAAATGGAACTAACCCTCTAGAGAGATCTAAAGCGAGCTGGACCACAACCTTAAAAGCAAGTTTCTTCCGCCTATTTCTGAATAAGAATTGCTTTAACGTCCCACCAGGAAGATACTCAACAACAACACAACAAGCCCTAGATGGAGGAGGATTTTCGCCATGAGTTGAAGAACTATCTTCCGGAATCCTAAGATTTGAAGTTCCCATTGATGCTCCAATAAACTGTGACAAATACAGATAAAAGACAATCATAAAACTGAAGGTTATGAAAACAAAATTCCTCCTAAAAACCTTACATCTAATTCATTTCCCCTCTTCAAGGAAACAGGTAAATATTAAAGAATAAAAAACAAGCCAGAAAAAGAATGATGGAAAGTTCCAAACTGTAATAATTCCAACAGATTAGGCATGCATGCCATCCATAGCAGCCAGATCTCATAAGCTTTGCAACGACAAGTAACAATAACTAATTTAAACGCCCGAGCATGAAGACTATGAGTTTATACTTTCGTGACATGTGGGTGGTCAAGTTTGTGCCAGACAGCAACCTCCTGCCGAAAGGATGCACGTAAAGCAGCGGTTTCAGCCGCTGTAGTGACACCATCCTCACCCCAGTCCAATACTTTCACTAAAATATTCAACATGACAATCGTGAGAATTTTCTAGTAAAACAAAATATTGAATTTCAAGATAATAAGTTATATTTATGTGAAGTGAAAAATGGAAGAGAACAGAGCTAGCCAAAGCAACTTTGATAATTAACTCCAAGTTCTGACTAATTTATCCTATTTGGCAAGTAATAGACAACAAAGTTAACAAGACGCAGACCAAACTGCCATAACCCCTTCATCTTACAAAATGACTTAACAAATTCATGATACAGAACCAAAATTGATCTTGTTGACATATTCTGCATTCTAACAGCAACAGAAACGTAACATGATCTCAAAATGAAATTGAATCCAACACCCTCAAAATCAGACTGGCCTGTGTTTAAACAAATTTGTAGGACCAGATCTAATTACAAAGCATGTAAGCTATTTGTCCTAGAAAACTGAGCAGATATGTGAATACACAATACACAGAATTAAGATCAGGCCTGGAGGAAATGTGGTTATCCAAAGAAGTTTATATGATAAAAGTGTCATACTCTTGTACATACACTAATTTTCTAGCACCAAGTACCAATGTGTACCAAAATTAGAGTATCAAAGGGTCAAACACTTGGGCACAGGTTGAAATTTGTGCCCTTTTTAATAGAGGCAAGAGAAGTTTGAAATATGATCCATGGTCTACATACAAATGGTTTCTTTTTCCAAAAGAAACATAATTTGCAACAACGAGAAAATTTAGATAAATAATCTATAAAGAACATAGAATATCCAATAGGGCAATGATTACAGCAATCAACAAATAAATAATAGCATTTTTCCACCTCTAGACCCCTAAGAGTATTAGAACTAGGATAAACAGCAGGAATTATATGGAACATTCTGATGTCCAGAATTAAGGTGACAAGCAAGTGTTCTTCTCAAACATCTTATCCATCCAATCCTGTGTCACTAATGGCAACCGTGAAAGAGACCGAAACAAAACATTTTTAGTGTATAATGACATCTTATAACACATCTTAATTTCACTTCAACCATTTTGTTTGCAATCACAATATTAATGCACATAAAAAGGATACAGAAGTCAAATACCTGCAACATCACGGTTATCATAGATGCCCCTATAGACGGTACCAAAAGCCCCATGAGCAAAAGCATATCTGATTTCCAATTTGGCCAAATCAATCTCCCACACTTCTTTAGGCCTCTCCTGCTCTGATTTCCTCGACCAGACTTTACTTAAGTGCTTTTCTAACTGAGCATCCAAATTTTTCAGATCAATCTTATCAGCTCTAAATATCATATCTTTGCTGCTATCACTCCCAACGCCCTTCATCTTTGAATTCTTAACTCCTCCAGGTTCCAAATCCATCCCTCGTGTCCAAACGCCTCAACCTTCCAAATCTATTATGAACAGAAAGTGTAAACCCCAGATTCCAAAACATACTCGAAAAGTGCCAAGAAAAAAAAATACAAAATAAAATCAAGCCTTTACTAAATTGTTAAGGAATACTGTCTGATGATAGCCCATGCATGCTGCCAAAACTCTACTTCAATTTTATTCTGTCTAATATCTATATATCAGATTCAAAGCCAGAATTTTCTGCCAATATTCAGTTAAAAAAGAAGTAAAAGGAAAGAACCAAGAAAAAAACAAAACAAAAATATTCAAAAATAATAAATAAAAAAGGTAAAGCCATCACTGATCAGAGCCAATGACACCCACATATAACCCAGGAAGGAAAACAAAATCATCAAGAAAACACAAAAATTAGGACGATCAAAACCGACTTACAGCATAGGCAGGCGGGAACAAAACATGGGCAACAAAATCAAAAAGGAAGAAGAAGAAAGCTATAAATAGATAGTATAGGAAGAGGACAGGAGACGAAAAGATTGACTTCAAAAGCATCAGATGCAAAAATCGACGAATGGGGGGCGGTACAGGGTACGTACCTTAGAAGATTTAAGGAATTTAAAGACACTGGATTTTCGTACAAGACAAAGTGGCAATTGCGGAGGACATCGCTACCACCGTTCTTAAGCTCAAAAACCTGCGAAAATCAACCAAAAATATAAACAAGCCATTACTCAAATGAAATTGAAATTGCGACCAAACAAGACAAATCCTTAATTAGGCCTTCTTTTCCCCCCCTTTCTCTGGTTTTCCAGGGAGCGATTTCGTTAACGAAACTGAACCAGAAAACAAAAATGAGCCAAAAAGGGGGGGAAAACAAAAGACAGCGAAAACAGAAACCGAAAGAAAAACAAGCCACCAGTGAACCATAGTCCATAGTTATAAACCAAGTGGCAGAGGTTGAGAAAAGCGCGGGCGTTCCTCAAATATTGTGGCGCACAGAAAGGCTCATCAAGCCGGAAATTTAATTACCATCAATTACGATATATCCCAAAACATCCCTAATGACTCGTTTTAAAATCAATTTAAATTTTATTTTAATGACAAAAAAGTACACAAAAAATTTTAAACAAGTTCAATAGGAGTAGTATTTAGTCACCGAGATTATCCTGGTCTGATGTGATTTTAGGTTTGTTAACACTCATCAAATCTAATTTATTAATATTAAATAATAAATACAGTAGTTATGTTAATTCAAGGTCAAAAAATAGTTATTCTTATAAAAAAGGTAGTTATATTAATTATTTATAAATTTTTTGATCAAATATTAATTATCTATTTTTTCGCCAAAAATGTTAAAGATCTATAACTAGTACTCTATGGATTTTATATTTTTATATTTATGACTATGATGCTAATCATTGTATAAGACAGAAATCACCGGACAACCAAAATTATTCAGGTATACTTGATGGGTTTAGTCCAAATATGCACACCCAAAGTTTAATGGTTATGTTGATATCCTTCAACAAATAAATATTTAAATGGAGAGAAAATTAGGAAAAAGAATATAAAGAGAGAAAACTCTCAAAAATAATAATTTTGAGAAGCTTTTCCTCATAGTATTCAATCCCCTTATTTTCCTCTTGCTTTTCTCTCCATCGGCAAAAGAACAATATGGCTTTGGAAATTTTTTTTATCAATGATATAAAATAATTCCGTTAAACATTTATTTAGAAATATTTGTAAGCTTGGTAAGACATTATTCTCAATTATCCCTTACAAAATCATAAAATTTCTCATCTATGCTTCATAATTTCTATATTTCCACGATGGTCTTTATATATTCATTTTACCAAAAGATATTGCATCGAACATTTTATTCATTAAGCATGGAAAAGTAAAATCATATTTTCTTATTCATCACACAAATCAATGAGTAGGCATCGATTACTTTTGGGACATGAACCACGTTGTTGAGCAATCAAGAAATTTACTCCCATTCTATTGTAAGCGAGTGATATACAAGTACCTGAGTTAATATTAAAAGTATATGTTCAATGAACTATTTGTGTGTGTGTGTGTGTGTGTTTCACTATTAATACATGTATATAAGATGAAATCATTAATTGGTAAACCAACACCACTTTTAAATCAAATAATCCCACTGAACTTATTTATTTATTTATTTTTATAAATATAATAAATTATAAATATTGATAAATTTAATTTTAAATTTTTGGATTCAAAATATATTTAAATCAATTTTTTGTCATGAGTTTGTTTGAATTTGCGATTTTGACATCCTTACTTATAAGTCAACCATCAACAATTTATATTAAGGGGCTAATATGCAAATTTGCTAAGGAACTTTCCGTTGAAGAACAATGTTGCTCTAAAAGTTTTTTCAAGATCAATGTTTTCCTGTAAATTTTAAAACATAGCAATTAATGTTACCTTATACCATTAAAAAACTAACACTAACCGATAAAAAATTGATATTGACAGTTAACTTTTTAACAATAAGGGGCAACATTATATTACTCCCTTTTATGGTTGAAGCCAATGAAAAACAAGGGAAAAGAATTCCCAGGATTAGGCAGAGTCCAAAAATAGTTGCAGCTCATGGGAATTGTTGCATCAGATTAGCATTTAGCAGAAGCAGAAAACTAAAGTTCACAAAGTTAGTTCATGAAACCTTAAGTTGCTTGACAGATATATAAACCCATGACCTCTTTTATCCAGAAATGTTATGGTTTCATATTATTTTTGTACGGTTTGTAGCACAAAAAAAGCCAATGAAGAAAATCTCGTAGGGGTATTTTGGTCTTTTTCCCCAAACATTGAAATCTCAATTTGGTCTATTAGAATGATTTTTTTGGAATTGTAAAATTGAAGAGGTATTTTTTTTGGGATTTTTCCTGTTACTGCTCCTTAAACTAATGAACTTTTATAAACAAACCATAAACTTTTATAGACAAACTATAAACTAATAGGCTAACCATGGAATCTAACATAATCAAATCATAACATCTAACATTTATGCTTATAAGATGGATACAAAATGATAAAACATTAATATATGATATAATATCCTTGTATAATCTTGAGATATAATAAATATTAAACCTAATAATTTTTTTTAATATTGCCATCCAACATCTGGTTTGAGATTTATGGCTTAATTAATGTTTTAATATTAATTAAACTTGATGCTCTCAACTTGTTTCAAACAGTACTTCTTATACATCACAATCTCAAAAACGGCAGCCATGGATCAAAATAAACCAATGATATTGCGCGAAAACCCAAATAGTGATAAGGAATGCTTTTTTAACTATGAGGATATTTTGGTCTTTTAATAACATTAAAAATTTTCAATTAGGCCTCTTGATTTGATTAGAAATTTGTTAGCTTTAGCGGGGAAGGAAACTTTCCACATCCTTTAAATTTGATTTAAATAGTTCATATCTTTATAATTTTTTATTAAATATTTTATATATTTTTTACTTTATACATAAAAAAAATTCAATAACTTTGGGTTCTCAAAAAAAAAAAAATCTCAATAGTTTAAAGGAAAAAGTTAAATTTTTTTTTGGGTTAATATAACTTTTGGTCCCTGAAGTTTGATTCAATTTTGGTTTTGGTCCCTCAAGTTTGAAATATGTGGTTTTGGTCCCTGAAGTTTCATGCTATTTTGGTTTTGGTCCCTGAAGTTTGAAATCGATGGTTTTGGTCTCTGAAGTTTCACCCGATTTTGGTTTTGGTCCCTCAAGTTTGAAAAGGACTTGGTTTTTTTTCTGGGTCGGGTCGGGTTTTTTAATTGGGTCGCCAAGTCCTTTTCAAATTTGAGGGACCAAAACCAAAATCGGGTGAAACTTCAAGGACCAAAACCATCGATTTCAAACTTCAGGGACCAAAACCAAAATCGCATGAAACTTCAGGGACCAAAATCACATATTTCAAACTTGAGGGACCAAAAACAAAATTGAATCAAACTTCAGGGACCAAAAGTTATATTAATCCTTTTTTTTTTAATTGGGACCTGGACCGGTCTACTGACCGGTTCGACGGGTTCCGGGCCGGACCAGCCGGTCCAGTCCGGATCCAAGAACCCTGCTTATTATACATCACAATCTCAAGAACAGCAGCCATAGATCAAAATGAACCAATGACATTGTGCGAAAACCCAAAAGGTAATCAGGAATGCTTTTTTAACTATTAAGATATTTTGGTCTTTTAATAACATTAAAAATTTTCAATTAGACCTCTTGATTTGATTAGAAATTTGTTAGCTTTAATGGGGAAGGAAACTTCCCCCCACTTCTTTATTATTATCGTTAGATCAACTTTGAACGATTGAGATTTAATATCCTATAAAAATATCATTATAATATCAAATAGCAAAAAATGTAGATAAGTAAATTTAAATCATTAAAATATGATCTAAATAGTTTATATCTTTATACCTTTTTATTAAAATATTTTTTATATTTTTTACTTTATATATATAAAAAATTCAATAACTCTGGCTTCTCAAGAAAAAAAAAATCTCAATAGTTTAAAGTTGATGATAAAGAAATGGAGGGGAGTGTACAGTTTCTTTTCCGCCTGAATATAAAGTTTAATATTTCAGTTAGTTGGATATAATCAAAATTTTGTTAGATTATGTATGTGCATGTCTTCATTACTCTAAATTTTCAGATAAAACAATACAAGTGTATATATATTCTTCAATTATAAAAAACAAGCATATGCTTTAATTAATAAAAAATTGAGAAAAAAAATTAATAAAAAAAAACAGCCTCATTACTGTGTTTCATGTGGGTGTTACGATACTAATGATTTTATAACAAACTAAAGGAGACAAGATTAACGGTGGATTATATATGGCCCAAAAAGAAAACCCATAGACGGTGTGGATTATTATGGGTATGGCACCAGGATCGGCGTCAGATTGTAATCCTTGAAAATATTCTCCCGCGCTTTTTTTTTTTTGGCCGACGACGTACGAAAGCCTGGGCGCCCACAGAACATTAACATAGCATTCATTAATTCTCTCACAATTCTCAATTCTCTCACAACATGGACGCACCAGAAGATGCGAACCCAATTGCCCCTCCTTCCCCTGATCACTCTCAGGTCAGCTTCATCAACTTTATTTCTTGTTTTTTAAACTCATGTTTTCTGTGTTCTTTTCATTCTTGGTTTGAAAAGAACATATATTGCTTGATCTTACATGCGATTTTTTCTTTCTCAACAAGTCACGTTCTGATGGCCGTTTATTCATTAAGGCTTCTGCAATTTTGTTTTCTTGGAGATCAATTTAAACCCTTTTTTTTTTAAATTTGTCTGGCTATTCTGCAATAATGGACACATCCTGATTAATTTCCTTCTTCAATGCTTTTGTTGTTATTTGTTTGGTAATTAAACAAGCACATGTAATTAAATATTATTTAAAAAGTATGTTCTGGTTTGTTGCCATATTGATTCTTGAGTTTCTTTTCTTTTTCCCAAATGCAACAAGAATGCATGCGCGCAAGACGTGATCTTGAATAGTTATAAATCATATTTTAATGACGATGGAGCTAATCATGATTTGCTTATATTCGTTTTGACTTGTGTGTGTTGCGGGTTAGCCAGTATATTACGTGAGTGTATGTGCTTGTGCGTTCTCTTCCTGACATCTGGATATACATATGCATATATATATACGTGGAGTTGAATTAGAATTAGAATATTTTGTTGCAGGCGTCGAGAACTATAATCTGATATGGGTTTTAATTTGTTTTACCAATATTCTGGATCGTTTGGTTAATTACTTGGGAATTTTTTTGAGCTTGATAATATTTCTAATTTCTGTCCCAATTATGTGAGCAGGAATCATTTGAATTCAGATATATAGATGACCTTCCTCCCATAAAACCAGACACGCCTCTTCACCACACTCCTTTTTCAGATGCACAAAAATCAGATGTTCCATTTGAACGTGGTTTACAAATCCGTTCGTGTGAAGCTGGTGTTTCATACACATATCAAGCCAATAATGCTTTGTTTGAGCAGTTAAGCAGAAACTGTACACTTGATGACACACCACAGGACTCATCAGCATATGATTGTAATAGCCATGATTTTGATGAGCAGCAAATTTCTTCTACGATCCAGAGATTAGTCACATCATCAGTATCAGAAATTGAAGGGCCAATATGTGATTTGGAGAGTCTTAATCGCATTAATATAGCAGATGCTCCTAAGGGTCTAATACAGAATTCATTGGATCCAACACTACCACTTATTAGACCGAACTTGCATAGTGCTGTTGATTCACAACATGAAATTAGATACCAAACTTTTAAACACAAAGCAGCCACAGAAACTGAGCTAATGCAAGATCGTCTTGTCAATTTTGCTACGAATGCTAGCAACCTCAATGAGGTGAGAGTGAATTAATTATGGGTATTATCTTTCGTGCATGGAGTTATATGTTTAGGAAAAAGACAAGAAAATACACCGTAAACTTTAAAATCCTAAATTAGCAGTTTTATTGCCTATAAGATTATAGCAATAGGAAATCATTATTTTAGATTTTGAAGTTAAAATGTTATTTTCTTATCTTTTTTTCCTATATGTTTAGGCTTTCAATTCATAGATCAATGTTTGATATTTAATATATATACTTTTGTTAGTAATCAAGAGGGTTATCATCAATTTCATCTTCAATCCATGGGTAGCACCTACCAATCATTAATTTTCTCTATCTCATTTAACATCCTATTTAATGAGAACATGATGCCACTTAATAATGTCTTTCATCTTCATTATTGTATTTTATTACTAAAATTTTTTTATTCTTGGCAAACTATTTTATTGCTATTGTTTGTAATTTATTATTATGCTGAAGGTACAACATGACAAAGGCATCACGTTATGATTTTAAAAATAAATTTTTGGTTATATTTTAATTCCATAGCATAGTAGTTCAAAAGGTTTCATTTCATTATTTGGTTCTAATTACTACTCCTCTAGTCCTTAATGTAAGACATAATTCCTAATTTGATGAGATTAAAAAAGTTGGTTAAAAGTGAGTTAATATGACATATATTTTTTAAAACATCCTAGTCACATTCCTTAATTCTGTTATTCATTCTCCTTTTTTATTGTTGTTGATTAAAAAAGCATCAACTCCTCAAATATATCAAATATTGACATATTTAACGAAAATACCGACGAAAATAAAAATTTTATCTTATATTCAGAATCAAAATCAATTTCTCAAATATGTCTTATATAAAGAATTAAATGGAGTAGTAATTACTAATAGTGAGTAGACTTGCAATTTTTTTTTTTGGGTCTAAGGTTCTACTTATTAACTGTGTTGAATATGAAGGGTCACTCTAAAAGCACTCTTGTCTTTGTGTTCAGATGCAACATAGGTTGAGGCGCTCTCTAGACTATGACATGGATAATGTTAATTCACACATGCGCATTACGCCGGCAATCGATTCTTACATGAATAATGTATGGACTACAAGACAACCTAGTCAATCCAACTCAGCTCCTTCTTCCTCGGATCTCTCTACAAGCCAACATTCTCATCAGATGTCATTATTGTATAAAACACCTCAAAGAGACTTGCAACATTCCCAAGATATTTGGACTAACCAACTTGATTATTTTTCACAATCATCAGCCCCAATTATTGATGAAGGTTTTAATCAGAACAGGTCCAATAAGAAAAGGCAAGTGTCACGTACGGTTAGACATGTTTTTGTATGAGATAATTTTTCTATGCCATTAACTATTTCTAGGTATTTCCTTCATTATAGCCTGATCCCAAGTTGAGTTTGTAGGCGTAAGTCGGTGCCTGTTGGAGAAGGTGCAGGTTGCAAGAATTGCAAATGCAAGAAATCAACGTGTTTGAAGCTGTAAGTTCATATATAACTTTCGTTTTGTTCCTTTTTTTTTATATTATAATCTGATAACCGGTCACCACATGTATCTCTTCTGGGACTTGAAACATAGAGGAATCTAGTGAGGCCTTGCACCGCTGGAACAATTCTGTGTTGGTAACTTTCATTTTGTTTCTATTAACATAATTGATTATTATATTTACTTAGCTACCTGACTTGTGTATCAGTTACTGCGAGTGTTTTGCTGCGGGTATATACTGTATGGGATCATGCTCGTGTCAAAACTGCTACAACAAGCCAACTCTTAAAGAGATAGTGCTTGCAGCTCGCAAGGCATCTGAGACTCGTAACCCTCTTGCATTTGCTCCCAAAGTCAACAGAAGCGCTGATTCTTTAACTGAAAATGGGGTTAGAATTAAATTCAGCTGTGATAATAACTGAGATGAAGGGCTTTTTTGTTTCTTTTTTTTTTTGGCCAAAACAGTTTTATAAAATTGTTTTTAAAAACTAGTTTTGAAAAAAAATATAAAAAAAAAACCTGTTTAGATATTTGTTTCTGAAGTGACGTGGATGCTGCCGGTTGCTAGTAGTGACGTAGCAGTGGTTATTGCTAATAATATGGTGTAGATAGGTGGCGGCATTAAAAAATAAAAAATAGAAAGATAAAAATAAAAAAAAAAACACCTAAAAACTGATTTTGTGTTTTTAGTTTTTAAAAACAATTTTTTATTTTTTTTTAAAAAAAGCTTATTGAAAACAGTTTTCAAACAATTATTTTAGTTTTTTTTTTATTTTTAAAAATAAAATTAAACAAGCCCAAATCACTTGCTTTTGACATTTTACTTGTCTATCTTTGTAATTTTTTTCCTTTTTTGTGCAGTTTGACCCAAACAAAACTCCAGCTTCAACCGGACACATAAGAGGATGCAACTGCAAGAAATCTAAATGCCAAAAGAAATATTGTGAATGTTATGAGGTTTTTTATCTTGTACCTTGCATGCTAGCTTCTAAATTGATCTGTTTAGTATGAAAAACTAATAATGGTGGTTTCCTTTTGAAGAATGGAGTTGGTTGCTCCATTAAATGTAGATGTACTGGATGCGATAACGTATATGGGAGAAATCCTTGTAAGTATATATGTTCCTGTCAATTAATTTGAGCTATCTGTTATGATTCTTCAATACCGAACCGAAATCTTTTTAATTTGCATCATATATATTCCGTCAGAGTTTGATGCTATCTTTCTTGTTCAGGTTATTCTGAATTAGGGCCAGAAAATGGAACCCAGATAAATGAATCCTGTGAGAGGCTTATGGTTGAAAAAGTTTCTCAGGTAACTGAAACTCTGAATAATGAAGGCCATCCAAATTCTACTGCTAATTCCCCAACACCTTCATCATGGGCTTCCAGGTTTGCTATAAGCATACTTATAAACAATTCAATTCAGTTTGACTTCTAAATTGCATAGTCAAGGTTTATTATTTGTTATGATTGGGTTTTATGTGACAGATCGAATGCTTCATTGGGTGGTTCATCAAAGAGAAAACGACGTAGCAATTTCATAATCATTCCAGATGCTTCTGGATTTAATCCAAGCCAAAGACTCAACGAGAGAAGTGATATTCTTCATAATCAATTGAATTTTGAAGATGAATTCAAGAGCAATAATCCAGAATTGCAAATGCCAAATATTCACCAAGTTGGCGATGGCTCTTCTACCACGTACATTAGCTCTTTGTTCACATACATGAACAATTCTTCTAGTAGTGCCAGAGAGATGATTCATTATGATCCTAGCCCTCCATTTCCTCCTCCCAACTCTCTCCAACACCCTACACCTCATGCCAACCCTACCACACCAGGCAATTTCGTGCAACATCGGAAATAATGTTTTTAGCTGTAGACTTTTTCATTTCTCTCATGAACAAGAGGGGCAGGTACTGACGACTTGATGTTACAAGCGACCTCTTACTTATAAAAGAGCTTGACTTTTGATAATTGGTCTTGGGAGACTATACTCACTAGGTTGAGATCTCTTTTTCTTTGAATAATAAGATCTATATTTGATTTCTTATAAATTACTTCTCTTGTCCTAAATATAGGACCTGACTTATCCTAAATAGAGGACTTAGCATGTACAAATTAGGTCCTGCATTTAGGACAAGAGGTAGTATCCATGTGTTTCCGTTGACAATTGTCCTCAAAGATGGCTTGATCAGATTGTTGTCTATACGTGAAGGTGTAAGTTGTTTTTGCTTGTGTTTGGCCATATTTATTTGTTCAATCTTTGATAAGTTGGGGATAGTAAAACTTTTGATCCTTTATATTAGACCCAATTATCAAGTTGGTCCCTCAAATTTCATTTTTACCCATTTAATCCTTTACAAATTTCATGAAGTTATCAATCAAGCAACATGTTGTCAACATTTATAGTCTGTTGGTCAAAAACTGAACAACTGGTTGTTGACATTTCAGATAATTTGTCAACAATCCTCCCTAAGCCTAAAGGAGGGTAACATGATAGCTTCATGAAATGTTAAGAACTAAATTAATAAGCATAAAAATGAAATTTGAGGGGACCAAATCGCTGAGCCAAACATGAGGGACCAAAAGTTTTATCATCCTGGCAATTTTTTTTTTTTGGTACAAATGAGGGACAAGTTTGAAATGAAATACAATTAATTAAGCGGGGAATTAATTCCCTCATGTAGTACTAAGGTCCTCAAATGTGAAGGACACGAGTTATGAAGAACAGATCGTGAGAGGCCGTCTTTTGCAAGCCGATCAGCCACTGCATTCTGCACACGAGAGATATATGTAATCTTTACCTCCCACTGCAGTTCCAGGAAACTCTTGACTTGAAGCATAACTAGACTCAGCTTGGTATTCTTGGCAATCGTTTTAACAGTAAACTTATATCAGGCAACTGAATGAACTTACAGAAACTGGGCTGCATCATTGGGCCTGTTTCCCATTTTACCAAAGGCCCGGCCCAAAAGATTAGTTCGAGATTTGATGCAGAAAATATAACTTTGAAGCGGCAAGCTTTTTCAACATAGTTTCTACATTTTTTTTTGTCTGAACTCTTTAAGATCACCCGATCAAGTCCTCTAACACGCTACATCAATTATTATCCATCGTAAAAGGAAAACGGAGAACATAATTTCCGTGAAGGGTTTTCACTCGGACACATGTCATGGTGTCAACTGTCAAGTCACAAGGGTGCACGTGGGATGGTGATGGTACAATAATCAGAGGATGAAAAGGCAAGTGCCTTATAACCGGAACTTTGTATGTTTGCCTTTCCGATGTGGGAGCCAAATTATAATTTGTATTGTTCAAAATGTTGTCCTTTTTTGGCCGTGTAACTTTTGAGATGAAAAAGTGATGAGAATAATTCCTTTTTTTTTCTCTCAGGTTACACAAACTTTTCAGAATCTTTGAGTGGGGAAAATAATAGGCCACAAAGAAACGAAAATACAATCTCAAAGTCATCTTTTTAGAATAGAATGGGGACCATATTAACAATAATACTCAATATCAATCATGATCCCATTATGCAACTTGGCCTTTAATTTCTGCAACATTTCAAAAACCTCCCATTATATTGTTCTTCTCTTGGGTTGGTGTCCTCCTTAGCTCGCGTGGCTTATGAGACAGGTAGATATAACCTCTCTCTCTCTCTCTCTCCCTGTGAAGAAATTAAACAATGGAAGAGAAGAGATCACAATCAAGAAGGTGGGTGAGTATTGTAGCGTCTCACCTATATGGTCCTTCTCTTTCTTTCTTTCTGTCTTCAAAGCATCGCTTTTGTTGTGCTGTTCACATCAACCCACCACAGCCACACTCATTTTTTATACTCTTTCTCCTTTTTAAGTTATATATGTAATTATGCCTCGTGATCCATTTACAAAGCCACGCTCACAAAGACCCATATTATAATTAGTTTAGTTTACTACTCCCTCCGGTCCTAATTATAAAATAAAGTTGATTTTTTTGGAGAAATTAAGGAAGCTAATTAAATTACTTTAGAGTATTTATATTTATATTTTTTTCTTTAAACTAATTAGTTTGACTAATAAATTAATATATAATCAAAGGATACATAACATATGATATGATTAAGTAACTTATTTAGCTTCCTTAATTTCTCCAAAAAAAGTTAACTTTGTCTTATAATTAGGACCGGAAGTAGTATTTTTTTTTTTGGTGTTTTACCTAAAGAAGCCACTAATATATGTATTGACTCGTTAGATTGAATATACTACCTCCGGTCCTAAATATAGGACAAAGTTTATAGTGTAATTTACACTATAAATTTTGTCATATATTTAGGACCGGAGGGAGTAATATGGAAATGGCTTGTTTATTTTGAGATAAAATTGTGGGTTTTTAGTGCTGCAGTAGTTGAGCTAATCTTAATTTGAATTAGCAGACAATAATAAATGAATATACATATATTGTTTTGAGTGGTTGAAGAAATAAATCCACTTGACTTAATTGGGCATTCAAAAGGAACGATTAGAAAATTCATCATATTTGTGGATTAGTCAATTGAGGAAAATAAAGACATGTTCGAACTTAGAAGTGATGATAAGGCTGGAGTTCTAATGGAATGTGTGGAAATCCCACGAATATGATGAATATGATGATGATGATGATGATGGTACCCTGCCAACGCTGGGTCTTTTTTTGGAAGCAAATAGCGCTTTGCGTATGTTTCTATTTTATTAATCTCTCTGATTCTATTTATAAGTATTTTTTTTTGATTGTGTAAATAAATTGATAATTAAAAATAATAAGTGTGTCAAAAATATCATGTTTTTTCATAAATGCCCCTATTTATGAAAAGAGTATAGGAGAGAGAATAGATACAAAGTATGAGAGATAATGAATATAAAATATGAGAGAGAATGAGCATTTAATAAGGGTAAAATAGGACAAAGAAGCTTACATTTTTAGATAAAAAGTGAAAGTTACTTATAAAAGAGACCAGCCTTATGAGAGAAAAAGTTTCTTACAAATAGGACCAGAGGGAGTATTTGGACAGTTTTTTTTTTAATTTAGATAGATGGGTGGGAGAATGTTTGTTTGGTTAACTCTTATAAGTGTGTTTTTGCAAGTTAATATAAAATTCCTCTCACATATACTTATTTCATAAATCATAAAAACACTTTTAAAAAGTTAAGACAAATAGCCACTTTAGGCTTTGTTTGGTTCAACGAAGGTTAGATTAAGTGAGGTTTACTTAAGTTAGGTTAGAAGAGGTTATAGTGTTGTTTGGTTCAACGAAGGTTAGGTTAAGTAAGGTTTATTTAAGTTAAGTTAAGTTAGAGGAGGTTAAAATGCCCTTCTACATATTTTCCTTCTTCTTTTATAATATATTTTTAATAATAATTATTTATATAAAATTATTATTTATAAAATAATTATTTGTGTAAGCATATAAATAATTATTTATAAAATTATTATTATTTAGAAAGTTCGTTAAATCAGGAGGTTAAGTTTTAAAGGGGAGGGTAGTGTTGGAATTTTAAAAAATTGTCATGGGCAATTTAGTCACAATTGAAGACAAATATTCTCTCACATAGGAAAAACCCCAATTTTAGAGGGTTCACAACCTATGTTAGGTTACCACTAGAAGACAAAAAAACATCCAACACCTAATCTAACCTCCTTCCAACCAAATACCACTTTTTTACCCCCAACCTAACCTAACCTCCAACCAAACAAAGCCATGTGGGATCAAACCTCAAACCTAATGTCATGAAGATCAAGGTTTTGAAACTCTAACCGGACCATTCGGTTCGGCCCGGAAACAGGTGAATCAGTTGGTAATCCAATCTGATCCTGGAATCAAACCGGTTCACTATATATATATTTTAAAATTGATTTTTTTTTCTTTAGAATTTTATATTAATAGTCTTTAAATTTTCAATTTTTTACCAATTTAGATCTGGGTTAACTCCAATTTGACTCCGATCTAACCCTTGACCCAATACCTTTGCCAGTTCAATGAACAATCCAGATTTAATAACCTCAACGAAGATCACATTTTATGATATTAGATTCAAGAGTCTTTGGCTTATTAGACAATTTAAACCGCTTGAGGTATAGAACATACGGCTTCCATTATGAATGACCGTGTGAGGAGCCATATAAGTTGTTGAAATGTGGGTTTCTTACGTTTAATTTTTATTTGAACATTCCCTTTTATAGTGACAACTCCATAATTTCCCTTTTCTTTTAATAGACAATTACATGTTTTTCTTATGTCCTAATTAATACTTGTATATGTAACCAATTAAAGTGAGGATTCCATCTCTTCTCAACGTTTCATTACATAGTGGGTCATTGGTTTATTCGACTGAGTTTGATAACTTTTGGATTTTAATTTAACGCACTGAAATGAAAGATAAAATACTTTACCAACAATTTTTTTTTTTTCAATACAAGGGCTGGCCAGGCTGAAAACTAGATTGAATGCTAATATATGGAATCAAATTCACGACCCCCCAAAGTGAACATGATGCTATTAAATGGCAAAATTATTGATAAGTGTTTAGATTGACTTATTTTAAGTGATTTTATGCTAAAAATTAATTCTAATAAAAGAAACTTATTAGGGGTTATAGCTACTTTTGGTCCTTATACATTATTATGATTTGGATTTTGGCCCTTGTAGCTTATTTTAAAATCTGACTGTTCTTTTTTTAATTTTTAAATTATTTATCCAGCTCATCAACCCATATTAATACATTATTTCAATGCCTTGTCCAGTCATTGTGTCATATCAGCAAAGTTAACAGAGTTGGCCACACATGGGCAAAATTAACGGTGTTAACTTCGAGTCTAGATCCTTTTAAAATTATAAGGACTAATGGTTATAAACGGGGTAAACTTAAGGGATCACAACCTAAATCATAGTAAAGCTTATTTGACTAGATAGTGTATGCATATTTGGAAGATCTCTTCCCCGTTTTAAGCTGGTCATAAGCTCAAGTTGGGATTAATTATAGGAGTTGATCGATAAATAAGAATTTTAGACATGAAATACACGAAACAGTCTTGCACAAGATATATATTATTTTAATAAGGTTTGGGTCTAAAGAAGCAGTTGAGAATTATGAACGAAGTTAAAGACTACAAAAATATTTGTTAGTGATCCATAAACATGTGTACATACTTAGGCAGACACTCATATATTTATGATATTGAAAAAAAAGAGAGATGGAAATTAAAAGGTCCCCGAACTGGGGTTTGCTTTCCCTGTAGTAGGGTTTCCTCTTGCTCTATCAAGATGTTTGTTCTGGCTTGGTGGGCGATAGTCTCTCCCCGTCCAGTAGAGCTCTCCAGCGTTTCCTCTAATTTGTGGACTTTTGTTGCTTCGAAAGTGAGGGCGACAATCGGCGAAGGTGAGAAAGGAGAGTATGATAGCTGATGTGCAAAGGCTTGGAGCTCTCAAATCGAGGAGACAGCCTCAGATAGTGACTTTCGTTGGGTGCCTCCAAGGTCATCAGTGCTGCTCGAAGTGTTGCGGAGGTTTTCGCTAGTGGCACAGAGGGTTAGATTCGGAGTGAATCGACGACAAAGGCTCTGGCAAACTCTAAGGGCAAAACATCTCCGGCCATAAAATACAACGAAAGCTTTAGGCCCAATCGATGAAAGGGTCAGTGTAGGGCTCAATCAACGGAGGGATTAGCTTCAGCCTTAGGCGATTGGAAACCTTTACCTGATAAGTTATTTGGCAAAAGTTGGAGCCTTTTTGTTGGTGTAAGCTCTTCCTAGGAAGTGGCACAAATGAAGCTTGAGATATCAAGGTTGAGTACCATGGCTCTGAAGGTTAGGTGTTCACTCAAGTTTAAACATTTTTACTCTAATGTGGTTTTGGGTAATGATCGACTTGAGGAGCAATTTAGGGGAAGAGTAAATTGGAACAATTTTAGTGCTGAAAATAGGACTCTTGAATCTTTAGCTATGAACGGTTTTGTTTGAGTTCATGCTTTGATCTATGGAAGGGAGATTCATTATATTGTGATGCAAAATTCTAATGAATGGTTAATAGCTAGTCTGTTAAGAATCATTACCTTGTGCACATTCGGTATGTTTATATACTCTGTTAAATTTTGGTGTGATATGAGCCTGTTCAATGTGTTTGTTATCACTGTTCTTGTTTGGGCTAGACATGCGTTAGTTCAGGGTGTATGGAAAAACCATTCATTGTGTGGCGGGGATCATGATTTTTATATCAGTTGGCATATTAACTGTGTTTCTTCTAGTATGATGAAGTGTGATGTTCTCCTTGAGCATATTCTTGTCTTGAGGAACTTGATCAGGAACTATTATCATATATGGATTTCCATAGAAGCAAATTTGGTAGGTTATTGGACTACCAAAGCTTCATAGGTCTTATCCTCTGGATTTGGCATCTAGACCTCCAACTTTGCTGTAGGCTCTATTGCCGAAGGATGTTTGTGTAGTTTCTTCTTATTCACTGTTATGTTTTCTATGCTTAGAAGATTTTTTAGTTGCTAGGTTTTTATAAATCTGTTCTGTTATTTATGTATCGAATCTATTTATATTTCCTGTTGAGAATTGTTCTGTTTATTGTGGTTGAGATTTTATAATTTCTCTTTGTTATTAATATAATGCTAGTTCTTTTGTCGGCAGGAAAAAAAGTGATAATATATGTAGATATATTAATGGATTCATATTGCAAGAACTACCCACGTTAAAGCTTATTGACTTTTGGGGGGGGGGGACTTGTGCATGCTGGCCGCATAATTGAGTCATGCATCTAAGTACAGGGCCCCCCCGAGGACAACCAACAACCTTGTTCAAAACTAAGTTATAATTTTTGTTTTATACAGATTGTTTTGTTTAATTTAGCTCCATTAGTATAATTTAATATTCAATGAATTAAGATAAAAAATAATATTTCATATTTTAATTTTAAATTCTAAAAATATTATACACAATTAAAATTTAAGCATAATTTATTGACATTCAATTATAATATGAATATTAATAACATATTTATTGAGAGAGACGAAAAACCATTTACACTATAAATTTTAAGAAAGTTAATCTCAATTCCAAAATGGCTTCACATACACTTCATCAAATCAAAGACATACTCGGAAGACACATTTACACTTTAACTTAACACAAAACTGAATGCTAGAACTGTGTTCAAGTGGGGAGTTAATGGACGCTGACCGGAGTGACGATGAAAAGTCTCTGTGCTGATAGTGTTACTGTGACAACATTTCCTTGAACAACAAAACAAATACTATGTTAAATGATCGTCTCTTTCACATTTCACTTTCCCCTCCTTCACCCTTTTATCTTTTTTATTTTTTTTTTGATTCAATTCCTTAAGATATTTATTTCCTTCCCCAAAAAATCTAAATAATAGTATCTTTTATACAACCTCTCGTTCATAATATAATATAAGTCATTTTTAGAAAAATACCTTAATCCATAATATAAATTATATGAAAAGTAATTAATATTTATTTATCAATTTTCTTTACATGGTTATTGCTTAAATGTGATTTTTTGTATGCTCTCTCTCATTTGAAACCTAATTTAATATGGAGTAAAGTTAGAAAAAAATGTTCAATTCAAGACATATTTAGTGGGTTAACTACTATTTCTTAATTTTAATGAATTAGTTGAAGTGTCTTATGTTATAGACTGGAGGAAGTATTTATAGTTCTATTGAATTCAGTTTTATGAAATTAAACACTTAGGACGCATTTTTTCATGAGATTTACTGGGATAAATATTAAATATAACAAATATTATGCTCATCAAATTCAAATGTTACAATTTGATGTGATAAATAATTAAATGTATAGGGTGTCGGTTAGGACTAGAGCCGGGAAAACGGGTCAAGTCTGTCGGGTTGACCCTTTTAGGCCTTGAGTTTATAAGGACCGGACATCATATTTTTGCCTCAAAAATGAAAGCGGGCCTAAAAGGGTTAATCCTATAGAGCCGAGGGCCTAAAAGGGCTGGCCCTTTAGGCCCGGTATGTTTATTTTTAAAAAAAATTATTTATATGATAATATTATTATTGATTTTTTATATTTTGTTAATGATGTTGCAAATATTTAGTTGATATTAACTTTTTTAGAATTAAGTTTTACAAGAATATCTTGTATTAATAATCTTAAAAATTAAAAACTTATAAAAAATATTTCTTATTTCATAAGTATTCTTACCAATTTTTCATTTTTTAACTTAATTTCTTGTGATTGTTTTATTTATATCTTGTGTTTTTTATTTTATTGACTACTTACACTTTCCAAGACATATTTAAAAGAAATATTTTTAATTTTGTTAAGTCTTCTCATTAATTATTTGTAATTGTGGTATATAGACAATATTTTATCTTTGATTATGACTTAATGATCGTGTTTGTCTGTTGCATGATGCATACCGTTTACACTCTAATTTTGACAATATTTATGTGTTAAATTAGGAATTCTATTATTGTAAAGTTTAAAAAAAAAACTGAAAAAGAATAAAATTTGTTCAATTTTATGAAAATATCTTCAAGCCCTACGGGCCGGCCCTGGCCGTTATGCTTTCGGGCTAGGCTTTGAAAAATAGCAATTTTTCTTACTCCGGATTTAAAAAAGCTTGGCCGGGCCGACTTTAATTCCTAGCTCTAGCTAGCACCGCCCATTGAGCCACCTCCATAAGAAAATTTGTTGGTTAGGTCTGGTCTGCCATATTCTATATGCACAGAAAGTTATGAATTTTAAAAAATTAATTTTATATTTTACATATAATTGTTGTTGTTGTCGTCATTGGTGCACCTTTGGCAACCTTTAAAAAGTGTCTTTTATGTATTTTTTTTTATAAATTAAAATAAACCTCTCCTCACATATTAAACTTAAAATTTCAAACATTATAAAAGTACTTTTAAAAAATTAAAACAAACAGAACTTATATTTATATATGTCTATGCCATCAGCTCAGCTCACAAAAATTTAAAAGCATAAAAATAAGTTATCTCTTACTCTTAATTTGAAGAATGATCATATTATACATATTGGGGTGAGGAAAATTATATTCTCTTTGTATAACACAAATTATTATTTCGTCCAAAAAAACACAAGTTTGTGAGGGCAAAAAAGAAAAAACACAAGTTTGTGTTATGTGAAATTGCATGTTGTTGTAAAACATCTCACTGCCTCTGTGCGTGTTCTTTGCCTAGGGCTCTCCTAGGGTTTGTGGAAGCGGAGTCTTCCTTTGGTTTTGGTCATGGAAAGCCAATCAGAATTGTCAGCAATGAGCTTTCGAGGGTTCTCACTTGGGGCTTCAGCAGGTGAAGGAAAGAACAAGTTCGATGTCGGTGGAATCTGTGCACAAGCAAGTCGACTTTTTATCACTCCATTTATGAAATTTGAAGGGCTGGAGCTCTGGGATAATCTGAGCATAGGGGAGATGAAAGATCTTCAAGACTGGTGCGCGGATCTGGACAATCCTCTTATGGATTTTTCTCTGCTGTCCGGTGGCTGGTCTACAGCCACCCAGGTACCATAGGGGCTGTTTACTTATCAGATCAGGGATTTGGGGCTTCTCTGGTCATGATTTTAAAGTCTTGGTCTTTCATTAAATTTATGATTCGTGTCTTGTTTTTGCTTATGCTGCGGAAGTCTATTGGGTTTGGGTTTTGCTTCACTTTGTGGGTTAATTTTGTTTATGTTGAGTGCTGGCTTGTTTCTACCATGATTACTGGTTACCTGGAGTTTGTTCTCAAAATCCAGTTGGTTTGCCCCTTTGAAATAGAAGGTGGCCTTAAAGCTGCATATGGTTTTGCAGCATTTGCATATAAGGGGGTGGGCTCAGGAGAGCAAGTCTTTGGACAACCACCCTCTTTCACTTTTTCCCCTGATCATGGTGGAATGAAAGTTGGCCTCCTCATCTTCAATCTGCAAGGTTTAAGCATCGGTTGTTCTAGCTTTGATTTTGCCTTTAGGCATATGCTGTTCTCTTCTAGTTTTGGGTTTTGTCTTGGTAGTGATTGTGGCCCCGGGCTTTTTTCAGTGTGTGTGTTGCTTTGGGTTTATTTAGAGTCTGTAATTCTATTTTAATATAATGAAATAGCCCTTTGATCAAAAAAAATAATTCTTGTTATATATAAAAAGAGTTATTATTGTTATAAGGGTTAATATAACTTTTGGTCTCTGAAGTTTGATCCGATTTTGGTTTTGGTCCCTTAAGTTTGAAATCGGTGGTTTTGGTCCATGAAGTTTCACCCGATTTTGGTTTTGGTCCCTCAAGTTTGAAATCGGTGGTTTTGGTCCCTAAAGTTTCATCCAATTTTGGTTTTGGTTCCTTAAGTTTGAAAAGGAATTGGTTTTTTTTTGGATCGGGTCAGGTTTCAAAAACAGGTCGCCAAGTCCTTTTCAAATTTGAGAGACTAAAACCAAAATCGGGTGAAACTTCAGGGACCAAAACCACCGATTTCAAACTTGAGGGACTAAAACCAAAATTGGATGAAACTTCAGAGACCAAAACCACCGATTTCAAATTTGAGGGACCAAAACCAAAATTAGATTAAACTCCAGGGACTAAAAGTTATATTAACCCTTATTATAATATTGTAACGTTTGTCAATTTAGCGAAGATCAACATAATTATTTAAATTTAATCATAATTAAATAATCAACCTTTTAAATCATATTATCACCCCTTCATAAATCAATCCCCAAAAAAATATGAAAATAGCACTAATCATAATTAAAGCTAACACCTTGATTATCACCATGCAATATGCATGATGAAGGACGATAGGATTTCAGGAAATGTAAATTTAATTATAGTAGAATCTTAAAGCAAAAGTATTATATTATATAATATTTATGCATATAAATTTGAAAACAAATCTTAGAATCTGAACTTTTGTTTAATGCATATTCTTCTGGAAGCCAACTCTGCCATGGACTCTTCTCTTGGCTTTATAGCACCTCACCTAATTATCCCAATAATTGTCTATATTATAACCTCACTTCGTGTATATTTGAGAACACTTATTTTTTGAATATAAGTGCTTATTACGTAAGTTGAGATAAAACTCTTCTCACATACTTATCTTGTATACCGTGAATCACGATTTATAAGCATTTATTGCCCAAAAATATATAAACTATTCTAAACGAGCACTTCAATAATTAATATAAAATAACAACAAAACAAAATTTATAATTAAATTATTGATGCCCTCCCTCTCATCTTTGCTTTCTAGTTTCTTCCCACATACGTACTGTCGGCTGCCAAAAATTTTAAATATAAAAATAAAAGGTGTTTGAAAAGGAGGAGGAGAGATATGAACATACATAAAATCACACTCAATCATTGTTTCTATACTCAACTTTCAAGATCACAAAACTTCGACCATTGTCCTATAGATACTATTGAAATTAATAAACTTATCACAAAAATAATGAGCAAAATTATGCTGAAATAAATAAAATATGAAATTTTAAATTTTATAAAATTAATATATATATTGAGGATTAAAATATTTTTTTAAAATTTTCTACGCTAACTAATTTTTGTTTACTTACGATACGCTTAAACTTTTAGAACCTAGAATCAATTAATTTTATGATCTTTCGAGAATAACTAATATAAAAAAAAAAAAATTTTAAATAAGTTATAAATTTAATAAAAATTAATTGCAATTCTAAGAATGAATTATTTTAATGATATTTTACAATTTTCATGCAAAAAAGAAATACAATAATCAATTACTATAATTTTTTTTTGCCGGACCAATTCCTGTAAGTCTTAAATTTATAATAAGTACTATTATTATTTATAAATCACGTGCATGTGGTTAAATTTAGAACTTCGAAATACTGAAAAAGAGCAATTTATGAAAGCAAGGTAAAAGTGAGAAACACGAGAAAGGGCAGAATAGTAACTACGGCATCTCCTAATATGTTTCTTAATCTCACTCGTCTCATTTTTTACGGTAACGATGAAAGGCAGATTAAACCTGAAGAATATGACCGTTTACTGGAAAATCAAATCTTAATTAATCAATTTAACTAATTAATCAATGAGATTAAAGGCATAACCACAAATTTTGTTTCCCAAATTTTGCTGTTAAGGGGTTCAAAAGATTCACTCACATGCATTCACCTTTCCTTAAGCATAGTGGAAACGCAATAATTATTTTCCATTCTAAGAAACCAAAATTTGAGAATATTATCAAAGGCAACAAAATCCCGTACTTTTCTGGCCCACTCCTGCGTCGTCCTTTTCACAGTTGATGAGTCATGGACATGGAGTGTCAGACAGCCAGCATCTTTAGAATATAGCGTGAAGTAGAACGCATCTCAAGGAGAGAAATTAGAGGAGTGCTGGTTTTTGCGTCGTCGCTGAGATTTGAGCGAAAGAAGAAACAAAAAATGGGGTGAAAGGGAAGATAAGCTGCTGCTAAAGGGAATCCCATTGTGAGATTTCTTGCCTTTTTTGTGTACTTGATACAGTTTGGAATTAAAGCTTGATTCTGTTTGCCATATTTGTGAATCTTGATTTCCATTTCTGAATTTGTGGTGATTATGTCTGTTCCAGTGGTAGCTGCCATCTGTATTGGTGATCAGTGTGCGCCATGGTAAGTTTTTGATCTTCAACTCCTTTGTGATAATGCTTTCTGTTCTGTTCCTCTTGGTGTCGCCGTTTCCTTGTACTCCTCGTTTTTCATTGACCCCTTCAAGGTCTGAATGCCATGGTTTCCTAGAGTGTCAGAACCAGCGTCTCAGAACATAACGTATATAATCCATCACATGGTTAGAGGAGAGAGAAGAGAGACAGGTTCGTCTGAGAGATAGTGGGATAAAATTAAAGGGAAGATGAGATCCCGTTGCTAAGAACTTTTACTTTTGGGGCGTACTCTAGCAAATTTGGAGTAAAGCAAGATTCCTTTTTTGATTTTATTGTCATTAAGTTTGACCGAATGATGTTGCTCTGAGCGGTAACTGGTGGTTGCTGATCAAACTTACCATCTAGCCTCTTTGTAGGCTTTTGATCTCGTCAACAGATCAGTTTTACGAAAATTCTTCAATCCCTGTTCCTTGATTTGTATTCCAATCCCGGCTTCTTCGTTCTCCTCTCTTCTTTTGCCTTCAAGCTCTAGATGTCATGGTTGATCATTAGGATCTACTGTTTATATTTTGCGCGTGATAGAGGGTATTCTATGTAGCTTGTTGACAAGTATCTTTTGATTGTCCCCAGATTTTATTGCCTGGTAGCTTAAAGATGTATTTTAGTTTCACATTTTCTATTTCCTCTTTCTTCAGTTACTCCAGATTTTGAACTTCAGAAGCTGCAGATACAAGGCTATGCACTTAGATTTTGGAGCTAAGTCTAATTGGGCAGGTAATACAGCATGGTTGTTGAAGCAGTTTCCATCTTTCTTACAAGATGTTCTGTAGGCAGTAGACTTGGATTTCTCATATATCTGTATCTATCTTTTCTAACTATATTAAGTGTACAATCATTTGATATTAGGTACAAAAAGAAGAGAAAGGGACTAAAAAGTATTAAAGTAGAACAAGACTGGTGGTCGAGCTCCATTAAAAAATAGTCTGGCTTGGATCCATTCCCAGGTCTTTACCGTAACAAAACCAGCTGCGCTGTTGTTATTAGCTGGAGTCATGGCAACTTTGTTGCATTCTGAGTCCAGGCGCTTATATTCTTGGTGGTGGGATAGCCACATTAGCCCAAAGAACTCGAAATGGCTTCAGGAGAACCTTACAGGTTTGACATTTTCCTCTATGCCTAGACTCTCTACCATTGTTACATAAAGTCTGGTTTTCAGCAATTTTTGTGTCATAAAGGTGATGCTAACTGTTCCAGCAGAAGTTATTATGCATGTCGGTTGAGAATTTCATTTTGTCGAGAATGGAAATATATGCTACTTCACGTTCTGTGAATCAATGTGTTATTGGTTAGCTGTGACTGATGCCAATACAAAGTCGTGGAGTTAGAATATATGCCTACTGTTTTGGATGTTGTTCCTGATAAAGTAGATCAAGTCTCAAGTAAGATTTTATACTAACTGATCCACTATTAACGAGTGCTTTTATTGTAGTTTTATTTTCACTTTTTTGTCTTAAATAATTTTTTGAAAGTATAGAATTGGAAATATGGACCTGCGACGCAAGATTTGGTCTGCTTCCAAAACTTGCTTGGCAAAAATAAAATAAGAACACAAAATGAATCGAAGTTGTTATCAAGAAACACATGTAGGGAAGACTCACAATTATGCTCGGCTGTGTCTCCTAAAACTCAATCCCAACATAAAGATGAACTAGTGAGGAAATGACATTTGAATGTTTAATTCTATAACTCCTTTTGCAGGGCGTGTCACTTCCTTTTGGTTTTCTTCTTCTCTTACTCGGCTTTTGTGTGCAGTATCATGTTTATACTAGAAGCTAAATTTAATTAGTTTGCTTCACTGAAATCTTTAGATAGAATTGAATTCATCTGTTTGTCAGAGGACAAATTTGACAGTAATGGATTCTATGTGATTCATGAAAGAGGTTCGTCAAAAAGAAGGGAAAAAATACAGTTGTTATGATTTGTGAAACATGTGGCCATTTTTATGTGATTAAATAAAGAAAAAGAGGCAAATTGAGTCTTTGCTTGAGTTTTTTAGTTCAGAAACTTGTGGCTGACTTTGTTACGATTTTTACAGACATGGATGTCAAAGTAAAAGCAATGATCAAGCTGATTGAAGAGGATGCTGATTCATTTGCAAGGAGGGCAGAAATGTACTACAAGAAGCGCCCAGAACTCATGAAATTGGTTGAGGAGTTCTACCGAGCATACCGAGCATTGGCTGAAAGGTATGATCATGCAACAGGGGAATTACGCCAGGCCCACAAAGCCATGGCAGAAGCATTTCCCAACCAAGCTCAATGCGTGTTGACTGATGATTCGCCATCTGGTTCTACTCGCCCTGAGGCTGAACCACACACGCTGGAAGTTTGGCATCCAATTTGTGCATTGATGGAGCCAGATAACTTACAGAATGATGCACTTGGAGTTTCGTCAATCCACAATAATTTGAAAAAGAATGGAGGGAATTCAGAGGACTCAGACTATGGCAGAAGACGCATAGGTCTGAATCTGCTGAATGAAATTTATGGGCCCTCTCAGTTATCAGCTGGAAAACAAAAGGTTAAGAATCAGATCACTTCTGATTCTGAGCATAGAGGGAGAGCAGAAGGTGAAGTTCAAAACTTGAAGGAAGCCCTGGCCAGATTACAATCTGACAAGGATGATATCCTTCTTCAGTATCAGAGGAGTATGGAGAAGTTGTCTGAAATGGAAAGAGAACTTAATAAGACTAAAAAGGATGCCGGTGGCCTTGATGAACGAGCTAGCAAAGCTGAAATTGAAATCAAAATATTGAAGGAGGGTCTTGCAGAGATGAAAGCTGAGAGGGATGCTGGTCTAGCTCAGTACAATCAGTGTTTGCAGAGGATAGCTAGCCTGGAGACAATGTTTTCTATGGTGCAGCAGGATGCACAGGGTCTTGATGAGAGGGCTGCTAATGCAGAAACTGAAGCAAAAAATCTCATGCAAGAAATTGCCAGATTGGAGGCTGAGAAGGATGCTGTTCTTCTTCAGTATAAACAATGCCTTGAAAAAATATCTGTTTTGGAAACTAATATATTCCATGCTGAGGAGAAATCCAGAATGCTAAATGAGCAAATCGAAGAGGCAGAATTGGAAATTAAAATGCTTAGGAAACAGCTTGCTGAACTGCATACTGAGAAGGAAGCTGTAGCTATCTTGTACGAGCAGTGCATGGAGACAATAGCCAAAATGGAGCGTGAAATTTTGCAGGCCCAAGAAAATTCTGACCGATTGAATAGAGAGGTTGAGACTGGGGCTGAGAAATTAAGGAATTCTGAAGAGCACCGTGATATGTTGGAGAAATCAAATCAATCTCTTCGTCTGGAGGCTGATGATCTAGTGCAAAAGATTGCTGTAAAAGATAAAGAGCTCTTAGAGAAGCATACTGAGTTGGAGAGGCTTCAGACCCTGCTACAGGAAGAACACTCTCACTTCCTTCAAATGGAAGGCACAATGCAGACCTTGCAGAAGTTGTACTCCCAGTCACAAGAGGAGCAAAGATCTCTTTCTTTGGAGCTTAATCATGGGCTTCAGCTACTGAAGGAGTTAGCAAATTCCAAAGAAGGTTTTAAGGAAGAAATTCAACATATTGTTGCAGAAAACAGAACTCTTCAGGAACTTAACATTTCTTCTACCAGGTCATTAAAAGATCAGAAAATGGAAATATCTAAATTGAAGGAGATTAAAGACAAACTTGAACAGGAGTTTTCCGCAAAATATGAAGAAAGCAATGCTCTCCAGCAGGAAATTCATGAAATAAAGAATGAAATCCATGCCTTGAATAAGAGATATCAGGCTATGCTAGAACAACTGGAGACTGTTGGTTTGGATCCTCAATGTTTTGTAGCAACCGTGAAAGATTTACAAAATGAAAACTCAAAGCTAAAGGATGTCTGCAAAATGGAACGACTTGAGAAAGAAGCTCTTTATGAAAAGTCAAAGGATGTAGATAAACTTTCAAGTGAAAATGCCTCTATGGCAAGTTCCCTGTCAAAATTGAATGATGAGTTGGATGGCTCAAGAGGTGAGGCGAAAAAGTTTAAGGAGACCTGCCAAGTTCTCCAGGAAGAAAAATCAGTCCTTATTGCTGAAAAATCAACCCTATTTTCGCAGTTACAAAATATCACTGAAAGTATGAACAAGTTGTTGGAAAAGAATATCTTACTGGAGAAGTCACTGTCTGATGCCAGCGTTGAGCTTGAAGGTTTGAGGGCTAAATCTAATAGCTTGGAAGAATTCTGCAAGTTACTGAATAAGGAGAAGTCCAATCTTCAAAATGAAAGAAGCCTTCTGGTATCTCAATTGGAAAGTGTAGAAGCAAGACTTGGTAATTTGGAAACAAGGTTTGCAACATTAGAAGAAAAACATGCTGATGTGGAGAGGGACAAAGAAAGCACAATCAATCAGGTTGAAGAACTTCGTGCTTCATTTTTGGTGGAAAAAGATGATCATGCAAGTCATAAACATTCAAGCGAGGCTCGACTAACTAATTTGGAGAACCTTGTCCGTCTGCTACAAGAGGAACGCCGGTTGGCGAAGATAGAATTTGAAGAAGAACTTGATAAGGCTGTAAATGCTCAGCTTGAGATATCCATTTTACAGAGGTTTGTGGAAGACCTGGAGCAGAAGAACATGGCCTTGTTAGTTGAATGTGAAAAACGTGTTGAGGCATCAAAGTTTTCTGATAAAGTCGTCTCTGAGTTGGAATGTGAAAATCTTGAGCAACAGATGGAAATAGAATTCTTGCTGGATGAAATTAGGAAGTTGAGAATGGGGATTCATCAAGCATGTGGGGCTCTTCGAATTGATTATGATGATGGGAATGGCAAACTGATGAAGCAGGAGGAAAAGCATATACTTCATATTTTGGATAATATTGAGGGGTTGAAAGGTTCTCTTGTGAAAAGCCAAGATGAGAAGCAGCAGATGCTGGTAGAAAACTCTGTCCTCTTAACTCTACTTTGTCAATTGCAATCTGAGGGAGCAGAACTGGAGTCCAAGAAAAAGACCCTGGAGCAGGAGTTCAACATCCTGAGAGAGCAGCATGAAATGTTGCAGAAGGATAAACTTCGACTTCTGGAGATGAACAGTAATTTAAGGGATGAAGTGACCAAGGGAGAGAAAAAGGAGAATATGTTGAAGTCCAGTTTGGAAGATCTTCATGTGGAGCTATTGGACTTGCAAGGAACAAATTTGGTTCTGCAGGAGGAAAATGGCATGGCGCTTGAGGAGAATAGTTCATTGGTTGAGAGTGTTTTGGATCTCAAAAATGCAATTTCCATTTCTGACAATGAGTGCAGTGAAATCCTCCACGAGGCACTGACTCTAAGCAACCTCAATGTGGTTTATCAGAGCTTTGCTGCCGAGAAGCACTTGGAGAATGAAGCACTTGGTGAACATCTAAACATTCTTCATCATCTAAGCAGTGACCTCAAGCAGCAGGTGGGTGTGATGCATGAAAAGTTGGTGCTGAAAGGAGCAGATAATGAGTACTTGAATGACACAGTTGAGAGGATGGATGAAGAACTGCAGGAAGCTAAAGACGTAAACAATCATTTGTGTCATCAAATTGAAAAAGCCGAGGAGCTTCTCAAGAAGAAAGAAGCAGAGATATCAGAAATGGAACAGAAGCTGAAGGCGGCAGAGACCGTGAATACAGAGCTTTGCAGATGTGTTGAAGAACTGAAGATGGAATGCCAAGAATCAAGACTGATCAAGGAAAATCTAGAGAAGCAGGTTCTTGAAATATCAGAAGAATGCTTGAATCTGAAAAAGGAATTTGAGCATCTCAATGTAGCAAACAGAAATTTCCTGTCTGAGATTGAATTATTACGACAGCAAGTTGAGCAACAGAGGGCCAGGGAAGAATCTCTGAATTCAGAGCTTCTGGAGAAAATAAATGAATCTGAACTTTGGGAGGCTGAAGCTGCAACATTCTATTTCGATCTTCAGATTTCATCCATCAGTGAAGCATTATTTGAAAATAAAGTAAATGAACTCACGGGTGTTTGCACGAGACTTCAAGATGAAAGCACTGCGAAAAGCCTGGAGATTGAATGCATGAGAGATAATATTGGTCAGCTGGAAAGTGAAATTCAGGGGCTGAAGGGCCAGTTATCTGCATATACTCCAGTTATTACTTCTTTGAAAGAGGATTTTGCATCATTAGAATACACTGCTCTTCATCGGACCATGAAATTTTCTGTGGAAGGCAACAGAAAACAACAGGTAACAATCTTTCAACCTCATCATTGTGTTTACCCTCTCCTTTTTTCTTGTCAAATGTTTGAGTTTATACAATTTATAGATGTATATTCTACTTACCTTCGCTTTTCATGAATGATTGTCCAGGATGAAGAGGTTGTAATTTGTCCTAAACTGCACAGCTGTCAAGGATCAGAAGAGAATGAGAAGACTTTGACACCATTACAAGATGGGGTTTCAGATTTGCTGAAAATACAGACAAGAATTAGAGAGGTTGAAAAGGTAATGGAGGATGAATTTGAGAGACATGTTGAGAAGAGCCTGACTACCGTGTCCAACGTTGAAGCAGAAGCTCCAACACAAATGACCAGATACCCAAAGTCAAAATCTGCTCCATATCTAGTAAATGACATCAGAAAAGTTGTGATGGAATATAGGGATGACTCTGTAGATGATCTCAAGTCACAGAAACCAAAATATGAAGATGGTTCTTTGATGAAAGACATTCCGCTTGATCAAGTCTCAGACAGTCCAATCTCTAAAAATTGCAAGAGAGGAAATGGTAGTAGGAGCCGAGGGACTGATGACCAGATGCTTGAGTTATGGGAAGCGGCAGAGCAGCGCAGTGAAGCAAAGAGACAGGATGTTTCTCCAGTGGACGGTGTAAGGACATGCCATGAGTCAAACAGTTCTGGTAGATACCAAAATTCCTCTTCAGAACTGGAGGTTGAGAAGGAATTGGGTGTTGACAAACTAGAGTTATCAAAAACCTCGAGAGAGAGAAATCAAGATAGCAAGAGCAGAAAGATCTTGGAGAGACTTGCCTCTGATGCTCAGAAATTAAACACACTGAAGTTAACTGTGCAAGACTTGAAAAAGAATGTGGAGACAAGTAAGAGAAGCAAGAAGGGCAATAATGTTAAGTCTGAGACAGTCAAAAGACAAATAGAAGAAGTAGACGAAGCTGTGTCACAATTAGTGAACCTCAATGATCGGTTGACTAGAGATATTGAAGAGAGTTCATCACCTTTGGCCAGGGAGACTTCAATGGAGTTGGAAAATGGTGCACACACCAACAGAAAAAGAATAACCGAGCAGGCGCGAAGAGGTTCTGAACATATAGGGAGATTGCAGTTTGAGGTGCAGAACATCCAATATGTTTTGCTGAAATTGTCTGATGAGAAGACAAGCAAAGGGAAAAGCAGGTTTTCTGGAAAAACAGATGTTCTGCTGAGGGACTTTATTCACCTTCGCAAGAAAAGTGGCAAAAGGCGCCTCAAATTCCGTTTTTGTGGATGTTCCAGGACTTCAACTAAAGAGGACTAAGGTAGAGACAAACTAGAGGCAGATTGTTGTAACTATTTTTCTTGACTTTGGAATGTTTGATAGTATAACTAGCATATGAATTCTTATTTTAGTCAGTGAAATTAAGCTTTATCATCACAGACAATAAGGGGTGAAGTTTGTTCTGCTAATACTAAACCACTTTATTATGGTAATAATAGTTTAACTTCTGAAAAAAGTTGTGCTGTGTGACATATTATAGTGATGGAGTTGCACTGACAGTGAAACAATTTTTGAATTATCGAATTGATCTTGGAGCATAACATTGTGAGAGATCAGGTGAAAGTACAATCCAAGAAATCTGAGTAGTCTTCTCTCTTGCCCCCAACTACGTTGTGAGGACTGAAGAGAGACAGTTCAGAGTTCAAGTTTATATGTATAACTCTGCTATGATCGGTAGTAATTTTGTATTTCGCTGATTTTTGCTTGTGTTCTTCATCGATTTTTTTCACTGCCCCGATCGTTGCCTGGCTAGATGACTACCTGTATAGAAACAAGCTTCTAAGCCTGACATTAATTATATAGTTTTGCCCTCGAGCCTGAGATTAATTATACTATACTTCTGGGCTTCTGGCCATGCCCATGTGGAGTGGTTAAGGTTTCTACCTGTAAATCAATTTATGTATCTCTGATCAAGACGGTTCTGGAGATTATACTACAATGGCTTCTTCTGCGGCTGCTGCTTTGGATGCTAGCTAGCTATCTAGTCAGTCACGCATGGGTGCCACAGGTCAAACATGTTCCAATAAAATCACACTGAATTGTTTTTCTTGATTTATAACTAAGTTGTTAAAAATATTCAATTGTCATATTCTTACAAGAACTTAAATTCCAAACTCAAGTTTTTGCAAAATTACATTTGCCTCACCTTAGCCACATTCAACAGGATCCATGAAAACCATTTTCAAAGGCATAATCAAATTAAACAAATCTCTCAGAATTAAGCTTAGTAAAAGAAAGATCAAATTGTGAACAAAAATTGAGGGTTCCCAACTTGTTTCTTATTCAATCTCAATACAGAACTGCTGTATCAGAGTAAATAACAAAAACTGGACTTCGGTATAAAACTAAACTTTAGTGAAGCTACAACTTCTAAATCAAAAACCAAAGAAGCATTGTCATTCAATCCAGCTCCAACAACTTCGGTTGTCGCGTGGGCCATTGTTTCATCTGCAGGTCTGTGTACCTTCACACCAACATCTTCTGAATAATCACCATGAACCTACAGGTAGAAGAAGAGCAAAGGCATCACATCAAAAATCAGACCACTGTTCAAGTTTTCATCCATTCACTAATAATGATCACATAGTAGAGAAATTTCACCCCCTAGCCATTTTTATTGAAGAATTACAGCTTCTATTACAAAGGGCTACAAAATTGAGAAAGATTGATTAATCATGACGTAGAGGACCATCTGAAGTACTGGAAACAAATGTGAAGGCTGAAGCAGTAGCTGTAACTATTCAGGTCAGCTGGTTTCTATATCTAAGTTTATTGCTGCATTATTTGAACATATATCAAGAGGAAATTTAACCAAGGAGAGATACCTCCATCAGTTTTCCAAGATCAAACTTGGGAGCTTTCAAAATCTTGACTTTTCTGATGAACACGTTTTGTAGAGGGTAAAGCTGATGTTGCCTTCTCAATCCCTTTGCCAATCATTTCTGGAATGAACTTGCGGGCCAACTATTTCAAATCACAGGATGTGGCTTGATTTGTCATGATTTCTCTCATCTTCCTGCGGATCTGAAAAAATAAAAAATATAATGTGCATTGCAATCTTCAAATAGTCAAATTCAGAAGCAAAATCACAAGAAACGTAGGAGTATGCAAAACAAAGAGTAATGACAGCAAATAATTCACACCCATTAAATTTCGATTGTTACTTGATCAGTAATTTAAAGCAAAAAGCAAGTACAAATTTTTTATGTGAGTTGCAAGCAATGATTGCGATTTCATCTTACAAACAATCCAGCAATGTTACCTGTCTGATCTGGCTTGACTGTGCATAGCAGGTCCTCTTCACCTGGTTTGTAGGTCTCTTGGTAAATCCAATGCAGAACATTCTCAAGGTATAATTATCAGTGGTCTTCACATCCACATGAGCTTCTATCAAAGTTTGCCATTTCCGGACCAATGACCTCAACGTATCGGTAGTAAAATAATTAAGAATATCTGTGGTAGCCATTTTAATTAATAGGCATGTTTGGTGCCTCGACTTAATATTACCAAATCACAAATTACTGGATTTAAAAACAAACAAATCACAATTTAATAATTAATATTATCAATATTATATGGAGAAAAAATTAATCTTTTAACCCTTCAACTTTTAACTGAGTTCTGACTCAGTCCCTTAAACATTCTGTATGATTCAATTTTTTAGTTTTTAACTTGGTTAAAACTCAATTCTTAATAAATTTTTATTTGATAAATTAGTCTTACTCAATTGTTTCTCATCTAGAAATTGTTAGATATTTTAATATATATTATAATTATTATTAGTTATTAATTAGGTAATTAATTAAAATATCTAGAGTGTGACCCGTTAGTCAGATTTAGGCCCAATTCATGATTAGGGTTATTGGCTATTAATGTGGTTTTTCTGATTGTGGAAAATATACAATTAAGTTTACAGCCGTAAGTTTACAGCCGTCTGAATTGAGCGTACAAGGAAAAACCTAATCTGCTCATTTGAGGTTCCCTGACTGGCGACGGCTCTTAATCCAGTTGCCATCACTGTGCCTCATAGCCAGTCAGAAAGAGACCTGACAATCATATTTAGTTTTCAATTCTTTTACAGCTCTCTTTCATTAGGATTCATAAGTTCTCCATTCAATCAAAGCTTAGCAATGGTGAGAGGTAATTTTTATAAGTCTTCCGCTATTGATATAGGAAAATTCATGTACTCTAATTTGTGATTTATTTAGGTATTCATGAGTTTTGTCCTACAGAAATATCTACTTTTAAGCACTTTACGCGTCTGTTTAGGTTAATAGTGGAAGCTACTTTTACAACTTGATTTACGGTGTACAAAATAAATATGTGAGAGGAGTTTTATTTCGACTTACGTGAATGTACTTCTTGAACACTAACTCAAACATGCCCTAATACATTGAAGTACCATTACCAATCCAATATAGAATGATTAGGTGATAACTCATGGGGGTTATGCACTGTAAGGATTAATTTATTAAATAGAAATTTATTAAGTACTAAGTTTAACCGAGTTAAAAGGTTAAGGACTAAGTTGCACTGAGACATTTTCGAGGGACTGGATCATAACTGAATTAAAAGTTAAAGGACCAAAAAAATTAATTTTCTCATGTATCAATATTAATATCATATAATTGACATTATATAATTAAAACTCAAATGAGAGAGCTTAATTGACGTATTGGAAAAAAAATGAGGGTGAATACACTCTCATGACTGGAGAACAAAAAATAAAAATAAAAAAAAAGGAATGAAAATAGAGCATTTTTTCTGTTTTTAAAAAAATAAAAAAATAATAAAAATTGGTTAGAAAACAATTTTTAATAAGTTTTTTTAAAACAATTTGTTAAAACATTTTTTTTTCAATAATGTCATTTCAAAAACATATTTTTTTTTAAATAACTATTCAAATAGATTTTTTTATTTTCAAAACTTATGTTTTAAAAACAATTTTATGAAACTGTTTCAAAAAAATAATATAAAACAGAAACAAGCAGACTCTGGCTCTTTCATGTTTTTTTAAAAAGTGACTTTGTTTTTGTTATGAACATTATAGAAATAGTTTTTTCTCTTTAAATCTGTATTCTATGTATCAAACCAAAGAGTCAGAAAATAAATTCAAATCTACTTCATAAAGTATTAAAAGTACTAGTCTTTTTATTGTTAATTGTTATTACTTTCTATCTTTAATATAAAAGTTAGTTGGATTAGATTTTGATCTAAAATATAACATCTAACCATTTTATCTTTTATGTATATGATTGTCTCCCAAACTAACTCACCTAACTTATAAACTAATATATTCATCATATTTTAAATGTATAACCTAACTTATAATAGACGTAATAAAGATATTTTGGATTCCAATGCTCTCATAATCCCTCTTTCCCTCGTTTTCCTTTTAAAATCTCATCCCACCGTTAAATTGGAAATGAATGATTTAGATGTAATACTTTTATAAAATATGTTATAAAAAATATTTTTATAAAAATTTATTATTAAAAAATAAATAAACATAAAATATTAAAATTATTAAGATTGAGAAAATTTTAATTTGTAAAGAGGGCTGATGAGGATCGGATATTTTAGAAAGATTTATTCTAATCTTGGTTAAAAAAAAAAAAATTAGTTCAATTCTACCCTATCCTGGAGCTTGGAACACGAGAGCGCAGTGTACTCATCACCCATTTTATTATTAGATTGATTTTTAACTATATAAATGTAATTAAATTTTTACATTTTAAATATATTTTATTTTATTATATGCAGAATTAAAAATAAAGATAAGCTTATAACCATCACTTCTAATAAAAATAAATTTATCATTTAAAAAATCACATATTAAAATTTTTAAATTTAGACTATTTAGATCAAAGTTTAAACATCATAATGGTGAGAAATTAATTGTTCATAACTGTGATGAGCACAGAATGCGGACCCTTGGAATATGGATGTTTAGCAATGAACCAATTGAAACGAATGATGCAACTGAATATAGCATATTGCCAAAATTTTTGAAATTTTCAAAATATAATTTTTAACAGTTAGTTTCATTTTTTCGAGAGGTGATAAAAAGTACTCGTACCTTACCTTAGATTCTGTAACTACTAAAAGAAATTTATTGAAAATATAAAGGATTGTGGTTTTAATCACCAACTATGTACAGAGATGGGAGGGAAAATGGAGAAGCAAAGGTTCCCTCCAGTATATAACAATGGACATCACGAGGATGCCTACTGTATGCAAAGAATTCCCTCAATGTCAATACAAGTCATCAGAATCATAATAAATCCAGTAAACAAGCAAAAGAAGATATTATTCAGAGCTACAAAACGAAAATATTTCCTAGACATTACTACTATGTTAAAGTAAAAATGAGGCAGCAGATGATCCAAGGGTCCAAGGAGCTTGACAAAGTTCTAGTGGCCATATTTCTGAAACTCCCATTCACTGTTATCTGCAGAAACAGAGAAACACCAAAGAGATGAAAAAAAACCAACCATAAAATCATGTTACTCAACACATAAAAGAGATGTGGAAGTACTGGGCACATACCTAAAGGACAAACTTGACGGGTCTTAAGCCAACGGCTGATGCAATGGAAGTGAAAAGCATGATTGCATACCCCTGTTTTGCAGGAAAAAAATGGCAAAAGCCACAGTTTAGAGTCTTCCTACATTTGCTAAAGCAACACAGCTAAAGTTAAAATACACAGGATATACAATTACACCAGCACCAGAGATCGACCTACATTTTGCATTGTAGGGGGCAAGTCCCCTGCCCATGAGAGGGAGGGAGAAGAGTCTTACAAGTAGTATTATATATGCCTAAAACCTTAATTACTATTCCTCCGCTGTTAAGACATATTCACTTAATTTGATTAGATTAAGGAAGTTGATTAAATTAGTTAATATGATAAGTATTTTTTAAAACACCCTAATCATCTTCCTTAATTCCTTTATTCACTCTCGTTCTTGATCAAGGAGCATCAATTGGGGTAAAGAACAAATCCTAAGAGAACAAAGTTCCATCTTTAATTGAAGACTAAAGAACAAGGTGTTACAGGGCTTTAGAACATACCCCAAGCGACAGTACATTCCTCACTGGTGGCACTAGCCTGGTTGGCCTGGCATTCAATGCCTAAAGCAGTCATAAAAAACGAATTAGTTCAAGCGAACGGAGCACCCATCGATTGAAAAATGATTCCAGATATACTTACAAAGATCCATGATGTGGTTCCGGCAGATGGCACAATTATCGACAACAATATCTGCGTAATCACAATTCGATGAGCGCCAAATCAAAAACAAAATATACAATACCATGCACAATAGTCTAAAACATAAAACAGGAGAATCGGAGAACACAATTAGGAGGGAAAAAAGTAAGGGTGAGGGTTCAAGGCAGTACCCCAGGCCCACAGAGCGACGGCGTTCCACTTTTTGATCTCGAATCGCTTAGGCTTTTTCGAGGAAGGACCGGCGGAGTCTGCAGCAGGAACCATTAGAACGTCGGAATCAACGGCAAGAAAAGTAGTACTCTTTGTTTCTCGGAGTTCTAAATTCCAGAACATGACGAAATTTTTGAATTTGGCAGTTGATGAGAGTTTGCGGGGACCTGAAGGGTATATATAGGCCTATAGGCGATATGTAATAATAAATTAAATAATGAAATGATAACGATAACGATAAAAAATGTTGGCAAAAAAAAATAACGATAAAAAATAAATTCACTGATTTACATAGAATTTTATACTTTTTTTAGCAGGCATAGAATTTTAGCTGAAATTTTTAAAATTTTGATTTTATTTTTATATTATAAAAGGTAACAACAGTTTGAAAATCAAAAGGAATAATTATTGTACAATGAAAAAATATAGAACCCTGTATGTAATAATATAATAATAATAATGATGATGATGATGATAACGATAACAAATTCTTGGCTAAAAAAGATAACGATCAAAAATAAATTCACTAATATATTGATTTAAATAGAATTTTATCTGAAATATTTAAAATTAATTGTATTTTTATATGATAAAAGGCAGAGTAACAAAAATTTGGAAATTAAAAGGAATAATTTATTCACATACGTACAAAGTAATTGATCTAGAAATATATTTTGGGTAACTTAAAAGGCTCTACCATATTTGTAAAGGAAGTCAAGGTTTCAAAAAAATACTACCTCCAGTTTTAAATATAAGATAAAATTGATTTTTTTTAGAGATTAAAGAAGTTAAATAAATTACTTAATCATATCATATGTTATGTATCCTTAGATTATATATTAATTTATTAGTTAAACTAATTATTTTGAAGAAAAAAATAAAAATAAAAATAATTTAAAGTAATTTAATTAGCTTTCTTAATTTCTCTAAAACATAATCAACTTTATCTTATAATTAGAATCGGAAGAAGTAATTTTTTTTTTCCAGGAGCCTAGAGGCGCTCCCCTGAATCTTCCACTACATTACCCGTAGCTTTTTATTTTAATAACAAGACAAGTTTATTCAAATAAAAGATAAAAGGATATAAATAAGTAATGGGTTTCATTGTTTCAAGAATCTTATTCCAATTTTAGTAATTTCCTAGATACATTGGTTGTATTTATGAATATTAATAATAGTATTATTTATGAGATTTCAACAAGGAAATATCATATGTAACAAAAAAAAAAGGGCTATATGCTAATAATTTTGATATATTATAGCACTATTTTATATTTTAAATATATGTATAACTATATTAAAATTAACATTAAAAATAAAAACGTCTTTAGAATGATATTTATTTCTAATTAAAATATTTTATAAAATATATAATTTGAAAATTTGTTTGAATATTACTCTAGCTACTTTATTATCTCAAAAATAACAAATTAGACTTCCTAGGGCCACCATGAATAGCTGGGGTGAGTTATCTGATCTCTCTTTCTTTCCTCCTCCTTCTTTTGCCTAATAGTTCCACGGAAAGAGAAGATTGAATTCTTCAATATGAATATTGCCTCTACACTTGTCTGACTAAGAACATCGTTTCAGTAGATCGGCATCTCTAGTTCTTAGTGTAAAATGTAATACCTTAAATTTTATATTCATCAAAAATATATTATAATTAATTGAGAAATTCAATAAAATGGTGAATATTTATGAAATTTGGATCTTATGAATTTTGAAATATTCATGTTCATAAAGAAATGGGCAAATTGATTTAAGAATTGAATTAGATTACAAAGATGATGGCAAAATCATAATTTTACTAATTTAGCCTAAGATTAATTATTTTTCAATTAATTGGAGTTGATTTCAATTAATCAAGGAAAATAAAGGAAAATGTATAAATTGAATATTCTTAATGGAATAAATTAAGAATTGTGGAATAAGGAAATAGGATGGGAAAATAATTACTTGGCTCATAAACATGCCAAGTGGCATCATCTAATGCCAAACAATTAAATAAGAATTACTAAGATATGAGCACATGTGGAAATTGGATTAAAATATGATTTCTTGACATATGTAGTTTGATTAATGGAATGAAAGACCAAATGGTGTGCATGAAGATCCCTTAGGACATTTTTGGGCTAACCAAATGGAGGAGAATTGGTTCAATTGCAATTGGAGGCTTATGACACAAGTTGGAAGAGGATAAACTCAAGTACAAGGCTTATGTCATAATTTATTTTCCTATCATTCATTAATTAAGAGGAAAATGGGAGATATTTATGAAGTAGGGCTTCATATTTCCCTTGCCTTCATTTTCAACACTTGCAACAAGAAAGAAGAGAGAGAAAAGCTTAAGGAAAGCTTCATGCTCTAGAGAGAAGGAAGAAGAGAAGGATTAAGGTAAGTGGAGATTTCCTAAGCTTTTTCCTTCTAATCTTCCATAAACTCTTCTTTAATCTCTTTCTTTCCATGAAATCCATGGTTTAGCAAGCAAATCTTGAGCTTAAGGAGAGAGAGAGAGGAGGAATCCTAGAGAGAGAAATTTCAAGAACTCAAGAAGGTAACTTTATAAATCCTAAAATTATGCTAGTATGTGGTTGTTGTTGATGATTATGGTTGGATTTGATTATTTTGTTGAGTTTGTAAATTTGGGAAGTGCTAATCCTAAGGGGTTATTAGGGGTGAGCATGGTGCCCAGCAGCCCGGTGCGCCCACCCTGGCCCTGCAAAAAAATTGCCCAGCCCAGCCCTAAAAAAGTGGCCTGAAAAAATTTTGGGCAGCTTTGGGCGGGCTAATAACCGGGCAGGGCCGGGCATCGGGCAAGGGGTGCTGCCCTGCCCATTTGGCCCTGCCCTAAAAATTATTTTCATTTATTTAAAATATAAAATTTCATATCAATTAAATATTATTTCATATATATATTTTTATTTAAAATATATATTGTCTATTGTATAATACTCTTCTAATCCTCTCTTTTTTGCCCTAACCACTAAACACTATTTACAAGTAGATTTCTTCCTTTCTTCTTTACTTTGTAATGTATTAAATTATAGTTGCTTTTTATTTTCTTTCTAGATGCTTCATCATTTAATCAACTTTTAGGACATTGAATTGATGCAAACTACTTTGACTTCACGACTTTAATTACAATCATATTTTTTTCTTATTTATAATGGATTATGGATGTTGTTTAATTTTTAAAGTATGGATATTTGTTAAGACATATGGTATTTTTTAAATTTCAAGACTCAAGTTGTAGACTTATTTTGAAATATCCCAAGATGTGAAATCATCGAATGCATTTAAAGTTTATATTACTTAAGGCGAAGTTCAGACATATGGTATTAGTAACTACAGGAATGTTTATGAAATTCATAATAAATTATTTTTTTCATATGTGGACAAGATAAGGTGTTATCACTTGGGCAGGGAAGCCCACCCTGCCCATCCCACCCTTGCCCAGCCCAAAATAGTTAGGGCGTTTAGTGGGCAGGGCCGGGCATCGGGCTGCAGTTCATTCTTCGGGCAGGGCATCGGGCACGGGTCTCGCCCTGCCCAACCCTGCCCATGCCCACCCCTAGGGGTTATGCTGCCCAAATTTCTTTAAATCATGGTTAAGATGTGCTTAAGTAATTTAATAAGGGAATAGAAGTGGAAAAATACAAGTTTTGGAAGTTAGAACACAAAACTATATTTTTTTCCATTTTCTTGAATATTTCGACCAGCACTGTTTCAGGGGGTTGAAGCTGGATTTTCATGAAATAAATGGTTCCATTGAATTCAGTGGGAAAAAATAGGTGGGGTTACAGTTGGACAGTTTTCCGATAGAGGCCGAAAAAGTATACTTACAAAAACACCACTGAAATCCCTAAATAGGGGCTGTCAAGGGCATTTTCGTAATTTGACACTGAATTTGGTAATTTTGAGACCAAGGAATCATAATTTGACACTGACTTTGGTAATTTTGAGCCCGGAAATGGATTCCTTGGGCGAAAATAAGTCAAAATAGCTTTGATCAAAATTTTGGGAAAACGTGCCATCGGGCCGGGTACGACAGGGTAGGGCCGGGATCCCGAGGGCATTTATGTAAATTTTCACCATAGACTAATATACCCACAATAAACACTATGGAAGAGTCTAAAATGATACTTGGATAGGTTATGACCTATTTCTTGTACATTTAATATTTTAGGACTGAATTGGACGTTGAGACAGCACGCTTTACGAGACACCATTAAATAGAGGATTATAAAGCATTGAGGTAGGGACATTATCCTTCATCCACTATGCCATAAGTTATGTGATTATGTGGATGCCATTGTTTTGTAAATGTTCTTTATTAATCAACTTGATTTACCTAGAGAGGGGCAGTTAGTGCCAGAGGTGCACTTACACTGGGAGTTGGCAGAAGTCTAACCGGTGTAGATTGTGGGGCCCTACTCATGTATACATGATGATGATGATGTATTTATATTATTCATTAATTTGTGCATACCTTGGCGCATGTCATATTTACTTTTCGCATTTTCTATAAACGATATTATGTCTCTACGGGGATTCTTCGGAATCTCACCCTATTTTTCAATAAACACCTCAGTGGGTGCCAGTGGGGTAAAGGGAAAAGACGTAGATGCTGGAAAGTGAACGGCAAGTGTCTCGAGGCAAAGACAAGATCGTGGTCATAATTAGTCTATGTCTTGATATTTTGGTAAAATTTGTAAATATTAAAACTTTCGCTATATTTTCTGTATTTCGTCGACGAATGATATCAGTATTGTAAACAAATATTTCTATCAGTATAACTGTACTTTTCTGTATGCCCATTGAATTCCGTCTTTATTACTCTTCGAATATCGAAATGGAAACGGGTGTTGACATAAAATCATCATTTTCATCGATCAACTTCCTGAGCAAGAAACAGAGAAGCCAAGTGAGATTTGTGATTCTGTTTAGATAGATAACAAGTAATGGACGAATTAAGAAAACCTCCGGGCGCTAATGAGATATGTTAGAAGTATAAGATGTATTGGTTGGTTAGTTGAGTGACTCAAGTCTTGTATAAAATGTCACAGTTAATGTGTTGAGTGTTAGAATATTAAAATACTCTCTCCGATCCTAAATATAAGATAAAGTTGATTTTTTTTGGAAATTGAGAAAGCTAAATAAATTACTTAATCATATCATTTATTGTGTATCTTTAAATTATATATCAGTTTATTGGTCAAGCTAATTAGTTTAGAGAAAAAAATATAAATATAAATACTCTAAGTTAATTTAATTAGCTTCCTTAATTTCTTCAAAAAAATTAATTTTGTCTTATATTTAGGATTAGAGATAATACTTGCTATATTAAAAGAGAGAATAACTTGGGGTCCTTCAGAGGGAGAAGTCTCTTTCAAGTCACCAAATAGGGTTATCACCTTCAAGAGATGATAGATTAGTAGTAACTCAATTGGGTCCCAATGATTGTATGAGCATATTGCTTTTCTTTGAATAATACATAATTCTTCATCTTTCACTCTAATACTCTAATATTTCTCCAATCACTCTTATTAATAGAATTCTAATTGATTTAAATTACATGTGTGTGTATGCTCACGTAGTTTTTTTTTATTCTAAAAAAACCAGAAATTTTAAATCTGTATCACTTCCTTCGCCGTCTTTTAGTTTTCTAAATTTTAACACACATATTTTCAGGTTTAGCTAGGAATAATCTTATTTGAAAGATGTTTCATTTAGAAAATGACTTCAAAGAATAAGAGCGATTTCGTAGATAACACCCTGACTGCTCCTTTGATTAATCAACTCATCAAAGTTTATTGTGTTTTTTTATTAAATTTAATTGTAATATATTGCATGAAATTTGGAGGTACAATTGATGTATTTTTATTGGATACACTTGTTTTACTTTTATTAGTGAATGTCTTTGTTTTTTTTCTTAAGTGCTTTTCTATTGGAGCATCCAAAATGAATATTATTAGTATCGTATTTTCCTGACTTGAAATCCTTAACTCCGGGTTCCCAATCCATCACAACTTCACAAGTGTAATAGAATACAAAAATAAACAGTACTTATACTATAGTAAAAGTAGTTATATGCAACATCGGAGAAACCCTAATGCTCCGTTTGGTACAATAGAATTGAGAAGAAGGAAGTGGAAGTGGCATTGGAACTCAGTTTTTTCAATGTTTGGTGCAAGGGAGGTGACTTCCTCAAGGAACCCACTTCCATAAAAAATGATGGAAGTGAGTTCCATCACTCACCCTGTGGAAGTTGGTTCTGATTCCAGTTCCCATGTCCCATTTCCCCTTCTGCCCTTCTGCTCTTTCTCCTTGCCTCTGCAGGCAACCAGCATCCTCCTCGAGCATCATCAGTCCTCTACCGGTGACAACAATGACAGATGACGGTCCTCTACCTGCGATGGTCTTCGTCTTCTTATTCAACCTCTGCCATTCCTCCCACTTCAATCTGCCACAACCTCCCTCTCAGGTAAATATTGTTGAATGTGTGAGCCCCATAACCAGATCTAAAATTCTTCTTCTATAGCGACCTTCACAGACTAGTTCAATGGCACGCTGCAACAGATTGAGATTGAGAAGCAATGGGTTCTTCCACACAACCATGACCATCAACGACAGCATCGCCGATAGCGACCTTGGTTCAATTCGTCTTCTTTGCAAATTTTTGGCTTCAGCTTCTTTGCTTTATCATCTTCTCTGACCTCGATTTGTTGGACCATCGCTCTCATGAAGCCACTGCTCAGCGATCTCAGTGACGGCGGTGACAATGACATCGATCTGCAACTTAACTCATCTTCAAGTTGTGGCCCCTTGACCTCTTCTCCCTCTTCGTCATCCCCTCCTTCTTCAGTTTTTTATATTGATTATTGATGACTTTTGATTGATTATTTTTTGGCCTTTGTCTCCTTCTCCTTGATGTTGGATGATTTCTGACGACAGTGGCATTGTTACTTCAGTGACAATGAACAGTGATTTTCCTATGGTAGGCATGACTTCCGTGACGATGAACAGTAGTTTTGATGTTTGGGTTTGGACTGATGGTATATTAGTCTTTTTAAATTATAAATACATATATTAAATTAAAATAATTCTCCACTTTCATTGTCATACCAAACATACTTTAAAACCCAGTTCCACTTCTAATTCTACTTCCACTTCCATTAAAAACTCTTCCATTGTACTAAACGGGGCATAAAGAAGTAAAAGAAACTAGCTGAAACAAAAAAAAAAGTAAAGAGTTGCTTGCGTCAGGCTTCTCTCCCTTACTTTCCCATCCCTTGCCTCTCCATTGCTCAAAAACAACGTCGTTCTGCCTCTTAAATATTAGATCCCATCCCTCCAATTATTTTAATCTAGGCCCTTGGTTGGTGACGAAGCATCGACGTCTTCCACAAAGAGGAGCTATCGAACATCGATTCTCACTTCGGCGGCGACGTTCACTCCCTCAACAACTAGTTCTCCTGTTCGGCGGCGACCGACCAATTCTTCCTTTCAGCAGCCACCTATGTTCCATCGGGCATCGAGTTCTTCGGCGGCAACATCTTTACTGGCCATTCTAGTGAGATTTCTATCCTTTAATTTGTGTTTTACCTTAAGCTTCATTCTCATCAAACTCTTGATTTATTAACTCAAAATTCAGTATTTCAAATAATTTTAGTTCTCTTATTTAACATTCTAGGGAACAGGGAACCGTCTACTTATTACTTAGGTCTTTCTTAACATGAGATTATTGGGGCATTTGCTTCAAAATGTTTTTGTTGTGCGTAATTTTGTTCCTGCTGAAGATTTTATTTGTCGGCTAATAATGTCATTATCCTGAATTTTTTTTGAGGTCATGCATCATATGTTCATACAAGATTTTGTTGTTTCAACATGATTTTTATAATTCATGTTTAGCTTTTGGCAATGATGGATAGTTACTTGCATCAAGAAGCTTAGATGGAATTGTTCAAATCTGGGATGTATTAGGAAATCAAAGAGGCGCTCTGGAAGGTCCTGGAGGGGGAATTGAGATAAGAGTGTCATTTTTTTTGTGCTGCTCTACCCCTAGTAATAATTAAATTGGTTAAATGGTGACCTTTCAACGGCTTAGGTGGCATCCAAGAGGACACCTACTTTCAGCTAGTTCTGAGGATTGCATTGTTTGGATGTGGAATGCTAATAGAGGTGCCTTTCTTAGTACATTTGCTGGTTATGGTGGTAGTGTAACATGTGGTGATTTCACTCCTAATGGTAGTAAATGCTCTTCATCTTGATGCACGTTTTTTTACCTTTTTAGTTGTTATTGTTCACATTGAATTTTCCATTTGCTTATACTTTATTTGGTGCTGAAGGGAAAATAATATGTACTGGTTCTAATAATGCAACTATGAGAATATGGAATCCCAAAAGCGGAGAAAACCTTCATGTTGTGCAAGGTATGTGAAAATTGCTTTTGATGCATCTTTGTTGTTTATTAGTTATTATGTCCTTTACTTGTTACGTCAAACTATGAATTAAGCAAAGAAAAAGGTGAAAGCCTGCATCAACCTCCCACCAAAAAGGTTATTATATACTTTTTCTCAATATCGTTTGTCTCTCATACTGGGATATCCATCATGTATATATATTTGCAAGTTAGTTTGTGTTTGGAGCCTCAATTGAGTTATACATAGGAACCTGTGATTTCTATTTGTAAAAAATGCATTCCAATCATGCTTATTGCTTAGTTCCAATTCAAATTGCCTGGAATTTGTGTTCAAGGCTGAGTGGAAGGATGTCATCCTTCAAGTTTGTTTGAAACAATCCATCATTAATGCTATGATAATCTGATACTTTTGGAAAAACAATTTACAAATGTCATGCAGTTAATGAATAATTGAGTACAGGAAATAGCAATAGTATTATGTTATTACTTGGAACCTTGAAGTCTGAAACTGTTGCTCTGATAGTCTGATACATTGTTCTATAAAATAGAATTTAGGACTTTCAAGCATTTTAGGAAAGCTCAGTGGAAAGGAATTTTTTTGTTAGTTTGAGATGAATAGTTGAATATATATATATATATATATATATATATATATATATGCCTCTTTCTTCTGGTAGATGTTACATGATTGTTTCTTGACATTACAACTTGAACACAAACAGATGAACTAATTACAGCTTGCATTACCACTTGTTACATAACTGTTTCTTGGCTGTGTTTAATTGTTGATTACTTGACCAATGAGCAAGCTTGACAAAAAAAGAGCCAACTCATATTACATCAGTTGAAAAGACATGAATATGATTCAAGAACAAAATGATGAGCTTGCTTGACCAAAAAGAGAGCAGCCCAAAAGAAGTCATAAGCTGTACAACATAAGCTGGATTGGAGACTTCACGTTGGAGGATGTGAGTCAATCATTGAACCTGTATTTATATAGCATAATGTTAATCAATGCATAATAAGAGTCTTGTAATTATCAAATGTCTTGAGATGAGACAATGCTATGTAAAAAAATTCAAATATCAATAAAAGTGACTAAATTGTTTTCTTCCATTATCATTATTCTTTATCATTACTAGTATTATATATTTGGCTGAAATCCAGTGCTTCAAGCGATGTGACATCACAGTCAAGTGGTGCCTACAATTAATAAATAAAAACAATGTCTCAATATAAGTCGCCAATATATGTCCTAGATTAGCAAAGTAGTTGATTATGTTATTCAACAAAATGACATACCATCAAGAAATTTGTAAAAGTCATTTGACTTGGTAGAGCTTGAGAGTTATCTAACATAATGTTATCATGATGTACTTCTGATGATAAGCTAGACTTTTGAACTTGATTATGTTGTCCCTAAAACATTTAAAACAAAAAAAATTAACAACTAATATGCATCTTAAAAAAACCTAAATTGATCATAAGTATACCTATACAGGTGGAACTGACTGTGAAGATTGAGAATGTTTTGTATAGGGCTTAGCTCTGTACCTTCTTAGACTCATTTCAATACCACTCTGTATCCGTTTACTTATCTTTATACCATATCTCTTTTTAAACCCAACAACTTTGCCACCACCATTACCATTGCCACAATTCGTCGTACCATCCTCAACACCATTACTGTCATCTGGTGAGTGTTTTATGTGAAGCTCAGTTACTTTTTGACTAAGTTCCAGCACAGCTTGATGGACAAAAGAGAATGCTTCCGGACTTTCTGATGCATCACTTGCTAATTTAACAAGCAAGGGGAATAATTGTCTATACCGATTTGATCTTTGTAGTTTAGGATCAACTTCAATATGCTTCTCCTTGATATCATACACTACACCACTTCGTGCTTCTCTTGTCCACCTCTTCATAACATATTTTTGGGGGACTAACTTGACATCACATTCATTCAAGACTATCAAGGCATGGCAACATAATATGCCCACTTGCTCAAACTTTTTGCAACTACAAGTAATTGTCTCTATTAAAGGATCAAATGTCAACTGATACTCCCTTTTCTTATCATTCATGGTGATAACATAATCATACACCATGGCACTATTTGCCTCAGCTTCATTTTTCTTTTTCTCTTTTCTTTCTTTGATACATGTAGCATCACATAGATCATATTCACGTTGGAAAAAATCAAAAATAGGTCAAGTGTAAACATCAGAAAGTTGATGAAGCATACATGAACTCTGCAATATCAACCTTGGCAACTTGTCACGCACCTCAAAATCACTTTTCAATTCGTTATAGCGCTTGTCCTCCAGAACTTGTTCAAATTGATTGAAGAATTGATTGATATCTAATTTAACATTGGTGCAACTTTTGACTGATGCATTCACACTCTCACTAATTTGTGTGCTTCTCATACCAAGTGTCCTTGAATTCTTCATATAAGATGAAGTCCATTTCTCTTTTATTTTATACATGGACATCAACCATGAGTTTTCTGCCATTTCTGGTTTTGCTAATAATGTTTGCCATGGTTTTGCAAACTCTGTTTCATCCCAACCATTATACATGCAGTTGTTGAAATCACTAACCATTGAGCTCGGAAGATGCTTCATTGCATTCCTTAAAATATGCCATGTGCATAAGGCATGTTTTATATCTGGTATCACTTCTTTTAATGCATGTGCCATAGCAGCATCTTGGTCAGTGAAAACGGTTAATGGCCTTATATTCTTGTGTGCATACAAAAATATCTCAAATAGCCATTTGAAAGTCTCAACCGTCTCATCATATAATAATGCTGCTCCAAAAATCACCCCTCCTTTATAGTAGTTGAATCCAGAGAAAATTGCAAGAGGTCTATGGTTATTATTTGTATAATAAGTTGTGTCTAGTGAAATGACTTCTCCAAAACAAGCATAGTCGACCAACATGCGTGCATCAGCCCAGAACACATTCATCACTTGCTCCTCTGAATCCATTTGGTGAGTATGGAAAAAAGATGGATTTTCTACTAGTTGTTACTCAAAATAACGAAATATACATCCAGCTTCACCACATTTCATGGCCCGTTGCCTTCTTGAATTAAGATAATTTTTTACATCAACTCTTGTATATCCCAAATTGTCTCGACCCCCTGCATATTGACTCTGCAAATTGAATGCTGATTTTTGATCAATCCCAACCTTTTCAGCAATTTCTAATTTATAACATTGAGCTGGTGTTATTTCTCTATGCGATGCAAGAAGGTGAACAGTTTCAGCAGGTTGAAGAGGATGATTATGATCTAAAAAGACTTCACTTACTCTGAATTTTCCATTTACTTGCTTAACTTTCATTCTAGCTTCACATCCTGTTCTTGTCTCGTCTCTGGGCTTTCTAGTTTGCACATCTCGTTTATTTAGTTTTCTCACTCCTTCTTTATTACACACATATAGGTAACATGTATATGATGACTTATCCCTTTTACTCTTGTTGCCCCCTTGCCTTTGAACACCAAAGCCAATTTTCCTACCATATTCTTTCCAAAATTCCCATGATTCATCAATATTATCAAATTCAAGATTAAGTCTAGGAGTCAAAATTTATAGCCATATTGGAAGCCTCCTGCAAAATTGAAAAAATATGTACCCAATGTAAATTAATAAATAAATAACCAAAACAATAAAAAAATATAATACCGAGCTTAAAGTGAAATTTATATTAAGGACCAAGTATAATACTACACACACAATAGGAATTTTTTTTTGGCCCCCGAAAATAATATCATTCATTACTTTAAATATAAAACCATACCCCCATCATTTGAAAATACACAAACATAAACAATAGCATATACAAACAATTAGCACAAAAAAAAAACTTAACAACCCATATTCATAACAGATTTTGCAGCCCCACTATCAGCAAAATCACACGCACAATAGGAATTGTTTTTTGGGCCCCCAAAAATAACATCATTCATTACTTTAAATATAAAACCATATACCCATCATTTGAAAACACACAAATATAAGCAATAGCATATACAGATTTCGCAGCTCATAACAGATTTTGCAGTATCACTGTCAGCAAAATCAATAGATTTCTTTAGCATACACACACACACACAAATCAACTACCATTATTCTTTTATCCAACATTCTTTAGAATAAACACACTTAAACATTTAACCAACAAGATGGAAAGAGATGAAATGGGAATTTCATTACTGTTATACACTCTGCTTCATGCCCATTATAGATTCAATGTTTTTCACAATAAATCCCAACAGTGACAATGAAAGGAATCGAGCTACAGAATGAGCTACAAAGCTGCAGTGATTGGCCAACTTTAATATTCAGTTCTCATAACGCCCTTTATCATTGGAAATTGTCTCTGCAAATTTTTCCCTCTAGCATTTTCAAGCTTTCCCGTGCTCAAGGAGGAAGAAGACTAAGAAAGGTATCGGACTCGGACTGATTGGGCATGAAACGCATGGATCAGTTTTTCCCTCTAGCATTTTCAGGCTTTCCCGCGCTTAAGGAAGAAGAACATTGAGAAAGCATATACGGAGAGTAGAAAACAGGAAACAGGAACGGAGGAAATATGCATGAAACGCATGGTTTAACTTAGTTTGGATGGGTTCTAATTTTAAGAGGCAGAACGACGTCATTTTTGGGTAATGGAGAGGCAAGGGATGGGAAAGTAAGCGAGAGAAGCGGGAGGCGAGTTGCTTGCCCCACTCAACTCGTCACCGGCAATAAGTTAGCCATTGACGTGTAGTCTAATTCACTTTTTTTTTTTTTATCAAATTTTTATTTTAATAAAAAAAAGTGTAAAATAAGTTTTTTGCATTTAATTTAAACATAACTTTATTTCAGGTTTAAAAACTTATTCCATATATGATTTCTTTATTAATTTTTTTTTCTTTATAATGATAGCAAGATTTTGTAAAATATATTATATATTTATATTTTCAAATTTTGTGGTTAATTGAATTACATGACTTATGAAAATATGAAAACAACTTAAGCTTAATCTATAATATATAGTTTGTAATTTATTTAATTTAAATTTAAATAGGTGAATTTCAGCTTGCCCGGCAATCCACAACACGTAGATTCGCGCTAAAAGTATAATAAATATGGGGCGAATTATGCGAGTCTCATGCTATAAATAACACGATAACATTTGAAAGTTGATTTTGATTCTAATTTTAGGAAAATTTTTTAATTTTTATCAATTTTTTTTAAAATACCCCCTATTGATACTTTCTCAATAATAATTAAACATATTAATAATTTAATAAGAGTATATCGGAAGTTGTTTAGGAAGATTGACGACGCTGGATTATGTGAGAGCTTGGAGAAATCATGTGTGAAGCAGGAGAAGTACAAGAAAAAACAGAGAATCAACGCAATTGGATGAAATTTTAAATTTTAAATAAAGGTATTTTAGGAAAATAAATATGATTAACTAATTTAACTACTATTCTTAATTTCTCCAAAATTAAGTAAATATATCCTATAATTAGGACTGGAGGGAGTAATATTAAAGTTTCTAACAAATCAGAGATCTCTTGGGTTTTCATATTTCTCTCTGTAGAATTGAAAAGCAAGATAAAACAAAAACTCAGGCAAGAAATCGTTACTTGCCCAAAAAAAGCATAATCTTTCTGCTCATGATAAGGATGAGAACGGCAACCATAGATAAAAATGAACTGATGATAAAGCCTGAAAGCGAAAACCAAAAGGCGGGAAGTAATACTTTTTTTTAACTATGAGTATTTTGATCCTCTAACAACATCAAACAAATCACCAACGAGGCCTATTGATTTAATTAGAAAGTTGTTCAAATAATAACCTGGCTTGTGAGGGAACCCTCCACTTATTTATTCTCACTATTAGATCAGAACAGTTAGGATTTAAAGCCCTATAAAAATATTATTATAATATCAAATAATGATATATATATATATATATATATATATATATATGAGTTAATTTGAATCATTAAGATTTGATCTAAATAGTTCATATATTTATACTTATATTAAAATATTTTGTACATTTTTTACTTTTTACAAGATATTAAATATCAATAGTTCAATATTTTTTTATACCACAGAAAGCAAAACAAAATGAAAATCTAACTAAGAACCGACAAACATCCTAAGACAATTAAATTGTCAAGCCTTATAACCTGCAACTCAAGTGGTCCTATCACACCCCAAACTACACACAGCATCGGGTGTGGACTCAAACAGTGGCTCTCACCACTAGCCTACCCTAGACTACACATAGCACTGGGTGTAGGTAGGATATCTGCACTCCTCGAGTGCATTTCTTTCGCCTCCCCACATCTCAAACCCTCACCCTGGGGGTAAGTATGAGAGTGCGTTCCTTTCGTCAAGTGCGCTATAGCACACTTGGTTATAAAGGATTACATAAGGTTTGTATTTGACCCTCAGGTCAAGCCTTCGATCCTTGGAAAGACAACTCTTGGGAAAATTAGGAGTACCCAAGAGGAAAATCCCTATGCCGTTGGGTGAAGGAGGGACAAATCCTGCCCGGTGCTGTGTGTAGTCTTGGCCAGCCGTGGGTGCTGTATGTGGTTTCGAGCTGTTACATAAAAAGGCGTCTTTTTATTGTCACAGTCCGCACCCAAACTCTTACACTTACCCCCAGGGTGAGGGTTCGAGTCGTGGGGAGGTGAAAGAAAATCTCAAGGGGAGGGATTATATTTCTTTGAGTCCAGTTTTCCCTTAGGCACTCGATGTGCCGGGTACTTGGTGTACCTAGTCTATCGAAGGGGTGCAGGCTGTGACAAGTCTATTCGTGCCTTCTTAGCTAGCATATCGACTAAACCGTTGTCATCCTTGTCAATTTGTTTGAAATAAACTCTCCAATCTTATTGCAGCATCTCCTTGATCTCTAGTATAATATTCCGATCTTCATGCATCTCTAGAACTTTAACATGGATCAAGCACAAATTAAAGCCTCACTAGAATCGTATGTCACTATGATGTCCCTTAAAGTTACAATCTCAAGCCCTTTCTAGTCCAAGCATGCTACCCCAAAGTTCGGTGGTGAGGGAGTCCCCATTTTCTAGTCCAAAGAGAAAACCCCAATGTTCAATGATGATCTAATGATAAGGATGAAGAACTGAAGGGAAGTGGAAAGTTCCCGTTTGGATATAAATTTTAATATTTTTGCTGGATTTAATTAAAATATATGTGCATGTCTTTATTACTCTATAAATTTTCTAATAAAACAATAGAAGTGTATATTCTTCAATAAAAAAACAAGTATATGCTTTAATTAAGAAAAAAAATGAAAATAAATATTAAAAAACAGCCGAGCGAGGCTTTTTTCCTCTTAAAACGCTTGTCGTCTTCATATTTAAAAATGTCAAATGATATTGGTTTCTACCCTATCCTAGTTATTAATGTCTAACAAAAAAAACTGTTAAATAATAAAAAAATAATTTCCCAAATAAAAACTGCAAAATAACTAAGTGGGTTTGCTTTCATGTGGGTGCGATACTAATGAGTTATAACAAAGCAAACGATAATAAGAATTTAAATTCGAGTTTTAATTTGACTAAAATTTAAAAAATATTGCATTAATGCCGGGAGTAAAACTTTTCTCACGGATTAATTCATTTAAAAATATATTTAGTCTAATCCTGGCAAAAAATGGTTCAATTCTACACCCATCCCCAAACTTGGAATATCCAGGTTTAGCAATGAAACCGAAGCCCATCTTTTGAAGACAATATTTAGACTTTAGAGCACCCTTTTATTATTCCACACGATATTTAGCGTACTCTTTTATTATTACACAGATGTTTAACTTACTTTTCCCTTTATAAAATTTCTAGCCTATTTTTTTTTTGGCCAACAAATTTCTAGCCTATTTAATGAAAACTAAAACAGGAACTTCTGTATACCCCACAGCCTAATAGGACTAGAGCATAAAATTAAATATTGGCACAATTGTGAAATTTTTGAAATATAATTTTTAATAGATAAGTTCATTTCTCAGAAAGGTTTAAAAAAAATTCCTTTATTTTAGATTTGGTAACTACTAAAATAAAAATTTATTTATTGAAAATATAAAAGTAAAAATGGTTCATTCAGGACCTTCCCAGATTCTGAGGATCATCACAAAGGAGCACTTGAGCCAACTCCATCTAAACCTAAAAATCCGTACAGCGATGGAGGGAAAACGGGCAAGCATCGTTGCCCTCGAATACAACACATGGACATCACATGGATGCCTACTGTATGCAAATAATTCCCTCAATGTCATATAAGTCATATTTTTTTTTTTCAGAATTATAATAGTTCTAGTAAACAAGCAAAAGAGAGAATTATTCAAAACAACAAAACGAAAATCTTTCCCAGACATTGCTATATTATAGTAAAAGTAAGGCAGCAGATCCAAGAGTCCGAGAAGCCTGACAAAGTTCTAGTGACCATATTTCTGAAACTCCCATTCACTGTTATCTGCAGCGACAGAGAAACACCAAATAAGTGAGAAAACCAACTATAAATTCATATTAGTCAACACAAAAGAGAAGTGGAAGTACTGGGCACATACCTAAAGGACAAACTTGACGGGTCTTAAGCCATCGGCTGATGCAATGGAAGTGAAAAGCATGATTGCATACCCCTGAGTTGAGAAAAAAAGAAGCCAAAGCAACAGTTTAGAGTCATCCTACATTCGCTAAAGCAAAACAGCTAACGTTAAAATTGCAGGATATACAATTACACCAGCACCAGAGATAGACCTACATTTTGCATTGTAGGGGCAAGACCCCTGCCCTCAAGGAGGGAGGAGATTCGTATTATATAGGGTTAAGGGGCCAAAAAGCCCCAGAAATTTTCACCAATGGGCACTGAGTGTCTGACAGTTTTCAATGGGATAAAAATGCCTTGAAGGTTGTAAAAATGTGGCATTTTTGACCTCCCGTTAAAAACACTAACAGTCAAATGTTATTCGACCAAACTATGCTGATGTGGCTTTGCCACATAAGATATTACACCACTTGTGATTACACATATGAGGCCACATCATCAAAATAAAACTGAAAATAAGAATTACCAAACATGCCCTTAATCCCTCACCATCCCCAAAGCATCCGAAAGTTCTCTATCTCAAGCATTGATTCTCCACCCACTACGACAACGACATCCCTGCCCTTGAGCAACAACCTCTGCTCTCCCACGCTCATCTCCACCCTCCTTTACGACCTCTTCATTAACGCTTTAGCTTTCGACCCTTCTCTTTGCGCCATGCCTCCGCCAACCTTTGCGCCGCCCGCAAACACGATCTTACTTGTGCCTCCTCAAATACAAAGGTTACCTCGCATTTCTCATCCGCAATCTACACATGATTTTGCATCGCAAAAACATTTCACTGAGAGTCATTGCTTTGATGGGTGAGTAGTTTTAGATCAGTTGTTCTAGTTCAAGAGTAAAGGTACTTTTTGGTTAATTTTATTTATAATTTGTGATTTTCGGTTAAAGCACACTCTTCAATTGCTAATGTTATGATTATGTGCTTTTTAAACGTGAAATTTGCTACTGCATTTCCTCAACAAGGACTTGGACTTGGGCTGTGGTGAGTTTGATCTTATTTCCTGGCATTTTCTCAACAGTATTTTTTATTTGGATATTTGTGTTGTTTTTCTTTGGGACTGTGAGGCTGAATTCCTCAATTAAACATTAGGGTATTTCATTTATATCGTCTCTTAGTAATCGAGCTAATGCTTTGCACATCAAATTTCTTTGTTTCGTTCATCTCCATCTGAGCAACACCGGAAAGACCAGAACACGATTGGGAGCTGTACCTCAACAGCTCTTCTTCCAGCTTCATCATCATCTTTTGTGGGGAAAGAAGGAAGAGACGTTGTCGATGGTGCTAGCCTCCCTCTTCAGGGGCAACAAGCTTGGACAGAATGGGGTGAGTGTTTTTTTCCAGATTATTAATTTTTGGGGTTGTTCATGAATGTTGTCGTTGATGATGATGAAGGGGAGATTTTTTTTTTATCTGCCCTTTATTATTTGATTTTTGTTGATCTGCCCATTGATTGGTATAATCTGCAATTTTTTTGGCTTCAAAAGTTGGTGAGAGGTGCAGGATTGCAATAAAGAGGAGTATGAGAAGAAGAGGAAGAAGAGCTCTTAAGGCGAGAGAGAGGAAAGGAAGTTTGGAAGAAGCAGCAAAGACGACGACGACATGGCATAATTGGGGAATAATACACGCCATAATAAGCCATGTGGCAAAGACAACTTAGCATAGTTTGGTCAAATAACATTTGACTGTTAGTGTTTTTAAAGCGAGAGCAAAAATGCCACGTTTTTACAACTTCCAGTGTATATTTGCCCCCTCAAAAAATCTCAGACTCTCGGTGCTCATTGGTGAAAACTTCCATTGCATTTTTCCCCCTTAACCCTATTATATATGTATTTTATATTATGTTTGACAAAATTACAAAATCTGCCCCTCTTAAAATTGTTCACTCATATCCTTTAATGCTTATCTTAGCTATAAATTTCCATTACCACACCCCCTTGTCAAGTTTTATTCTGGTTTCATCCCTCTCAAGCATATTTAAATGTAACAATCTCAAGCATATTTAAATGTCACAACCAAACTGATACATGAGTTTATCTTGAACTATGAAGCACAACAAAAAACGTCTTTGGCATAGGAGAGTTAACTATGAAGCTTACTATGATCCTTCAATTACACATTAATTTATCTTATCAGTCTGCTTTTATTTATAGATACAGACGAAATAAGAAAGTTTGAACCTTTAATCATACCCACGAAGATCAAGAAAAACTGATACACAACGTCATTGGCATGACAACCACAAATTCCACAACAAATACGTACAGCTAGTCATAGAGAAAAACTATGTCTTGATGTAACTTAGAAGTAAGATGCCCTTAGTTTCACCACAAAATTCATTCAGGTAGAGAAAAGTCAGAATGTGAAGTGACAGATCTAACAACAATTTAAAATTCTGTGAATGTTTTCTTAGGTTTCACATCAAAGGGAACGATCATGCAACTATTCTGACTCCAATCAACATG